>JAEIGM010000008.1:2537500-3035000 GCA_018903735.1 Drosophila cardini | reverse complement strand
GACAAGTTGATGCGTAAACTGCAGATATTGGAGTCCGATGTGGATATGTTTAAGAATATATATTGTGAGGATGAAGCAGAGATTGAGCTCGATCGTCAGGTTGAGGAGTATCTTGAAGAAATGATCAAGAAATGTGAATCAATGTGAAATTTATCGAACTTTTCTAACATCAATATGTATTGTATATAAAAGCTGAGCATTTTTTTGGCCAGCATTCAAAGAGAACTAAAGGCTTCTGCTTTTGTGGCATTCTCTTTGGGGTTTAAGATACAGCTGACTATGAAGCATAGGTTCGTCAATTTTAAAGGTTATGTTTGTATAGATATTTGTGATTTTAAATGAGCATAATTCAGCCAAATGTCGTGAAGCTACATCTTTTATGATGTCAGTTAATAGTATTTATCCTTACGAATTCACTTAGATGTATCGATTGAAAATCAAACGCCTGAGTCCTTGAATACTTCAAATTTTAGTTTCAGTGTTTAAGCTCTGAAGAGACAAATCTCTCAAGATTCAATTATTGCACTTGACATTTTTGTTAAACAAAGTCAATGCTGGTATTTATTTAAAAATGCGAGTGCTCAAAGTTGTGAGCTTAATTGATGAACTTAACGGCAATCAAGACAGCGAGCACATGTCAAAGTGCCAATTATGCTTGTCAGGAAGTTGTAATCAAATTTATTGAAACTCTTAAAGCACTTGCAAAGCAAATATAAAGTGTTTCTGTTAAGTGTCTCAATATTGCAGTTGGGCAATTGTCAAACAAAGCACTTGTGCCAGTTATGGACGAGAGACTCAACGGAAGCTTAACAAAAAATGATTACCTGTGAGTGCAATTGCAATTGCAATTGGCAATCAGAGAATGGTCACAGTAATAATCCAATAAGAGGTTGAAGTTGCCGTAGGAGTTGGAGTAACAGTCGTGGTGGAAGCCTCAGAGCATTGGGCAGGGGAATTGTGTAGTCGCGGGAGCAAATAATAAATCAAATCAACTTTAATCTTCATTAAATTTTACTCGAGCAACTCTCAGGTGTATAGCTCCCGCTGAGCTACACTTATTTCTGCTTCAGCTGTTGCTGTTCCAACGTCTGCTCCTGCTCCTGCCTGTCTCAATTCCTACGTCTTGTCCTTCGTTTTCTTCTATGTGTTGTCCTACGTCTGCTTCTACGTTTGATCCTACCTTTTCACTTACCACTTCTCCTGCGTTTTCTCAAACGTCTGGTCTTTTGACTGCTCCTACGTTCTTCCCTAAGCTTCCTCGTACGTCTTGTCCTAAGTATTTCCCTCCCGCTTCTATTTCTATGCTTCCCCTCGTTTTCTTTAAACCGCTCCTGTGTCTGCACCTATGAATGCTCCTTCGTTTGCTCCTACGTTTTCACCTACGTCTTCACCTATGTCGTTCCCTCCCAAATCTTCTCTTATGTCCTTCGGCTCCCATGACCGCTTCTCTGTCTGCGCCTCCACCTTCATTTTCCTCTGTGGTTACTCTGCTCCTACGTCTGTTCCCACGTCTTCTCCTACGTTCGCTCCTAGCCTCTTGTTGTTGTATTCGCGAGTCGCACATCATTTCACACGGAAATCAAAGACGCTTCCTTATTTTTCTTAAGTTTAAATTGCAGGAAATTACTTTGCAGTGCCAGTGCGAGTCGTTGCCCCTTTTCCCCTTCACTTTGATTACTCCCCCGTAGAGCAGCGCTTCCTCCCTTGACTACTTGGCCCCTTCCGGCTCAACGTACGTCCGCATCTTCAATGATTTTCATTTTTTTTTTTTATCATCCGTACTGCAATTTCTTATATTAAACTCAAAGCAGGTAGACAGCGTTCTACGTTCTGGACCGCGGATGTTGAAGCAGCAAAATCCTAACTGCTACTTATCGAGGAGCAGCCCCTTAACCCTAGTTCCGCTCCCTCTTCCACTCCCACTCCGTCTCTCTCTCTCCACTCTCCACTCACTGCTGGCTCTGTCTCCCTCTTGAGCGTTCTTGGAACATTTTCATTTTCATTTTGGCGTCGTTGCCACGGAAATTCATCAAAATCATATAAACTCGTTCGCCTCGAAAGAAATCCGTTTCACTAGTACCCGCTGCCATTCCATTCCTCTCCCTCTGCCACGCCCCCTACCTATACTGCCTGTTTGCCAGTTTAGCTGCTCCCTTTTGATGGCCAGCTTGTTCAGCTTCTTTTGCGGTTTATCATTCGCGAGTTACAGCCAAAACTTTTGACGGACCATCTGCATGTTTTCTTACACGGCAACCGCGACTCTTCTGCTTCTTCTTCTTCTTCTTCTCCTTCTCCTTCTTCATCATCTTCTACTGGCTCTTCTTCTTAATCTTCTGCTTCTTTCTACTTGATGCTGTTGATGTTGTTGTAGATTTCTGCCTGTGGCACTCGAGCAATATTTGATTTTCTTCTTTGATGCCATTAGTTTTTCTCGTTGGTTTCTTAATTTTTTTTTTTTTTTTTTTTTTTTTTTTTGTATTTTTGCTCTACGCTATGAGAGCTTGTGTCGGGCCTTTCTGATGCCTGATGTCTGTTGACTTCCTCTTCATTCCCCCCTCTCCATTCCTTCCCCTTTCCCCTGCTGTGTGCAGAAACTGTCCACCCAAGTCGGGCAATCGCGCACTTGTAGATAAACTTTTGTAAATGAAATTGCAGAATGTTTTTTTTTTTTTTTTTTTTTATTATTTTTTTTGCAGTTTTTCCATCTTTTTGCCAGCACTTCGTGTCCACTTGGCAGTTGAAGCAGATAATGCGTTTTGTGACTGCTGCATTTGCTTTAGCCGTAACCGTGATGCTCCGTAGCTTTTGGCCAGGTGCTTTGGAAACTATTGGAGTAATCAAAGCTCGACTCACAATGCGCTAAAGCAATCATCAGAGGAGACAGACCGATTTCCTTTCCTCGAACATTTTTACCAGGGAGTGTGTGTGGAGTAACCTTTAGCTATTGAACACCTGGCATAACAGTCGCCCTTTCTAGCACACACAACTTTTCTCAGGTGTGCTTGTGTGTGTGTGTGTGTGGGTGTGTGTGTGTACGGAGTAAATCAACAAAACCGAAAACACAAACAACAACAATAACAAATATAAGCATTGCAAATGAAAAATGCTCTTGAGTTCAGCACAAATGTGCCACACACACACGTACACACACTTGTGCACACCTGTGTGTGTGTAGCGCAATCTCAGTTGCATTTTAATTACCGAATCAAAAATCACAGAAGCGGAAATACTTATGAATTTCTTATGAGCCTGGCAGACGAAGAAAGTGCCGACTACAACTTGTACCCAATTCCGCCTTCCCTTCCTCCATTCCTCCCTTCCTACCTCCCTCAATCACTCTCTCTTCTTTTCTCCAAGCCTCCACAATTACCTTATTGCCAAGGTACCTTCCATTATGGCACAAACAACAACGAAAACAGGAGCACAAAATTCAATCAGTCTTTAAATAGAGCAACATTTTAATACTCTTCTCTATGTAAGCTTGTAGAAGAAGCTATAGTCGTGGGAGTAGACCGTAAAAGACCCTGAACTTCTCCTGCAGTAATCATATACTCATATCACACAATTTATTTGATCAATAGTCCTATATACCAATTATTTAAGTCGACGATCGAATATTCTTATGGCAGCTATCCTATATAGTTATTCGATTCCTACCCAAATTGGTCACCAAATTGTATCATACTTATTGTTAGTAAATTTGAGGGATTTTTGACCAATTTTGGGGTTACTTGATATAGTAAAATCATTAACTTTTAATTAATCAGCTGAGTAGCTATGTGATATAGCTGTCCTACTTGAACCATATTTGGGGAGAATAATCCACATGGTATTATATATAAAATGTATAAATTTGTTTAAGATAGCTTTTCTAGTTTTCAAGTTATGGTATTTTAAATATTTCATTTTGCAAAAATTTGTAACTGTATAACTCATAGCGTATCGTATTCAATTCAAATTTTTTTCCACCAGAGTATACTATATCCACTCGGCTATTAATGCTGATACAGAATATATATGTATATACTTTATGGAATAGGTCACGCTTGCTTCTGCCTCAACCCCTGTACTTTTTTTTAATAGATAGTTAAATAAACTAATAAATTGGACTTAGTCACTAAAAATTTAGTGCAAATTAGATGCTAATACTATCTAATTGGTATTAATTATAAATCGGAAAAGGAACAAAATTTATTAAAAAACTAAAAACAAATTTTTTTTTCAAGTCCTACCAAATTCGTGAATACTTCTTGGTGCGCTACAAGCGTGTCTCAGCAGCAAAGACTCAGCAAGTGCTCAGTTGTAATGTGGCCACGCCCACTGCCTTTTCCCAGAGGGCAGTCAGAAGAGTTTCCAAAGCAAGTGAGAGATGAAACACTTGTGTTTGTGTGTGTGTGTGTGGAAATCAACGATAAAATGTGAAAAGTTTAAAGTTGAATGCTTTTGTACGTCAGGGGAAACTATCGATAAATATGGCTACAACTATTCGATAGCACCAGGCAGATAACAATATTTACTAGCAAATATATGTATTTATATATAGACAGGCACCCACACACAGTCACACACACACACACATGCAGTCACTACTCAAAGTGCGCACACACCGCAAGCAGCCAGACAAATTGGTTTAGCACAAGTGTGTAGACATATGTATGTGTATTTGTGTGTGTGTGTGTATTTGTGTATGTGTGTGTGTGTGTGGGCCCGTGTGGTGTGTGTTTGTGTGGATAGTTTCATACGGAATGTCTGGTCGCATTCAGCAGATGAAATAAGTACCGTAAGATGTTTAATTCAAGTGCGGGCTTCCCTTTTTATCAGTGGAAGCGGAACAGGAAAAGGGGAAATTGCAGTAAGTTCGTAATAACTGGAATTCCGACTAAAATATACCCGTTATTTTCGTTCAAATGGTATTTTATTGCATACGGTTAGGCGCGTTATGGCTTTAAATCAGCAAAATTAATTCCAATAAATTGATAAATCATGAATTTAAATCTTACCTTACCGAACACGAATAAATATACCCATTAGCTTTGTGTAACGGGTATAAAAAGAATACTCCAGGTTAAAGGTTCTGTTGCGGCTGCTCTCTTTCGTTTTGCGGTTGCACTCTGCGGTTGCATCGCATACACAACTAAAAAGGAAAAGATACAGAAAAAAACGAAACAAAGAAATAAAAGAGAAGGGAAAGGAAACGAAAGGAAAAATGATATACTACCTGACATTTCATGTGTCTTGTGTCAGTTGGTTGCAAGACTCTTGCTAGAAACACTTTGTGGCCATTAGATTGAAACTTATTTGGTTTACTTGCCAGTTTCATCATCTGTTGTCAGGGTCTGATCTCTCAGCCTTGTTTTTTTTATATACTTCTTAATTCCAATTCTTTTGCTTGTTGTTGTCGGCAATTAGCGACCTGCTGCATATGCAACAGACAACATGCAACATGCGGCATGAAAAACCCAAACCAAAAAGTCCTCCAACCTTTTGATAGGCTGGCTGTTTAATCCTCTTATAAGCTGCGTATATAAATGTTAATCATACACACATGCACACACTCACCCACTTGCACACCCACACACACACACAAACACATATACACTCATATACACAGCGTCATGCATTTATTCAGTCAGTCGTCGTGCAGTGAATAAGTTGATTTTCATTTGTACAAAAAATAAGTTTTTTTTTCATGCTTTCTTTAAGCCTTTGCGGAGGTTATATTCACTATAAGCAACATTTCGTAACACTTAATCATTTTTTGTGGTATTTTTTTACGTAGGAGTGTTATATTTTTAATTATTTTTATGTAGTTTCTAAATTTTTGTTATAAGCTATATGTCCTGGCTGGCAATCATACAATATGTAGCATACTTTTATGGGCATAATTGAAGATATTTTTTGATGTTGTACATTTTGAGCGTATTTGCTAGAAAAAAAATTATAAAATTTATATTTCATAGTAGTTAAATAATTTTTCTATTTAATACAATTTTTCTTCGATTTCTATTTTGAAAATTTAACACAAATGTTGAATAAATAAAAACTGTTGCTAGCCTGAATAGAAGTGTAGCATACTTTTTGGGCGTCTTTAAATGCTTTTGACGCAGGAATTTATTGAGTTTAGTTTATTTGTATTTAATTTTATTAATTGATTCGATTATTCTATTGTGTATTTTTCTAACTTAAAGCAAACAACAAATTAAAAAAAAAAAATCGACACGTTGTTTATTTAAATTTTAAGTTAATACTTTCACATTTTTAAATTATTAGAAAATTCAGTTGCTTAAGAAAAATATTTTGTTGTTATTACAAGCATAATTATGTGCTCTACTTTGCTTAAATTATTCGTTTAAAAGTGTATTTGTAAGTCGTTGTTGACTAACAAATCTACCTTTAATTCTTGCCTATTTTTGTTTTCATTTCTGGTTGGTTTTTTTGGGCTTGTCGGTTGGCTAAAGAAATTTTTGGCTACTTTTTGACTGTTGGTATAATTTGTCTGTTGCCGTTTGGAAAGCAGCACCCGCGTGCCACGCCTACCAACCAAACCAGGCTGCCCTGACCACCGACCACCGACCACCTCTCTCGGCACTGTGCTCTCTGCTCTCTCTCTCTCTCTCTCTCTCTCTCCCACTCCATCTGTCTCTGTCTCTTTGCTGGACAAATGTGTGTATATATTTGCGCTTAACAATTATTTATTTATGAGGTAAACATCATTCAGTTGCAGCAGTGGCAATGGCAATGGCAGTGGCAGTGGCAGTGGCAGCAACAACATGAGTTGCAACAGCGGTAGCTTTATGAATACATAAATGCCCCGTCCATGCCACATGATAGCCGTTAGATTGGCTGGACGGTTGGCTGGCCAAATGACCGTTGCAAATTTGATTGCATTTACATATGCAGATGCAGATACATTTACAGAGAGAGAGAGAGAGAGAGAGAGAGACGTAAGAGAGAGAGAGAGAGAGTGTGTGTGGAAGCGAGACAGCTGGCGATTCAAGTTGAACGGCTTTGCGTTTGTAATTGGCAACAAAGCCATAATGATTTTTGCTTACATTTGAGCTTAACATTCCACAATATGAGTTTGGCATCCAAAGTGAGCTCAATTGTTGTTCAAGTACTGCAAATAAACTGTTAGCTTTTCCCCCCTCTCTCTCTTTTCTACTCTTCCCTTCCTCTCCCTCTTCTTCTCTGCTTCTCTTTCCTTATTGAATTCAATTTTGTATTTGTTTTGAACTGTAAATTACATTTCCGTTTGAAAATCACTCAACACAACTCGTTTTCACTAAACTTGATTACAATTATTTCTAGTGTTGATTAACCTAATCAGCATATCGTTTACAGCACTGAACTGAGCTAACTTCACACTGTTAATGTAAAGTTAACTTAAAAGTGATGATTAGTAATAATAATCTTCATTTCTTTAAGGTTTTCTTTTCTTTTAACTCCTTTGTTTCAATATTTTTTGTATGTAAATAAAATTTAATCGGTTTGCAGTGAACTGATTGGCATTCTATTAAAACTAAAGGAAACTAAAGGGAATATCTAATAAAATATCTTTTGGGAATGTAACTCCAATGTTTAAGTTTCTCCAGTGAAGTAAAACTGGGTGGGCGTAGGTGGGTGGGGCAGCCAAGCAACCAGCTAGAAAGGTGCTCAAATATTTATGCCAATTTTGGTTGGGGATCTTTTCTGCTGAGTCGAAACAAAATACAATGACTACAAAATGAAATGAAACTATTTGTGGCAAACGCTACGCGATATACAATAACTGAAGCGTCTCCACTGAATAATGCATGCAAAGGGGGAGGGGTGGGGAGGGTAGGGGAGGTAGGGTAGAGTAGGGGAGGAAAGGGAGTGCAGCAGCAAACTGAAAAGGGGAAAATCTTTTGGTTTTGTTACAATTCAGCTTTTTGCCCAGTTGGATAATCAGCGCCAGAAAATGAAACCAATGAATTTCTGAATTTAGGCGATTCAGTTCACTTCAGTTTAGACCCTGTACTGCAGAAAAAAGTTCGAAGTAAACATAAAAATGAATTATAAGAAAGTAAAAGGGGAGTGTTAGGTTTGCTTGTATTAAAATCTGATCTTACAAAAACTGTTTTAAAAACAACATATTAAAAGAAGTTCAAGAGATTTGTCTTTTCAATATAGGGATTTTGTTATTTGTTTTATATTTATAATTATATTATTTGAATAAATTTTTTATTCTAGTTTATATAATATATATTCCAAAGAAAATCTCGGGTGAAAATCAATATTATCTTTAAAAATTACTCTTAAGTTTTTTAGCTTCTATTTATACAACTTAAAAGTAAAATACAGGGTCTTCTGCAATCAGCGCTCACTCGACTGTAGTCTTATGCCCCTTTATTAAATCTATTTGGCTAAATAAAGCGAGGAATATGTATTTTTATATGGATATAGATATGGACAAGGCCTGCTAACAAAGTGTGCAATTACAAGCATTATTATACAGGTACATGTGTGTGTGTGTGTGTGTGTGTGTGTGTGTGTGTGTGTGTGTGTGTGTGTGTGTCACATCAAATATTTATAAACGTGGCCAACAATCGCTTCATATTCAATATTCAGACGCAAGTGCAACGAATTGCTCAATGTAGCACAAAACCAAGAAAAGTCATGAATTCCCCCATTCCCCCACCACTATCCTACCCCACTTACCCTTCCTCCCCACTGTAGGTACAGCATAAAGTCAATACGGTAACAGCTTTACTGAATATTCACATACATTTCCTTTCACTACTCAATATTGGCTCTCATGCAAAAAGTTGGGAAACGGATTTTTTACCAAACGGTTAAAACCGTTTCACCAAAAATGTTTTTTTTTTTTAAAGTACATACATTCAATTGTTAACAAGCTATTTTTTTTAAAATTTAATTTAATTTAAGAAACGTACAGCTTTTTGATTTTTTTTGTACCTTTTTAATGACACAGACAAAATTTATATTTATTTAATTTTTTAAATTAAATTTCTTTATAACTCAATTTTAAAGTATAGATATCTGTTAAAGAGATTTTTCTGTGAAATTTATTTAATTCATTTTTTTTGCAAAAATTTTTTAATATTTATTTGAATAAATTTTCCTCAAAAGTATTGAAAACAGAGAGTTTTCTTGGTTGAACTGAAGGATTTGTGGATTTGTTAGCTATTATAACTTGAATACATAGAAAATACAACACAAACATTTTTTTTAAAGCCTTTTTTTAAGCTGTTCATAAGTTGAAAATTTCGCTTTTGAAGGTATTCTGGACTTGTATTTTAAATTTTGCTTGCTTGAGTTTCAAAGAATCTTAAAATTCCGTTTACTATCAACATTTTTTCTGACTTGTTTTTATTTTTTAAATATTTATAGCTTCATTTTCAAATATTGTACAATTTCTTTAGCTGTAAGTTTTGTTTCTTGCTTTGTTTTTAAAACATTCGTTCAACAAAGAAGACTTACTACTTTTAACTTTATTGTGTCTTAAATTTAAACTGCATTTTATTGACTATTTAAATTTTTTAACAACGATTTCACTTTTTAAGCTGACATTGGAACTGAAACAAAATTTGTTCAATGTTTTCGAAACGTTTTTTTGAATTGCCGCTGAGAGATGCGTTGTCTCCCCCCAAAAAAAGGGAAATAAATGTCGACATACCAATAAAATGCAATGTTTGATATAAAAACAAATTCACGCGGGTGCGACTAACCAAATGACAAGAGCATTAAGTACACACACTCGCACTCCCACTCGCACACACTCATACACACTCGCACACACCTGTGCTGCAGAGGAAAGGTAACTTTTGCAATGATTTCCAAATTAGATTTTATTTGCACTTTCGTTGACATTTGCGCAGCCCAAAAAAAAAGTAGGGAAGAAAAAAGTATAAAGTAGGAAGGAAAAGCAAATCGAAGCAGGAACTGAAAAAAAAAGGCAACACGCATACGCAATGTGGTCCAATAAGAAGTAGCAAGGCTATAGAAGATTTCTTCTGTATACTTTTTTTTTTAAAGCGTCTACAAAATCTCTAAAGCACACTTGACTTAAATGTATTGAAGATGTGTGTGTGTGTGTCTGTGTGTGTGTGTGTGTGTGTGTGTGTGTGTTTACAGGTAGACAACGGCTGAAGGATGCTGGCAAAGGTCCTGTGAAGCAAAGGACATGGCAGGCAGTGAAGCGCAAAGCGTTGAGAGCCTTGTGTTTGCCATTACCGCAAGAAGGAGGAGCAGGAGTAGTGTCAAAGGGGGTTGGGCAGGGAAGGGAAGGGGCAGGGTGGGTACGGTACGACCACATATGACACTTGTTAATCCAAAAGCAACGACAACAACAACAACAATTTAGAACTCTCTGCCCAGCTGAGAGTGAGTTGGACTACGAGATACCCTAGTACTTTCTACATATTGATTAAAATTGACAGGGTATGTACAGAAAAAGCTTTTTAGATGTTTAGTAAGATCCCTGAACATTACTGAATAAGATCGGGATAGTAATTTGAATTTGAGTCGTAATTTTACTCCTAACCTAAACCTTCTCTCAGTTTTACATGTGCTATCAGAAAGTTAGAACACTTAGCTACCCTGTAAATGCCAAATGTAACAACAACAGCAACAAGAACAACTTGAGCCGATGACGAGCACATGAAGTAATGCTAAAAGGAAAGGCAGTAAAGGGGCCCACAAACATTTCGCATACTACGTAAAGTCTACGCTAGTTGAAGACAATTCCTATACGGCCAAGCAGGAGAGGGGGGATACTGAGTGAGTGAGTGAGTGAGAGGTAGAGAGGGAGTAACACACGCATACCAATAAAAAGAAACGAAACGATACGACATTTGGAATCCTCATTGCAACGAAAGTGATTTTAATAATAAATGAAATTTTTTTCCACTCTCCCTCTCCCTCTTTTCCTCTCTCTCTCTCTCTTTCTATCTGTCTCTCATCTGAAATTGTTTGTTGTTGCCCTTCGTTTGTTACAACAATAATAACAAGAAGCAGTCCACGCGGAGCTAAAGGACAGCACAAGTTGTTGTTGCTGTTGTTTTTGTTGCATAGTTTTGGGCGCGTTTGCTGTAGTCCACAAAGGACACTTGCTCCTCTCCAGCTTTACGTTTTAGTGCTCTTCGGTGCAGACCAGAAACAGCAGTAGAAATAAGGCAAGCCAAAAAACTCCTCTCTCTCTCACTCTCGCTCTCTCTCAACTCCTCTCCTCATGCAAACACACACACACTTTGCTGGATCAGCGGAAATAATCAGCAGCAAAAAGGGAGAAAGCAGAGAGGAGAAAGGAGAGAGGCAAAAGGAGCAAAATATTTATATTTTGGGAACTCAGCTTGGCCCCAAAAGTGGCAAAAGAGAGAAAAAAAAAGAAAACCAGAGAAAAGAAAAGAAAAGAAATCATAAAAAAATTGACAGCATTATGTGCATATCATAATTTGATTAGCTACATAAATTACTACGATATGTTTGTATGTCTACTCTGCTTTCTCAATCAATCTGATGGGATTTCGGACTTGGCAGCAATTGTATAATTGCATTAGAATTGATTTAGAACTGGAATTCCGAGGAAAGTATTAGACTAAAAGGAATACAATATTCAAAAAAAAATATTTTAATACCTTATTTACTTAATTCACTAATTGTTCCATTAGGTCAGCTTTATGGTAGTATAATAAAACAGTCCTTTTTTAATCGGAAAAGGTATGTTCTATAAGGTAATACAGAAGAAATATTCTACATGGCATATAAATATTTAAAATAATAAAGTAATTTTTTTTGTACATCAAAATTTTTTTTTTTTTTTTTTTTTTTTTTTTTTAAGAAAGAAATTCTTACAAGTTGAGTTTTGTATCAAATTAAATTTTACAAAAATGTACAGTGCATTAAACTTATAGTTTAGACTGTGTGCAGCTTTTAAATTTTTCTGTATTTTTTTTTAAATATTTTAACACATTTTTTTTTTTAGATTTTCTTTGTCATAAAATTGTTTCAATTTTAATTTTTTGCTGCGTATTTTATCTCCTGTCTCTTATACACAAACTACTATTCATCATATTAACTTTATTAGTATTGAAACACATTTATTTTAGTGTCTTTTGTGAAGTCTTCTCCTTAGACAAAATATTCTTTTAAGTTTTTTAATTCCCTCCTTCAACTTTACAAAGCTCAATTTTAATTTTGTAACCAAATTGAAAATATGTTATCCAACTGAAGCTATGCATCTATTACTCGACTCGAAGCCCAACATTTTTCAGGGCCGTGTCTTATCAAATTGCTCAGCTTGGCGCATATTTCAAAACTAATTGGTAGCTACGCATTCAAAAAAAGCAAAAAGTGAAAAGTGAAAAGTGAAAAGCGAAAAGCAAAAAGTTGCGGCAATTATTCTCGTCCAGGAAACTAATCTCAGACTTTGTAATGAATTTGTGGCATTTTACGCTTAAAAATTAATAGCTAACCTCAAAGAGCGCAGCCAAAATTCATAATTATAATTTGTACAAGTGCATGACTTGTGGGTTTGGATAGCCCAACTCGAAGGAGGTGGTGGAGGAGGAGAAGGAGCTCGAGTTGGGGGCTTTGTCTGATGGGGAAAGGGCGTATAGTATTGCTAGAGTATATAGGCTCAGGCTCAGGCTCAGGTTCTGCCTGGTCTGCTGCTGTGGTCATAACTCATAAACATAAATTTAAATTAGAAAACAAATGAAAGCGTAAAATGTCGTTAATTTTCACAGTCGGGGAAATGTGGAAAGCGAAGTGGAAAATTCAATCCACTAGTTGAGTTAAGTAGCTTTAATCAAGTTGTTTGTTAGAGTTGAAAAATCAGTAAATGACGAAAACTTTGATTCTTCATAGAAGCACATTAATCTGGAAGGAGAAGTCTTAAGGAATGGGTGAAAAATAAGTTCAAAATGATAAATAGAACTAAATCTTAAATAAAGCTTTGAAATGCATAAAGTTCTGAAGGAAAATCTCTTGAAATAATTTTTAAAAGTTAATTTTAAGTTTCTTTTTTAAGCGTATCTTAAGCTTCTAGCAGTTAGTTATAGCTAAACTAAGTGGAATTAGACTTTTCTCAATAGCTGAAAAGAATGTTAATGCTTAAGTCTAGGATTAATCTTCAAAGCGCTTTAATTTTTATAATACATTTCAACAGATCAGTCATAAATTCAATTAAAGTCAAGCTTAAACTATTTATTGATTAAAGCTCAAATGGAGAAAACTGTTGAGTTATATATAAATTTTAATTAAATTTTCTTTAAATGCAAAAACTGATAAATTTCTTAACTTTAAATTCACAGATTGAATAAACTAAAGCTCTATAAAAGCTTAAAGCTCTATGAAGTAGTTAGAATTGTAGGAGCTTTAATATTCTGCGCTACGAAAAACTTCAATTCAATTCAATTAAATAAATCTTTCACTAAATTTTTTCAAGATTTTTGTCGTTTTTTTGTAAACTTTAATAAAAACGAAGCGAACAGAATGGTTAAATTTTCACTAGACTCAAAGAAGCAATCAAAAACTAATAACAATCGCTAGAACAAAACTAAAATGTTACTAAGTTGCAAGTTCTTTTGAACTTTTTGATAGTCGGTTTCGGTATCGGCATCGGCATCGGTATCGGTATCAATAAATGAAGCTGAGTAAACTCCGTTTGCCGAATCAAAAATAAACAGAAACCACAAGTTATCCGAATGAAAATGAACTAAGGACATCGTCCTGATAGACACTGAGTGGGTGAGTGTGTGAGGCAGTGAGAACTAAGCTCAATTCTCAATGAGAACTGAGAACTGACAACGTTATTGAAGACTGGGCATTTGTAATAAAGGACAACCGCAGAGTTAAGCGTGTGATAAAAGCTGTTGAGCTCATTCAGCGAAATGAAATGGAACCAACATAAACAAAAATGCGACCACAATCGATGGCCAGACTTTTTCTCAGTCTTACCGACCCGCCCTCTATCCCTCCCTCGTCTAGTCCCATCGGAAAAGTAGGCGGGGATAATATGGAGCAGGGAGCACGATGGCCTTGCCTTTGATGTGGCTGGGATTCTCAAAGTGGGCAACTTTTTTCCATTCTATTTTTTGCGCTTTGTGCGTTAGAGAAAACCCTTAAATGGCAGATGAACGCGGGGTGAAGAGGGGCTCAGGGGGGGGCTCGGGAGCTGGTTGGTAGTGGAGAAGGGTCTCTTGATTATAAGCCACATTAATGCACAGACATGCGCCTGCTAAAAGGTTCAGCAACTCTAAAAACTCCATGCACAAAAGTAAAAGACAAAACGGCACAAATGATAATGATAATGATAATGAACGTGATGATGATGATGATGGAACACGCACTAGAAATTCCGGGAAACCCTGGAACTGCGAAACTCGGAAACTAGAAAGTTATTCTCTCCTCCCCCTCCTCCTCCTCCTCCTATTTTACTGTTATTTTTCTGTTTTTTTTTTCGGTAATGAGGGAATGAGTTTTGTGGCCTCAATGCTGTGATGGTCAACAGTTTTAATTAAAACAAAACAAGCAAAATGAGCCATCAACTAATCACGTCGCTTGAATACACTCATCACAAAATGCTCGCTTACAGGGTATACTTATCGAGTGTTACTTGAGCTCTAAACAATGTAAATGACCCAACTAAGCCCTTGGACTTCAACAATGAGCTGTGAAAGGTTCAAATTAACATGGGAAATCTTTTATTTATTAACCTTTTACATATACATACATATATCTATAGAGTGGTAGGGACGGTGAGAAGGATGGACAGGAAGATTAGAAAAATCAAAAACTTCTTTGATTAGCAATAGTAAAGTGGAGCGATAGTTTTTATCAGAGTGCCGGGAAAATATTAATGGGTTGTTATTATTGAAAAAAATTAAATGAAAACTCTAATGAAAAAGGTGTAATGCATTAGAATTGAATGAGTGCATGCATCAGTAATGCATTAGTAATGAATAAGATAAGAGTAATGAATGTCTAAGGTAAGAGTAATCAATGAGTAATGCATCAACAATGAACTGAAAATGCATCATCAATGAATGAGTAATGCATTAGTACTGAATAAGTAATGCGTTTGTAATACATGTCATGTATGGGTAATGAACCTGCAATTAATTGGTAATGCGTCAGTAATGTATTATGAATGTATGCGGCATTAATGATTGAGTTATGCATTCGATTTGTATTAGTACCGAATGAACAATGTATGAGAATTGAACTAGCAATGTATTGGTAATAAATTTTAATGCATCAGTAATGAAAGAATAGTACAAGAGTACAAGAGAATTGGAAATGTATCAGCAATGAATAAGTAATGTATTAGTAATGAATTAGTTTTCGATCAGTTATCATTGAGTAATAATGCATCTATAATACATAAGTAAGAAATCGGTAAAGCCCTAGATATTAATGGGTAATGCATCAGTATTGTATTAATAATGAATGGGCAATGAATTAGTAATGCATAAATAATATTAGTAGTGAATGAATTTTGCATGGGTAATGAACTAGCAATGCATTAGTAATGAATTAGTAATGTATCAGTTATATGTAAGTAATGCATCAGTAACGAATGGGTAATGCACCAGTAATGAATGGTTGATGCATTAGTAATGTATTAATAATGAATACCCAGTAATAGATGGGTAGTGTATTAATAACGAATGGGTAATGCAAGAGTAATGAATAAGTAATACATTAGTAATTCATCAGTAATACAAGAAAAATGCATTAAATGTTTTTAACTAAGAAGTGATAGGAGCTAGGATACGATAGGAAAGGCATGGGAGCTTTGTAAGGCAATGAATAGACATTTTTTTAGGTATAGTAGAGGATAAAATTGTTAGTGACTAGTTTATTAAACCTAATTAAGAGATTAGTTCTATTTCAATGAGTAAACCTATAAGTTCAACTCAATACTGTGTAGTAGTGTTTTAAACGTACAACAGTGGTGAAAAATTCTCAATGCTCAACTGCAAAGTTAGGAAAAAACTGCAAAGACAACGTTGTAAGTTAGAAGGAAAGCGCCTATAAATAAATAATGAATGGAATGCGTGAGAAAAAAAAATACGCGAAAAAAAATATAAAGAGTAAGAGTGAGACAAGATGGAGAATGTGAATGAGGAAAAACAGAAGACGGGAAGGGAGACAGAAACGGAGTGGGAGACGGAGATGGAGGCATAAATGAAATGAAGTGCAGTGTGGAATGAAGATGATGCTGCTACTGCTGCTGCTGCTGGTCATAAAGTCCCGCTAAGAAATGTAGACGTTTTCAGGTCCGACTTCTAGGTCGGACCAAGTAAAATGTGCGGAAAATGTGACGGTCAACAAATTATCCAAAAAAAAAAAGGAGAAAAAAAGAAAAAAAAATACGAAGAAAAATAAAAGAAAAACGGGGCGAAAAAAGGGCGCTACGAATCGACTCTAAACAGCTGTGAACTTCAACGCCCACCGACCGCGAGGAGGTCAGACATTTAGCTGAAGAGCAAAGCCAAAAAAAGAAAACATAAAAAGAGGGAAGGACAGAGAGAGAGAGAGAGAGAGAGAGAGAGAGAGGGACAACAAACAAACAACAAGGAGGAGAAGGAGGAGGAGGAGACGAAGAAGAAGTGGAATAACAACAGTTGAATGAGCCTGGCCTACTAAATGGCCAAAATGAAAAACGAGGCTAACCAAAAAATGGCTGGCAAAATTCGCTTAGTATTGTCATTGTCTCGTCGTCTTCTTGTTTGTTGTTTGTGTGCACAAAATTTATATTATTGGCTGACTCCCATACCCTATGAGAGTGAGCGAGAGAGAGAGAGAGAGAGAGAGAGAGAGAGAGAGAGAGAGAGAAAGGAAGACTGAGATAGGGTGCTATTACACTTAGTATTGCACCCATTATGGAGCTTACAACTGACTTACTCAACGCTACTAAATGAGAGTTAAAGGAACTCGCAACAACTGATGCTTATTAACAAGGCCAAAAATAATGACAACTGAAAAAGGCTGAGCATAACCAGAAGAAGAAGAAGAAGAACAAGTAGATTTTGGGTTGGGATCATATAATTATAAACTTTTATGGGAAAGATCATATAATCTTAAGTTTATGCATATCTAAGCTTTGTTCTAAAGGGAAGAAGTTTATTGTTGAAATTTTATAGTAAAAACAGCTGCGAGAGATATTTGTATAATCGGGCAAATAAAAACGGGAAAAGTAAGCAGAAAAGAAAAGAAAATTTTATAGTTTTAATATTGGTTTGAATTAATCATAGTAAGTTAAACTCTGTTTTAAATAAAATTAGTAGAAAAGTTTATTGAGACCTTTTAGTTATATTTGGAGCAATGAATTTAAGTTGTCTAGACTTGAGTAAAACTTGCTAACAGTACACTAAAAAAAACACTTAAAAAAATTAGTTTTAGTTCTCATTAGATATTTTGAATAGTAACCCAATTTAGCTATAGTTATAGTATTTATTTTATTGAAATCAAGATTTTTTTATTCAAAATTTTAACAATTTTTCTATAAGTTTAATGGAGACACCTTAAGAAACTCAAAAGTTTCCCAATCTTATCGCTTATATTAAACATAGGAAAATATTTAATAAATGTTTAAAATATTTTTTATTATTTTTTTAAACCAAATGGTAACTTTTTAAATAAAATATTATTAAAAATATATAAAGCAGAATGGTTAAAAATCTAGTTAAAAAATGAGAAATCAATTTTTTTTGTTATTATTATTATTTCCTTTATAATTAAATGGATTGCACAAAACATTCTTTAAAATGCTGCAAAAGTTTGATTTTTTTTTTTTTTTTTTTATTTTTTAATAATTTACAAACATAAAAAACTAAGCACAACTAGTCAATTAAGTACAAATATTCCACAAAAAAGCTGCTAATTCTAGTTTAATTTTTCAGTTCTTAACTAAAATGAAAACATAAGTTATTTAATAAATTCTTAACTTAATTTTTTATTAAAACTAAAATTTCCAAAATCACGATTTAAGCAAGAAACTTTAACTAAATCATGAAGATACCTCTTAAGTCATTAATTGAGAACTCCTTTCGAATGCAGCAGCTGATTGATGAACTCAAAGGATAGTCAAAAAGCGAGTCCAGCAAAAATTAAGTTGTTACTACTGTAGGGAAGGGAGTAAGGGTTGAGAGGAGTGGAGAGGGGCGGGTAGGAGAGTGTAGGAGAGGGGAGGGGAACCACACTCGCCTTATAAACGTATCTACTTATACGTTTCTTTATGCTGCACGTCGAATATTTTTGTTGCCGCCTGTGTCCTGGACATGGAATTGCAGAATGGGAATGAAAGGACTACAGACTGGACAGGGTAGTCGGGTAGGGTTGTGGTGCTAAGTAGGATAAGAGAAAGTACGGGGGGTAAAAGGGGGATTTACCACTGTTTTTGCCCTTGCCTGTGAAACCTTTTGCCTTTCATTTTGGTCAACTTGCACTTGGCGTCGTCGCTCTCATTCTCAGCCAGTTTCCAGCCAGAAATATATATATCTGTATACTGTACACATATATATATATATATATAATATTTTTTCATCTTTATTTTTTTTGCTGTCGTTGTTGTTGCTCCTTTTTGTGGCTAAATACAAAGGCGGCTGGTTTTTGTGCCTGCTCGTAGCCATTGTTCTTGTTGTTCTTGTTGTTGTTGCTCTAGTCCACAAGTAGCAAAAGTCTCGGAGTCTAAAACTGGGTCCAAGGAGAGTCTGAGAATGGTAGAAGAGGGCTGACTGGGTTTTGGCTTGCTTTCCTTTTGGGTTATGGGCCGGGTCGAGTCGGCTTTTTGTGTGGCTCGGCCTCCGGTTGTTAGTTGCATGAATATGAAGTGGTCTTATAATCCACACCAAACAACAAAATGACCCAAGTGCGAAATTAAAAGGCGAAAATGTGCCGAGCAGGGGAAAGCAACAAAAAATGTATACAACTGGGAAGAGTGGGAGCGGAGAGAGGGAGAGAGGTAAAGAAAGTGAGAGAGAGAGAGAGTGGGAAACTGAGTGGACTATGGGTTTCCTTCGGGGGTTTGAGGCGAGACGTGCCAACTACTTAAATGGACGAGTTCTCGTTTTGTTATTGCCATTTCATAAAGACGTTAGACCGGAAGTAACTTTCTGACTTACAAAGAAGTAACTGTTTAGTGTTAAGACAAGTGTGTCCCTACATTTTCCTGAAATAAACATTGATTCTCCACTCAAGAAAAGCTTATTGTACTCCTTTTTATCTGATCAAGTTGTTACCCATTAGATTTAGCGAAATGATCGTGTTACGACTTGTCTTGACATGTCCTTCTTCTAAATTCTGCTGTTATACTACTGCCATTCGAACAGTTTACTGAATGGACTGTTAACTTTGCTAAATGTTATTAACACTGTTATAACGCGTTTGCGCAGTTGCAAAAAGAGACGAACAACAGTTTCTACTGTTCTCACAGGCTCTCCCTTACTCTCCATTTCGCCCTCTCTTTAGCATATTTATAGCATGGTTTGAAACCTGACTAAATTCATATAGAAATCTTTTATATTCTTTAACAAAGGAGCAAAGTTATGAATTTATATTTAATATTTAAAAAATTTATTAGAATTATAATTAAATATTAAACAATGAACGATCTGTTTTTTTAGATAGTGCCTCGATTCTGTTATAAAGATAAATTAAAGCCTATTTAAACCTCTTTATAATTCTCTTATATCTTTTGGTTGGACTGTTATTTGATAGTTTCCCACAGCTATTTTTCGGAATGGTTTGAAACTTGTTGCTTATATCGAGGTATGACAGTATTTATGAAAGTTTGTATAAATTTCACTTTTATTAATGTGGCTTAAGTTAAAATATCTAGTTAATAATAGAGTTGTTATTAAATGCATAATAGGTGTTAATAGGCTACATTACAGGTAATTCATGTTCTTATTCCTTTGATATTGCTGCTTAAATATGTGACTTTATTGAAATATCCTTAACTTTTTAAAGACATTCGATTAAAGAGTTTAACTTTAGAAAGGTTTATATCTTTAAGTGTAATAACTAAAAAGTTAGTGCATAATAACATAAAATTCAAAGAGTTAATTTGACTGAAATACTCAGAAGTAAATTTTTTTTAGTTTTAAATTTAAAGTTATATTTTATATTTTATATTTATAAGATTAATATTCATATTGGTGCTTAAAAGGCTGTATGTAAACAGTAATGCCATTTAATGAAAATTTTTAGCAAAACAAGTGAGAAAGGATTCAGTTGAGCGAGTCGACTTTAAATGACCCCGTACCCATTTTAGTGCGAATTTTGTACATACGAATCACAAATTTTCGACCGATTTGTCCTATAAGATCTTTAGGCTATACTTGTCCAATCTAAACCAAACTTTCTGAAGATTGTTGTAATCATGGCATACTCATTATGTGCGAGTTTGGGTATGATAGATCAACTAACCTAACATTTCTTCATTCAAATTTCCTATTTTTGACCGTACTATTGGGAGCTATAGAATATAGTGGCTGCGGATACTTATTATGGCACCATATAGTATACATAATGTGTAAATTTGGTCCCACTAGCTCCAGTACTTCCAAGGTTATGGTGTTGAATTTGTAAAATACTTGATCTGCGTGCACTACAGAAGGACTTTCATTCCAAAATTGCTGGGTCTTACTCTTATAGTCTCTAAGAACCAGGTGTGCATACGAACGGATAAACGGCCATCGCTATTTTGACTCGGCTGTTGATGTTGATCAAGAATATATTATCTGGGGTCGGGGTCGGTCACGCCTCCTAACGGTTTGTTGAGTTGCGGATGGTGTTGGTGCTAGCAACTCCAAAACTTAATCTATGTAGTATATAGACAGATAGAAAGTCTCGCAAATCAAGAAGTTAATACAATTGGATCTTCGGACGGATGGGCATCACTGATCAAAAAAATTTATACTTAAAGGGGTGAGCCACGTCTTCTTCTGTTTTTATCGTACAGGAAATAAAAAATGCTATTTAATTTAAGTTGTTTAAATATTAAGGGTAATTAATAATTTATAGAGATTCTTTTTGTTAAATAAGTTGTGTTAAACTAGAACTGAGAAAACTTAAAAAAATGTTTAATGTCTGCTTTTGATACAGTGAATTTTTAATACTAGAAGTCTTCAAGTAGACAACATGTTTGCTTATGGGTGAATCTTAAAAAAACTTATGATTTGCACTCAATAGTCTGGGGAGCTTTCTTATATGAACTACTTGGTCATTAACATATTGTTTACTTTAGTGATAATAGTCAAGAATGTACCCGTACATACTGTTTGAGCTCAGAAATGTTTCCTTCTGTCAACTTCACCTCCAAACTCTTATCAAACTTACCATTTATTTATGCTCAAGTTATTCAGTCTTTGAATAAACTCAACTACATCCTTTAGCCCCCGTTAGACACATTAAAAATAACTTATGTAATGCAAAAAATCCTCACTGTGTTGAGTACAGGGTCTTTTACAGTTGGCTTGCTGGACTTTAGCCTTTCATACTAGTTTCATTTGCTTCCACTTTTCACGTTTCAATCACTTTCAATATTGAAGCCATATTCATGTTATTTGAAAAGCTTTCCAAATCTGTAAAATGCCTTGAGCTTAACATATGTTAAGTGAACAGTTCAGTAAGTCTCAATGTTAAAGTTGCTGTTCATTAACATGCTGTTAGCTAACAGCATCAGAGCCAAAAGGTGTGAAAACTTTGCAAATGCCGAAAAGCTGATTTGGGACAAAAGTCGTGTAAAAGAGCAGAGAAAATTTTTCTGTTGGGAATTTTCCTACAGGGAAATTTGTAAAAATTACCTTTGGGAATTTTCCTACTGGGAAATTGATGAAGGTATTTTTTAACACACATCCACTCACACACACACACAAACTTATACAAAAGTTATAATTAGCAACGTTTATTGAGAGGCACGCACATTGCGTATACGCCCGGGTGGCTGAGGTTATTGGGTGTTTGCGACTGGCTGCAAAAAAAAAAGAAAATGTGCAAGTGAAAGAGAATGGGAAAAGCAGAAAAGTGTCAAAGGACAAGTCCATTGTGTATAATAAATTTGCAATTATGATCGCTGCATTGTTGGCAGCCAATCTGAAACCCAATGCGAGTGGAGTAAAGTAAAGTCCAGTTAAAACTACCAACTCCAGCTACCAATTTTTTTCCGACTACTGTGCGGAAATTTATACGTTCTGCAAATTGGATTAATTATGCAACCATGAAAATTGGGTTAATTCCTTTTGGTTAAATAATTGCCCAGCATTTGTTGGCCATTGAACTGGATTTTCCTTCTCACTGACATTTTTTGTTGTTGTTGTTATTGTTGTTGTTTTTGTATTTGTATTTTTTTGTTTTTTCATTTACATTTTTGTCAGTCGCAACAGTGGCAGCTTTAGCTATGGCTTTGGACTTTCACATGCCACATGCAGCATGCCACATGCCGCATGCCACGTTCCTCGTGCCTCGTGCTTGCCTGGTTGCAATTACAATGCGTTAATAAAAACAAATGAGTTTCACACTGCGATCAGCTGTCATTTAATGTAATTATTTTAATACAATTTACAATTTGACTCTGTTAAATGTATGCAATCCCTTTTGTGACCATGCCCCCTACGGCTGTACGCCATCCCCCCACCCCCCCTCTATACCACCTGTTTATCGTTTTACACGTGTCGCTCTGTGCTTAACTCGCATTTATGTTTTGATTTCCATAAGTGTAATTAATATTCTCCATGTTAATCAGATATTCAGCAAGTGGAGTGCTTACAGTACACAGATTTTAACCCCATGAGAATCGCAAAGAAGAGCGAACAGCAAGAAAAACAAATAAACAAAAATAACTACAAACCGAATTTCAGTTTAATTCTGATCTATGAACACTGAAATTCAACTGCAATTAACTTTTATTTCGATTTATACGTTCTCCTTTCCATTCTTTTAACTACCTCGTTTTTTGTGCATGTCGAGACATGTCTTAATCGAAAATTTAATAAAAACAAATTACCTATATTTTCTTGTTGCTAATTTATGCCAGTCTAAGTATAAGAAATTCTATTAAGGAAGTTTATGTACACTTTAAGCTAAATATGTGTCGAAATTATAGGGTATTTGTATGAGAATTGTCCGTAAATTAACGGGTATAGCATGCTCCCTTTGTTAGTTGTAGTTAGAAATAAATTTTTTTGGCAAACCAATGAGAGAACTATAAATTACTGGGTACCTTAGTTGGGTTTTTCAAACTTTTTTTAAACTTTGTACTACTAGAAAATTTATAAGTTTCAATTATAAATTAGAGGGTATTAAATTAGAAAGTCTTTGTATGTTTTTAATTTGATTATTAAGTTTTTTTATGGCAATTTTACAGGGAACTTTTAATCACTAAACTAGAATAATCTAACGTAACAATTTAAGCTTACTACCTTTAGCCGTTTGCGCTGCTCGCAGATCAGTCAAAAATGTTTTTCACCATCGGCCAACAAATTTTTTTATTTAAAAAGCGCGTAATTTAAATTAATTGAGCCGATTAATTTTTATTTATTTATTTTTTAAACAGATTAAAATACATTTTGTTCTGTATAGAAAGGAGTGAGGATTTTTAAGACTCTTGAATAAAATCCCGTTATAACCTGAACTCGAAACAACGTAAAAGCTCTGCTAGCGCCATCTGTTGTTTGTTTATTTGGTTACAGAAAATTTGACTGCATTTCGAATGGGAAACAGAGAGCTTAATTAACAGTTAATTCATTTAACAGTGCAATTAGCTTACGGTACTTTAAATGGTTTCTTTAAACTGTATTTAAACTTTTCATAACATTTGTAACCCAGTGAATAAAGCACAAATTGGACCACAATTTGTGTTCAGGCATTAAATCAGACTAATTAGTATGCAAAAATGATTGGAAAATTGGTCAAAAAACTCAGCATTAGTTGTAGAAAATCTGTAATTAGATTTAGTAAATCTTTTTTTATTAACTGCTTTTGTTATTTATTTATTTATTTATTTATTCACGCCATTTAAAGCTTATTTTATTTTAAAAATGGAAATTTGTCATTTAAAATAATTGAAACCATAAGGGAACCAAATTTTCTGCTTCACAATCGGTCCGTTGTGTGTGTTTATAAGATACATCGCATGAAATTACCCGTCTACACAAAAAAAAAAAAAAAAAAAAAAAAAAAAAACATTTGTTTGATTTTTTGAATTGGGGATATAAAAAACGTGTCTCTGTTAACTTCCAAAAAGTATACTAACAATTCTAAAGTATATACAATTTTTATCGAATTCGAAGTTGATTTCGTTGAGTCACTAAATCACAAACTTCTTTAACACTAAACTTTACACGCTTCATTAATCGAATGATAGAGCAATTGTCTTAACAGAATTGATAACAGTAGCAGTAACAGTAAAAGTAACATTAACAGAGTTAATAATTTGGTCATGTTTAGCTTTAAATACTTTTCTTTATTGATTAAATACAGTTTTCCACATACTTTTCCATAATTTTTTTGTTAAATATAACAAAAAAAATAATAATCCCTTCACCTCATCATACCCTGTACCCCAATTGACTGCAGAGTAGCCAAAATAAAGTGAAGACAAGTCAAAAGCAGCCGAAAAAAGGTAAGTAAATGAATTTTATTACACTTGTCACTTACAGGCTCCCTAAAGGTCAAACTGCGTCAACTGCTTGTCTTACTTGTACCTAATTTTTCCTGCTTTCTTTTTGACCCCCGACACTCCCCCACTGCCCATCACCTGCCACACCCCAAACGACTAACGTTGGCCATTTGCAATACTTATTCAGAGAGCGTCAGTGACGTTGTCAACCCAATTATTTGGTTATTAGTTATTTATGAAGCTTCTGTTGCTGCTGCTGCTGCTGCTGCTGCTACTGCTGCTGCTACTGCTGCTGCTACTGCTGCTGCTACTTCTGCTTCTGCCGTTATTCATGTAAGCTGCTCAACGGGCCACCGACTTTGCGACCCCCCCTTTACCACCCCCTTCTACCACTCCCACTTGTCCAATGTTTATACTCGACAGTAGCTCGTCCTCTAATTGCACAGCATGAACTGGTTTGTCATTTTCGCCAGTCTCTGGTTGTTGGCCCATTGTGCAGCTAATCAACTGGCGGCAATAACTTCACTGAAATGTCATACGGTGCGGCTACTTATTATGTGGCCAGAGTTGGCGGTTTCTAGGGTTGCGGTGTGATGGGGTAAGGGGGTGAAAGGGTGAGGTGTAAGGGAGGTGGGATGTACTGGCGGTTGACAGCCGTTTTGAAGCCTGTTATTTAACGTTCAATAAATGTTTTTGTATCGATGGAGCAACGCCATGCATAATTTTCGTTGATTGTGTTTTAATTAATGCCGCAACCAGCAAAATTTTAGAAAAAGCATAATAATTGTAGATAAATAAAGCTAGCGGGATAAGCTTAAATCGAGAGAGTCGACTGGAAAAGACCGCGTACTTTTGTACAGTTTATATACTGAAACACCAAAAAGTTAGAGTAGTTCGATTTTGAACTAATTTGCTGATTTTCACTTAAGTATACCCTGTAAAATATTTTTGTGAATGTTCTGTATGACTAGCAAATACCCTATAGTTAGTTAAATGCGTTAAATACAAAGTGTGTTACTTAAAATTGAGTCATAAGAACTGAGTTCTATGAGGACTGGATTTTTTTAGATCTGCCGTGAATACCCTGTAACTTTTACGTGTTGTTTATTTGATGTTCAGCTGATAACATGATTGTATTTACTTTATTTTTTTAATTTTTTAAGCTTCAAATTGCTCAAATGCCTTTTTTTACAGGGTATTCTTTCTGTGACTTCGAGAGAAAAACCAATTTGCAAAAGAAAAGTGCAGCAGGCAGGCAAACTAACTAACGACTATTGTTTGCCCAATGTGCCTGCATTTACATGGATATATCGTTCATATATATTCCAACCTACCTCTGCTCTCTCGCTCTCCGCTCTCTATTCACCTCTCTCGCTCTCTCTCTATCTCTTTTCCTCTTCCCTTTTCGAGTTTCAAATTATCGACTCGCCTGTCGATTCGAATTTATTCTGTGTGTGTATGTTGTGTGTGTGTTGTATATGTTGTGTGTGTGTATGTGTGTTGTGTGTTGTGTGTGTGCGTGCCTTAGAACAATGGCTTTAAATTAAAAGCGGAAATCAGCGGCAAAATATGCACATTCCCTGCATTCCATCTCTGTCTTTTTTGCAATCATATTCACTTATTCTCTCATCCTCTCGCTCTTTCCCACAAACAAACAAACACACACACCCACACACACACATATATACACACACTAGGCCACTACCCGTAATACACATAATACTTGTAATTATTATCATTTTGTGCCATTTTCTATGTGGTCAGAACTCAAATGCAGTGACGCCAGAAATGACCCCTTTTGTACTGATTGGTTGGATTAAGTTTCTGGATATTTCCACATTTCCACAGAAATAAGTGCGACACTTCGGGCTAACATCAGTTTTTTATTTAAGTACAATTTATTTGATATAAAAACTAAATTTTACAGATACTGAAATGGAATAATGTCTAAAATAAATTTTTATTCAACAGTTTATATTCCACTTCTTTTAAAATGTATATAAAACTCTGAATTTTAATAGTAATAGTTGCTGTTATTCAATTAAGTTACCCATATCGCGTATACGCCCCTTCTTACCGACGCCTCTGTAGTTTTTATGTTGAATTGTTCGGTTCAGTTCAGGCCACATCAGCATTGTCAATTTTTCGTTGATTGTTAACTATTTATTAACGAATAACTTTAGAAATGAGCACGACACACACACACACACACACACACACACACACCCACACACACACACACACACACACACTCATACAATGGCAGTGCATTTGGCATTCAATTGCAGTCACAAATGTAATTTTGTCAAAGTTAAATAACCTAAACCAAAACAGAAGCCAAGTTCCATCCACATCTCTTGCCCTTTTTCAAATGACATGTCATAATATGGGTAGGATACATTCGTGGGGTGACTGTAGAGGGTATATCATTAGCGTATGGTACAAGCATCAGATTGATTTTAATTTGTTGTTCAATTAGCGGCATTCATTCGATTTCAATTCGTTTTCAATTTTATTGCAATCAGTCAAAAATTAAATGCTCCCTTCTCATATTTTGGCCAAAAATAATCTTGACAACAATTTTTGGTTGCCAAATTTCGGAACTAATGACGCTTAAATACTCAATTCCAATTGCTAATTATTATTCAATTTTCATTTAATTTGGTTCAATCGTTCAATGTTTGTCCATCAAATGTTTTTCCTGATTCTGATTCAAAGAAGAATTAAATTTATTTAACTGAAATGTCTGCGGTGTAAAATATTGTAAAATTTCTAGGAAAATTACATTGAAAATCCAATGAGAATTATCTCATAAGAGCTAAATAAATTTCGACGGAACTGGAACTAGAACTTCAGCAATGTTTGCGCTTCATTGGAACTACTCAATGGAATATCTGAGGAAATTTCATTGGTAATAAACTTAAAAGGATCTCAACTGTCATCTATTCAAGTGCTTTTACTAATCGCATTTTTGGCTTCCATAGAGTTTTCAGTGAAAGTGGTTTGGAGGTGGAAAATGGGCGTTACCTGCCAAGAGTTTGCCTTTGATTTTAATACATTTGCACAGGGTATTTGGAGCTTTTAAGGATTCGGCTTGTAATAGATTTTATTTCCTTCAATAAATTTCAAGTTTTTCCAGAATAAAGGCTAAAAAGCTCTTTATATTTAGCTAGATTTTTAGCTAGAAATACAGTGATATAATGGATTAGTTAAACTCTGATCTAGACAGTTTTTATTTAGATATATCTACTGAGAACTCAACATTTTCCTCAAAATATTTTATAGTTTCTTACAATTTCTAGGGTATTTCCTGTTCATCCCATTCCTTCTTATATCCACTACTTACATGGCCTATATCCCTGTTTAATTTCTAAGATATTGTGCTCAAAAATATGCTTAGCCAGGCTCAAAATGACTAGAGCACACCTGGTCGATTGGGGGCAGTTATGGGGTTGTTAAGGTTCTTGAGAGGGGGAAGGTACGTTGTGCTGGGTGGACTAGCGACCGCTTCAAACAAGTGCCGGCAAATGTGCCGTGAAGAAACCATTTAGGATTAGTTTAATATGATACACACACACACACACACAGATACACGCACACTCACACACACACACGTACACACACGCACAACAGGCAGAGGAAGCTGTTGGAGTAAGCAGAGCAGCGGATAACGCCGCTGGAATAGGCAAACAGTACTTAAAAATGGCAAAGCAGCAACAAAATGTTGACTACTTAGGGATACACACACACTCACACACACTCACACACACACATGCCCAGCAGGACAATACTATTAGCAAGCGAAGGGACCTCAAAAGACAAGAAAAGAAGGAAAATGAAAAGAAATGTTGAGCCGGCAAAAGGACACGGACAAGCAAAATATTGGTTAGTCTACAGTACACTCTAGAGGGGGCAAGGGGGGCGTGGCAGAGCAGAGCAGAGCAGAGAGAGAACGAAAAAAAATGACAAATTTGCAAATGTTAAGACGAAAAGAAAACATCAACATAAGTTATAGGCTTAGTGCGTAATCGTTTTTCGTAAAACGGCAGCCAAAAGAGAGCGAGGAACAAGGAGCAGACAAAGGAGTGGGGAGAGGAGCAGACCTTGGATGAGGGAGGAAGTACAGCAGAGCTAAGTGAGCGCTGCACAATTGTTGTTTGCGGTTAAGCTGCTATCAGAGGCAGAACCAGAGGAAGAGAAGAGGAAAAGTCAGAAGAGGAAACAGTGGAAATGGCAGAGTTAGAGGAAGAGGAAGAGACCGTGGTAGTGCCACAGAAAGGACCCTGTTGCAATACGTTGTGGTAACTTTGGAAGGCTCGTCGAGCTGATTGAGTCGACATTAGAGATGAGAGGCGTCACGTGACATGCATAAACACGACTCGACACGCAGTAACAACGCGAAGACAGCAGCTTTAAAGTACCATTTCTTAAAGTTACACTTTTTAGACCCTGTACTGTTAAAAAGTAGCGGAGTTTATGGGGTTGGTTGGAAAAAAATCTACTTAAAGGGCAGTAGAAGGAATATACATAGTATAAATCTAATCAGTAACTGACAGGAGTTTAGAATATCGATTTGGTGTATACTTCTATTTGGTGTATTTTGGTATAAATTGGATAACTATGACATATGGCTCAAGAAGTGTATTTAGTCTAAATATAGTAAGTAGTATAAAAAAACTATCGATTTTTATTGATTTTGTGATATAAGAGTAAATAATGGCTCTAAAGTGAGTACAGGGTCTTTTCCAGTCGCTTACTAATATACCCGAGTGAAAAATTTCGAAATTCAATTCCTAATGCTGTTGAAAGTTATACCACAGTTTGGAATTTTGTGGGAAAAATATAATAATTTTTTGAGGTCTTAATAATAAAATTAAATTCTTCTTGAACATTTTAAGAAAATCTAAAATTAATTCCATAAATTGTTGTACACAGATTCATGCCACGCAGTCCCTGCAATTAAGATCAGATTGTGTCATCTCATCAATCTAACATAGAAACGATTAGTTAACAACTAATATTTTAGTTGGAAAACCTTTTTTGTGGGGAAGGGGGCAGGGGGCAGGGGGTGCCTCATTAGATGTATTTCATTAGGTAAATCGTATGATTGATTTTAATTTGTTGTTCAATTAGCGGTATTCATACGCTTTTCATTTAGTTGCAATTAGGCTTAAATTAACGCTACTTTCTCACTTCTCATTCAGCCATATTGTCACCAACAATTTTACAGTTACCACGTTTCGAATGCTTAAGTGCTCCTTATCAATTATGGTCCGTAAATCAGTTTGATTTCAATCATTTTAATAGTTTAATATGACATTGACAAGAATGTTTGTTATTTACATTAATTGGAATTAAAGTAATTTAAAATATTTGTAGCTGATTTTTGTTTGAGCTTTAAAAATTCTTTCGAAATTTCGCTAATTTTATAACAGTTAATCCAATAAAACAGCATAATTTTCAACGGAACTGGAACTAGAACTTCAGCAATGTTCGCGGTTCATTGGAACCACTCAATGGAATTTCTGTGGAAAGTTCGCAGGTAATAAACTTAACAGGATCTCAACTGTCATCTATTCAAGTGCTTTTACTAATCGCATTTTTATAGAGTTAAAATAGAGTTATCAGTGACAGCAATTTGGAGGCGTACAACTGGGCGTAACCGGCTTTAAAGCTTACATAATCTTCTATTAAGATTTTTCTGAGTTATTTTGAGGGCACTTTTATATAATATCAATACTTTACTGTTATCGATAAACGATAAATTATATAAAACGATCGACAATCCCGATCATTTAAAGCAAATAATCAGTTTAAGTTATCTTAAAAATGTATAATTGGTTTTAAGCATCGATAAGTCACAAAAAACACTAGTTATCGATAAATGTAATCGAGCGTTTTATTGATATACAGGAAATCCCTCAGTCCCCTGACTGAGCACATAAAATATGAAGAAGCATCAGCTGACCAAGAGGAATCCCCCTCTTGCAGCCCCGCCCCCGTACCTACTCAATCACACTCCTGCTCCAATTGGCCCACAGCTGTCCAGCCCTAAAATCCGGTGGAGTCCCTGGCCGCAATTTTATCGCTGTTCAAATTAAAAATTCATAAAAGCAAAAATGTGGAATTATTGTGATAAAATAAACACAAGAAAAGAAGCCGCAACTACGTGAATAAAAGAAAGCGAAACGGATGAGCGGAACGAGGGAGAAAGATGGAAAGAAGATGAGTAAGAAAAAAAGAGAACGTGACATTGGCCTGGCTACTTGAAGAGGAGGAGTAGATGGGGAGGAGTAGTAGGAGGAGAAGGAGATGGGGAGGAGTTGGAGAAAGTCGGAAGCAGATTGGGTCTGAGGCTGATGATGTGGATAAAATAAACATAGGACATTGGTTTTGCTTTGCCGAGGTGTATGTGTGTGTGTGTGTGTGTGTGTGTGAGTGAGTGGTGTGGGTGGAGAAACGGAGACAAGACAGACGAAAGCGTGTTTAAACATTAAAAGGACCATTAGATACGCCTTAAAGTATGCTTCAAGTAGATTATCTTCCATCAGTTTTGTTTGCTTACTTGGAATTGTTTCGCTTCATTTTTCTCGTTTGCAAACACACTCACACACACACACACACATCTCTATTTGGCTATGGTGTGCTTTCCACAGAGCTCAAGACTTTGGCTTGCTTTTGGCTTTACTTTACTTTATTGTAAAGCGTCATTTGGCATGGGAGCTAGAGCCTGGATCCAGGACCAGGACCAGGACCAGTACCAAGAGCAGCACCCAGACCACGACCGGTCGGCGTTATTATAAATTGTGCGCTTGTCCTTGTAAAATAACATCAAGTGAACCTAAAGGCCAGCTATAGTATTTCCACAACCGCCCCCTTTACAAGACCACACCCCCGTCTTCGCCTTCGCCCCCGTCCCGCTTTAAGACCATTTCAAGCTGTGTCCCTGTGCTGCTTCTTAAATTACCAAGAGTACACGCTTTGTGGCGCTTATTGCCTCTTCTTCTTCTCCTCTCTGGCGCCCGCTCCCTCTTCCTTTAGGCTCCAGCTTTGAGTGATGAGCGGCACTGGAACAGGGACTCCATGTGGGCGGGGGGACCAGAGCATAGAGTAGTGTACACAGTTAGCTATAATCAGACATTTTAGCCGTGGCCCTATTTAAAGCTATACTCTTACCACATTTCAGTGCATCTCAATTCACAATCTAAGTTTAAACTTAAAACTGTCAACGAGCTGTAAAAATTTTACCAATTTTGAAGTAATGTGTGAGAAATTTGTCTAAAATTCAATAATTTCATATAAAAAGTCGTACTTAACCTCACTTTGTGCAACATAACCTCACAAAAGTTAAGAAATTGCTACTTAGATATTGAATGAAATGTAAACAAAATGATTAGTTTCTACCGACTTGGATACATAATAAAATTAATTATTAAAATTTTGAGTTTTGCTAATAATTCACTACTGAGTACGCGAAGTTGTGTCACAATTGTTGTCGGAAACCGAGCAGTGTTCACTAATTCAGAGCAATTGTTTTTAATAAGTCACAATTATCAGTTCAATTCCATTAAGTCCTCATGATGACAATCATCGCAATTACATTAGCGCCTTGTCGCCCGATAAATCCGATAAATCCAATAAACCCAATAAGCCCGATTGACCCGATTCTGTCTCGGAGTAACTGTTACTGTTAGTGTTGGGTCCCGGGGCCCTATGTCGATTGTCGCTCAGGAAGGAACGGCTTCCAAACCTACGACCTGCAACGTGCAACGCGTTTTCCATGCAGCTTAGCGTGCAGTTTCTGGCATACGGCTGTCTCGTCCTTGCGGCGGGATTTCGCTTGAATCAGCCGAATCTGGATTTGGGCATGGAACGTCTGGTGAATGGCACAGTTTATGTGGCAAGTCGATACATTGCCACACGCATCAATACACTCGTCATTCGAGTGGATTGCAGTCAGTGCAACGATGACCAGAGGCAAGTGGTTGATCGGATGTTGCAACAGTTGGCGTCACATCTGACTGTGCGTCTGCACAGTGGCGCCTCAAACGGATCTGACGGGGACTATACGCTCTTTATGTTGCACGAGGCAGAGGCTTTCGCGTGAGTAACAAGCGACAGTAAAATCGAGAAATGGACCTAAACTGCATAAATCATAGCTTATTAGACCCTGTACTCAAAGAGAGTAGAAGGGTCTATTAGGCTTATCAGAACGAAATGTGCGTTAAAAGCCGAAGGAGGCGTTTCCGACCATTTCCATAAAGTACATATATTCTAAAGCTTCCATAGGACAAATGAGTACAGGGTCTTTTACAGTCACTTCGCTCGTTTGATGTCCTTTCCACTTATTTGTTTCTACTCCATCCAATACCTTCTTACCTTAGTCTTCCTAATTCTTCATGCACTCTTTCTCCCCCTACTCAAAATCTCTTCTGTTTCTCCTCCTTTTAGCCACATGTGTCCGAACAATACGTACACCCAGCACGAGCGGGAACTATACTTTCTGGTGGTTCTATTGTCTCCCCAATCGAAGTCACAACTCCGCGTATCAGTGGATAAAATCTGCTATAAAGCGCTCTTGAGTCGCGTCATCAATGTGATTGTGCTCGTCCAGCGGGATGATGGGGAGATCATCCTGTATGCCTATAAGCTCTTTAAACAAGATTGTACTCCGGGAATTAATCAATATGAAAGCAATCGATTTCTATCGAATGGAAAACTCTTTCGTGATCAACTTTTTCCCATACGATTTACCAATCTTAATAACTGTGCTCTCAATGTCACGGGACATCTGTTGCCACCGCATTTCATGTTCTATCCTCCAGATGGCGCTCCACTCCCCGAAGATGGCGCACTTATCGATAAGCAGGCACTGCGTGGCATCGATGGCGAATTGCTGCAGCTTCTGGCTACGGCTTTGAGATTTCGGGTGCGACTCAAAGTACCCGAGGAGAAGAGTGAGATCTTCAGTGAGGACTCTTTAAAGGGCTGTTTTGCACAGGTAAATAAATATATCAATGCCCGAATTACTATCTGTCTTTCCGTCCATCTCTCTGTACGACCGAATGAACACCTGGATCTCAGGGACTATAAGAGCTAGAGTCACCAAATTTGGCAAGAAAGTTCGTCTATATGTCAGGCAGATAATGTTGGTTTCAAGTTGTTGCCACGCCCCCTGACGTTTTCACAAATTGTAAAAAACTATTTTCATAACACCATAAATTGGAAAACACTATAGCTATTGGGACCAAATTAGCACACTTTGGTTATGGTACCATTATAACTATACTCCTCAAGTTTGATCCGGATCGTACAAGTATTTCCTATAGCTACCATAGGTCAAATCGGTCGAAAAGTGCGCACTAGAATGAGTACAGGGTCTTGTATAGTCGGCCCACTCAACTGTAGCCTTTCCTACTTATTGTAGTTCTTGTCTAAAACTTAAGTAGTTGTATTATTCCCTATTTAATTTATAATTAGTTGCTACCTACCAAGTTTTTAACTATATTTTTCCCACACTTTCTTTAGTTAGCTGCCAATGAGGCCGACCTAGCGATCGGTGGTTTCAGCGGTTCGGATCCGCGACGTGTGCAGTTTACCACATCGACGGTGTTCCACCAGAGTTACTTCATTTTTGTGGTACGGAAGGAGCGTTACTTTGGTCGTTTTGGTCAGCTGATGCGACCCTTTAGGGGCAAGGTGTGGGCGTGTCTACTGATCAGTGTGCTCTTTTCCCTGATCAGTGTGCGTGTGCTGGGAAAACGAATGCGATTGAAGCATCCGCTGGAGAATTTCTTGGCGTCAACTATTGGGAATTCAGTGCCAGTGCAACGATTGCCCTGTGGAGGATTTCTGCGTCACATGATTGCCAACTGGTTGCTACTCACTTTGGTGCTTCGTTGTGCCTATCAAGCGAAACTCTTTGCTGTGCTGACGTCACGACCTCAGAAGGCTTTGCCCACTGGATTGAACGCTTTATTGCAACAGAATTATACACTGATCAGTTCGGGTTATCATGACTTTTATTTGCATCAGTTGACACAAGTGGCTGTGGGCAATTTTGCGGAACGTTATCAGATGGTTCAGGAGGCACCATCAGGTGCCAGGGTTACCACAATTTCGCTGCTCAACAATTTGGTCGATTGGAATAGACAACACTGGAACACAAGTCAATTAACCTATGTCCGTAAACCGATTTATCTTTATCAAATTGTCATCTATTTCCCCCAAAATTCCATCTTTAAATCCACTTTCGATAGGAAAATCGCTCAATTGCTCAGTTCGGGGGTTATGGGCCATATCGAACGGCGTTATCTACGTATGTCCTATGCCGATCTTGGTGATAACCTGCACTCGATGCCACTCATCACAAATCGCACGCTGAGGGGCGTTTATCGCGGATTCATTTGGCTTATGGGCGTGGCAAGTTTCGTTTTTCTACTCGAACTGCTTGCATTGCGTTGCTATATATTAAGAAGACTTCTCGACTGGTTGCAGTAGAGGAGTAGAGTGTTATAGATTTGTGCAAGTGTTTGTCACTTTTTGTTTATTAAAAATAAATTTTATTCCCATAAATAAGTAACAAATTTTGAAAGTGTCTTTCATTCTCTCACTTTCTTTCTCTCTGTGTCTCTACTCTTTTTCTCTCTCTTACTAAATGTCTTTCTGTTTTCTCCTCACTCTTTCTCTCTCTCTCTCTCTCTCTCTCTCTCTCTTTACCTTTCTCAGTTTTTCCCTCCTCTTCTCTCTCTATCTCTCTTTACTCTTATGCCTTTTCTTCCCCTTTCTCTATCTCAAACTTTTTCCTGTTTCTCTTCCCTCTCCCACTCTTCCTCTTCCCCTTTCTATCTCTCTCTCTCTCTCTCTCTCTCTCACTCTCTCACTTTCTGTCTCACTCTATCTCTCTCTCTCTCTCTCTCTCTCTCTCTCACTCTCTCACTTTCTGTCTCACTCTGTCTCTTTCTCTTTCTCTCTCTCTCTCTCTCTCTCTCTCTCTCTCTCTCTCCGTCTCACTTTCTCTCTCACTATGTCTCTTTCACTCTCTCTCTATCTTTCTCTCTCTCTTTGCCATTCTTAGTTTCTCCTCTTCTTCTCTCTCTGTCTCTCTTTACTCTTATGCCTCTTTTTTCCCTTTCTCTATCTCAACCTTTTTCAGTTTCCCTTCACCTTCCCTCTCTTCCTCCCTCTCTCTCTCTTTCTCTCTCTCTCTCTCTCTCTCTCTCTCTCTCTCTCTCTCTCTTACCGCCCGCAGCATGTTTTTAGCCTTAAAAATTGATTTAAGTCGTGTAATGCTTGACCAACAGCCATGCCCATCCCAACGCCCACATATGTATGACTGTGTGTGTGTCTGTGTGTGTATGTGTGAGTGTTTGGGGCAAGCAGCACGGAGCACCACTTGAGTTAAGCTGCGCAAACGTTTGCATAATCACGTTCCAATTTAAATTGCTCTATTTGCCGCTTGCTTTCTGCTGTTGCAAGAGCGTTAGAAGAGGCGGGGGAGGGGGACAGAGTGGGATAGCATTGGGGCATCTCTCAAATTGGAAAAACTGGACAATTTTTATTAGCTGTCGCCGCTGAAGCGTTTCTGTCGCTGCTGTCCATTGAAACAATCCGGCACCGCACAACCAATAGAGCACGCCCCCACCGCCCTGACACTCCCCCTGCACCACCTTACCTACTTACCCCCCACTTAACCCACTTCACCCTCTTGCCCAATTTCCCCATCTCTTTTGTTTGGCAAGTGTGTAGAACTATTCTCTTGCTTTCTCCTGCTTTCTCCGACTTTCTCTCGACTCCACTGCTGGGATGTTGAATCTCTTCCGGATGCATGGAATTAAGGTGATACCTTCTCGCATTGCTGTTAAGCATGTTTTTAAAATAGCTCTTAATTCGGCCCAAACAAAGCAGCAATAAAAAACTTGAATTGAATTTCAATTTTTCTTCTTCTTCTTCTTCATTTTCTGTACACTTAACTAATCCTGAAAATCTCAAGTGTTTGAGAACTAACTCAGCTGCAGTTGAGCGAGAGTGAATTTGAATAGTTTGTGCATCGTTTGGTTTTGTCACCAGACAGAAGTGACTTTTGGTTTTGAAAATTTCTATTAATGCTAGTGCCGAAAGTAATAACCCATTTGATTATATGACTGCATTTCTCATAAGAAAATCTTGACTATAAAGTAAAATAATCAGTTTTATTATGAATGTTTCCAATATAATAACCACGCTAGTGCCTAAAGTGCTTTAATGCTGATGCACTAGTCTCCGCGGCTATACTTCTTACACCAGCTTAAAAAATGTCCGCTTTTTCTGTCAGTTTGGAACAAGTTCTTTCTTTTTGAACTAGTTCCGAAACCGTTCTCAACCTTATATGTCTTAGACTTATTAGTAAGAATTTAATACCACTTTTAAGTATGAAATTCTTGTTAAATTCTTCTTTTTTATATATTTAGTTCATTCTTGTTCCAAAAGTTCTTTCTCATTTTAACTAGTTCCGAATTTGTTCTTTAGCTGATATATTTAAATAGTTCATAATTCCTTTAAGTTTTGCTTGGTAAATTCTGCTTTATTAATGTAATTCTAGCTAGTTCCAAAAGGGGTTTTGGAACTAGTTCCTTCAAGTGAATAATTGCATTGCTCATTAAGAAAAATAATGAATACAAATTCTATAACGGTTTTTCATAAGACTCCATAATCTAGTGCCGAAAGTGAATAGTAACTAACACATTAGATTTGATGACTGCTTAGGAAAACCGTGTTGTGCTAGTGCCGAAAGTGCTTCAGAGGCCAAACACTAGTCCCAGCGGTTACACTTCTCATTGCGAACGATGGGAAAACCGCTAGATCCCTGGTCCCGCCTACTTTTGGTGGGATGTACCCGCCCACCGATGCCTGGATTGGGTTGATTGCGATGATACTCGATGGTTAGCATTTCCCAGTCAAATATTTGATCTTTCACCACATACAACTTCTTGTACAACTTCTTGTACAACTGACGGAACATCTTGCGTAGTTTACTGTAGTCCGGATCCTCATCAAAGCCGAGCTGGTGACAGTAGTTGAGGTACATGGTAAACTCACTGGGAAATCCCTGACAAAGTGTCTCATTGCAAATGGAACGTTTCATTTCATGAATCCGTTCGTATTTCTGCTGCTTCGTCGACGCTTTAAGTCCCTGCCAGGGTAAATTACCTCGCAGGAAATACACGAGAACATAGCCCACGGAAATGAGATCATCACGACGCGACTGCTCGACTCCCTCGTGGGAGGAGATCGAAGTGAATCGAGCCGTACCCGTGAGACTGCAGCCCTCGCGATAGGGTATATGCACCAGAGTATTGGGATCCCAGTACTTCTTCGACAGCCCAAAGTCAATGAGGTGCAGTCGCTTACAGGTGATGTCCCGACCAATTAGAAAATTATTCGGCTTAATGTCCCGATGCACAAATCCACGACCGTGCACATGCTCCAGACGTAGCAGCATCTCATTGGCCAGCAGTAGCACCGTCTTAATGGTAAACGATCGACTGCAGAACTCAAAAAGATAGTCCAAGGAGGGTCCCAGCAGTTCCATAACCATCGCTGAGTACTCATCCTCTTCGGAGAAGTAGTGTATCTGTGGTAATCCCAAAGCTGGTCGTATTGCCCGATAGACCCTGTACTCATACGCCAGCTGAGGATGCGGTGCTCCAGATTTCTCAACTTTAATTGCCACCTTCTCGCCAGTATAGAGACTGATGCCCAGGTATATATCCCCAAATGATCCGCTGTCAAATTGACCCAACACCTTGTAGTCACCCACGAAGAACTCACGGACTTCGCTTTCCTTTAGTTTCTCCATTTTTATATTTAACACGAAATTTGAAAATTTCTTCGAATTCTTTTCGAAGTGTCAAAAATGTCATGAACTAAAGTCAACTAACAAAGTTAACAAATGAATTAGTTTTATCACTCATTTAAATCACTTTTCAGATTAGTTGAGGGAATGGAGAAACTTATTTTAGATACTTTATTTAATTTAATTTACTTGAATTTACTATAGCTTTAAAATAGCTTAAGTAGCAGCACTGTTTCGAGTTTCTATTCTTCTGCTATTCCATTGAATGTTTAACCTTTCATAAACTTCTCCCATTAAATATGACCCGTGGGATGAACTTTTCACAAACTTTTGACCTGAAACTAATCTGTACAATTTTGATATGTTTGAGAAATCTAATAATCGATTAAATTAAATTTTTGGCAATCGTTTAAGTTCGTTAACTAACGAAATTTGTACAAAATTTCGCAGAATTTCAAGAACTTGAAGTTTTAAAGCGCAAATAGCGACAAGAAGCAGTTCGATGATGATTGCGGCTGATGGGATGACATGGTCTCGGTTGACGGTACACACATAGGTACACAATGTGTGTACTACACACCCACACACACACACACACACTGAGTGCGTGTGCGTATCGATTATCTGTGGCACACACACGACACCAGACGGTGACAATTCGTAGACGGAATTTGAGCAATAGAATCGGAATGGAAAACCATAGAGAAGAAGGATAAAGGGGGGAGTACAAAGAAGTGGGAAGTGAGAGGACTCAGACAGAGGTAAGAAGAAGCAGAGTGATGGGTAGGCGACATAGTCGTCGCAGTCGTTGTAGTCGTGTAGTGGTAGGACGACGGATCAACTAGCCAGTAATAATGTCTTTCGCTGACATTTGACATTTTGGCTATATTTCACTCACTTTCTGACAACTGGCAACTTGGCATTCAAATATAACCCACAGCAGCAATAGCATTGGCCAGGGAACAGTCGTAGCATAGAATCCTAACCCTCCCCCATCTCCACCTCCTCCTCCTCCTCCTCCTCCTCCCTCCTTCAATCTGCCTACTCCCACCATCGGTCTCCTGATGTTAGCGAACACGAATCTATAGCCAGTTCCAGTTGCGGGCTCTTCTGCCATTCATTCATGCTCAGATATCTGAGAACATTACGTTAGCATGCGCTAATTGAGTGTGCACGACTATGAGTTGCCCTGTAGGAGATTTCATAACACCATAACATAACACCGACTTGTTCCTCTATTTACATGAAACTATTATACCCGTCTCATACACATATCCAATGGAATAACAGTTGTGTGTGTGTGTGTGTACTAGACAGACTAAATGCTCGGCTGTCTGTCTGTCTGTCCAGTGGAAAGACGGGAAGCGACATGTTTGCGTCAAACATGAGTCGCCATCATTGAAACTGAAGCTGGAATCGGTGGGTAGAATTGGAGTCAGGAATCAGGAATCAGAATCGGAGCTGGAATCGGAGTGGAAATCGGAGTGGGTGTCGAAGTCAGATTTGGAGTAGAAGTCGACATCGGAATCGAAAACGGAGCTTTGTGGTAGCCATTATCATCAAGCGACGGCATTAACATCATAACACGACTGATGGATGGATTGGCAGATAACCAGCATTAACATTAGCGGCAGAGCCTCCTGCAGGTTCGATGTCATTCCGAATCCAAAAGGGAGCGAGCATGAGACGACGATGGGTATTTGAATCATGCGGGTAAATTATCTTTTAATTTCTTTCAATCGTACATCTTGTTCAATTCGGTTCAATCGTTGGCTCTCAAGCTTTTTGGCACTGACAACGTCCTTTTCCCCTTTCCCTTCCCCTTCCTCATTCCCCTCCTCCCACGAACCCTTTACTATATTATCATCTTTCCCTTGACTCCACCTGTCCAAACCTTTGAGCTGCTCAAGTCCAATGAGGAGCGCGTGACATCGCGTGTGCGCCTTTTAAAAGCAGCTTAAATCAAATTTTCGTTTCGTTAATTGTTCCATCAAGTTACACACACAAACACACACACACACACACACACACACAACACACACATACACTCATATCCATTGTGTGTGCGTGCGGATTTCCATTTGTTATATATTTATCATATAGTATATCAAAAGGCAAAACAGTATACAATTATAGTATTTAAAATCAAAGGATTAACCACGAAACACAACAGAGAATCCGATTCATCAAAATACTCTGCTTCTATTTGTGATTATAAGTTTAACAATAGTTCACTCTAATTTTAGACACCTTTGATTAGTAGTTGGCATAGCTAATTAGTAGTTGTTTTGTAAATCGAATCAAGAGAGTTTAATGGGTTCATTCTATTATCCTTTATTTTAATGACATGTTACCGAGCAAATGCTGATTACTGTCCGAGCATAGGCAAATCAGTGATTTCTAATTAACAGCTAATTGCTTGCATACTAGTTGATGTTTTATTTCTTGTATAGGACTTCTTCAAAACATATCGATAATTTCGATTATTGTGTTAAATTTAAGGAAAAGACTTAAATCATTGTTAATCGAGCACTTTTCGAAAAGACATTTCTTTAATATTTTTAAAATATAAGTCTTGTATTAAAAGTTAATTATTTTTATATAATTTACACGTTCGATAGTTATCGATTTTTTTTCTAAGCTGTTACTAGACTGATTAACATGAAAATCTTAATGGATTTATAGTAGGTAAGATTTTAATTTAATATTTTACATTTCTAAAATATATCGATAGCTCCAATAAATGTGTAAAATTTATCGAAAGTATTTAATCGTTAAGTTTTTAAAATAACTTTTGAAAATATGTTTATAAGATGAGTTTCAAACATTTCTTTAATATAAACTCATGAATATAAGTAATAACTATACCATCTATAGTTATCGATAACATTTTAGTTGAATTTACTAGACTGTCGACTAAGTTAACAAATTAGTAACTTATTTTAAGCAGAAAATGTTTATTAGGGACATTAATATTAATTTGCACAATTGTTATCGATATGTGCTTAGTTAGAAATGACAGGTGGCAACGCTACGGTTAATGCCTGCCCAAAAAAAAAAAAATCAAGTTGCATCATGCTTCATTTGCAACGAATTCCCCAACGCGATGTTATAACTACCAAATATGAACGTGACAAAAGTTGTTGATGACAACAAAAGCAGCAACAAGGACAATTGGAGAGACGAAACTGCAATTGAAATGGACTTGCAAGAAGAAGAAGCAGAGAACGGACTGTGGAAGAGGGAAGAGTGATAGAAGGGGTTGTGCGGGTTGGAGGCGCCGCACAACAAACAGCAAAATAGAAATGACTTTAATAGCTCATCAATGATTCAAGCGGAAATCCGGGCTGTCCAAGTGCAGTCGGTTTATTGGATACCGGAAAGGCATTATGTTGCCGCTTGCCACTTTCCACTTGCCTCTTGCCACTTGCCTCTTGCCACTTGGCCTATGTTGTATACCGTTAGTAGAGCTGCTACCGTTAGACGAGGCCGTCCAATTGTCTGTCTTCATTGTCTGCGTCCGCTTGTTTCCTCGCACAGTGGTCGAAGTTTGGCAAAAATGTAAATTTCTATTGGATTCAAAATTTTATACGCAGTTCGGCAGTTTCTGCTATAAAAATGTTATCTGTTTAATTAATTTCATTGTTTAAAACGATCGCTATAAGTAATGAGTCACTGTTCCAACTACTATCCAAATAAATATTATAAATTTACATTTTATTTAAAATTTATTCGGTTCAGAATTAAATTTTGTTGCGATTGGTCAGCTGAAGCACAGGGCTTAAAGAGAGAAAAAGAAATTGAAGAACTTGTCAATCGATTTCTACCACTGTGCATAACAACATTATCCTTCTGCTTTATGCTGTTGTTGTTGTTGTTGTTTATTTGTTTGATTGGACTGACTGACTGACTGACTTCAGTTGCATGCATGTATGTGTGTATTGGTGTATGTGTGTGTGTGTTGGTTATGTGTCTGCTTAGCTGAAATGATTTTCACGCTGCCTCCAAAAAGTATGCAACGAAATTTGCATATTGTTTTGCCATACGACAACGCCCTGCAATTTGACAGCCCTCATGAGTGTGCGAGTGTGTGTGTGTGTGTGCATAGGTGTGCGGTGTGTTTGTATTGATGTGGTACGTATGTGTGCTTGTGTGTGTTCTGCCTTTGTGTGCAACATATGCACCCCATTTTGAGTGGAAATCAACAACTCCCTTTCGGCCTTTGCACCTGCATATCTGCCTCTCTCTTTCTCTCTTTCGACCTTTATACCATGCTCCCTCTGCTGCTGTCCATTGCCATGCCTCTCTGACTGGGCATTCGACAGCAGAGTTGGCTTTATCCTGAACATATCTGCATCATTATTATCGTCATTACTATAGATGGCACACGGCCAGTGGCTATATGACAGTAGCCTCGCTTGGCTTTTGTATCTCATTTATTATGCAAATCTCAACTCACAGAGAGACAGAGACAGAGAGAGAGCCAGATCGAGAGAGTAAGAGGGATAGATAGATTGAGATAACAGAAAGAGAGGGAATACTGGAACTCCAATGCGTATTGGGAAATTGGGAAATAACTGAATATGGCCTGAAAGTGGTAAACAACAAGTGTTGCAACAATTGCAACTTCAACTTGCAACAACTCAGTTTAATTGCTGACAGATTTTTTTTTGATGCTTTGCTAATACTTATTTAAAAATTAATTTCGCCAAATATACACGAACACACACACACACTCATTGGGAAACTGTTTGCAATTGTTGCGTGTCTATTGACTGTTCAAATACAAAATTCATTTTTATTCACTTACAAAACGCTTTTCAAACAGTAAAACAAATTGGAAAAATTAAAAAAAAAAAGGGAAAAGGAAGAAAAACATTTAAGAAGAGCATATTTGAAACGACTATATGATACCCTATGTTTAAATACAAATAGTAACAGTTCATTACTATAAAAAAGTTAAGGATTTGGGTAGAAAAAATTTAAAAAAATATAAATAAATTTTAAATTATATTAATAATTATTGCAAGTTACTAATTGAAGTTTAATAAAAATAAAACTATGTGAATTTAAGAATATCTAAGTAAACTGATAAAGTTTCGATATATTTTTGATGGAATATAAGAAACTTTCGGTTGTAAAATAAATTTAAAAAAATAAATTTTCGAAAGTATTTTGAACAAAATTTGTTATTAAAACGTATTGTTTAAAAGACATATATTTACAAAATAAATAAAAATTAAACTGCTATGAAAATCAATATAAAATTCCATTATAATATAGTTCGCAGATCAAGCCATGACATAGCAAATACAAAATAAGCTAGAGCGAGAGAGCGAGAGGGACAAGGGGAGATGGAGAGAGAGGGTGTTGGAGAGTGAAAATTGCCGTATGTCAATCATAAAATGTAAATAAAAATTTCAATTTTTTATACGCGCTTCAATGTTAATCAATTACGTGATTTAATTGAAAACTCCAAAGTCAATAGCCAAAACAAATGACAAAAATTGTAAATTTACAAACAAACAAACACACAAAACATACAAATATACATATTTATAAACACATATATATATATATATGTTTCTATATAGTTACAAATAAATATATATGTATATAGCGCATATAATTTGGTTATCTATCAGTTTCAAATGTCCAACGTCTGTTTATTTTGACCTGTCAATATCGAAGGGGAGAAAGGAGAAAACAGACAATTGGTAGAACGCATTGAATCCTCCCCAGATTTTCCTTTTTCCTTTTTCATTTCCATTTACCATTTTTCCATCTCTTTTCCTGTTTTTTTTATTATTGTTTTTTCTTGTTATTTGCCTGCGAATTGGTTTTCAATTAACATAAAGCTGGTTAAAATTAAAATACAAGTAGCACGAAATGTCGGAACAAAAAACAAGAAAGAAAAGTACAGTCGAGCACGCCCGACCGTAGAATACTCTCTGCATTTTATTTTCGATCATTTTAATAAAATCGATATCCGGGTATATCAATTGATTCTTGCAACAAAACACGTTGAAACAAAAACATCTGTATACACACACATATACATTTGACATTAAAAGTATGCACGCACATATGTATGTGTGTATATGTAATACATACACAATTGCTCGGCACAGCCAGCATTCGCGAGCAGCGCTGTCGCTAAGCTACGCAAGCAGCGAAAACGTTCGCTCACATGTTTGTATGTTTCTATCTCGCTCGCACACATGCATTGGCATTGCGTTCAATTATCAACTTTCTTACATGTCTAGCTCTTTTGTTTATTGTCCGATTAAGATGCAACTTTCAGGATAGTTTAATATATTTTGTCTTTAAACGAATGTGAAATAACAATACTGTACGATAAGAACATATGCCTTAAAATCGGCATTGAAGTTTGCAAATTATCTTATTTCTTGTGAGAAAATGTGGCGTGGCAGTCCAAAATTTTTGATGACAATACAATTATACCGTCTCTAGGAACCTACATACCAAAATGGGTGTTCCTAAGTGCCATATTTACTGAGATATTCGCCTAAAACATAAATTTTGTTCGAGGTGTTTCTAGTTTTTTGCTCATTGTGGGCGAGCGGGGCGTGGCATCGAAAAAAAAAAGATTCTTGTATTGACTGACTTAATATCGAGTCGATAGAGACCAAATTCAAACTTGTAGCTCTTACCATCTCTGAAATCTGTTTGTTCATACGGACGGACAGACGGACAGACGGACAGACAGACGGACAGACGGACATGGCTATATCGACTCGGCTTGTGATGCTGATCAAGAATATATATACTTTATGGGGTCGGCCACGCCTCCTTCTGCCTGTTACATACTTTTCACAAACACAATATACTCTCTCTTGCAGAGAGTATAACAAGTAAGAAAGGCTACAGTCGAGCGAGCCGACTGTAAAAGACCCCGTACTCACAGAAATGCGCATTTTCCATTCGAAAAACAAGAAAAACGGAGTGATTCACCTTTTGTATACATACATTTTTATATACAAATGTATGTATAGTAAATATATACACAATTAAATGCACAATTTCCTTACTTGGCTTATTTTAAAAACATGCCGTGTTTTACAATTTGAAATTAAATTTAAATTTAATTTTAAATTTGAATTGAAATAAAAAAAAAAAATAATAATCAAAATAATTCACTGACGGGATTCGAACCTCGGACTCCACGCACACGCGTCAGTGCACTAACAGCTGCACCACGCCCCTCTATTCAAAGTGCTCGACTATCTGCATTTACATGTAATATTTTTTTGTTATATAACAAAAATTAATAAAATGTCCCTGACGGCGCTCGAACCCATGATCCCGGGTTCACATATAAGTGCGATGAATTAGATCAGGCATCTTTACTACTTAGACCACACTCCGCATTGAAGTTTATGTAAATAATTAAAATTTAAAAAGATAACAAATAGCATCTGTCACTGACTGGATTCGAACCGGGGACCCCGGGCTAACCAACACGCACGAAGCGCGCATCTCTACTACCTAGACCACGGTCCTTATTGAAGTTGTAGTAGCTAAACGGAGAGTTAAATCTTTTATAAATATTGTTTAGTTAACACACTGCGCTGCTTGTGTTCCTTTTCTATTGCAAGCAGTGTAAACAAACAATTTATTCATAAAACTCAGCATTTTTGATTAATTTATTTTATATGTTGTGGTTGTCCGATTTGGACCAAATTTGGTGAGGATACTTTTAATAATTATTCACACATTCTCTGTAAGTTTGGTTGCGATCGCTCAACTAACATTACGTGTCTTCATACAAATTTTTTATTTTTGACCGATTTGTCCTATGGGAGCTATAGGCTATAGTTGTCCGATCCAGATCAAACTTGGTGAGGATAGTTATATTGGTACCATACACATAATGTGTGAATTTGGTCTCTCTAGCTCTAGTAGTTTTCAAGTTATGGTGATGTGAAAATAGTTTTTGACAATTTGCGGGGGCGGTAAGGGGCGTGGCAAAGATTTGAAATAAACTTGATCTGCTCGCGAAGCAGACGGACTTTCATTCCAAATTTGGTGGCTCTAGCTCTTGTAGTTTAAAAGATCTAGGTGATCATACAGACGGACGGACAGACGGACAGACGGACAGACGGACAGACGGACATTGCTATATCGTCTCGGCTGTTGATGCTGATCAAGAATATATATACTTTATGGGGTCGGCCACGCCTCCTTCTGCCTGTTACGCACATTTCGCTTCAGACAAACCTAATAGACCCCCATACTCTTTTTTAGAGTACGGGGTCTAAAAACGGGAAAACAAAATGAAGACAACAAAGTCAACAGTTGATCCGTAGGACATAAGTGTGACAGACTGGAATTGTAAATATATATATATACATACATATATATGAAGTATTAAAGAAAATAAGTAAATTACTGAATTTTAAAATAAGAGAGTGATTACTAACTGAAGAAAGGCTACAGTCGAGCGAACCGACTGTAAAAGACCCCGTACTCTTTCTAATGCGCGTTTTTTCATACAAATCTCCAATTTTCAACCGATTTGTCCTATGGGAGCTATTGGCTATAGTTGTCCGATCCGGACCAAACTTGGTGGGCATAGTTACAATGATACCATACACACAATGTGTGAATTTGGTTCCGATAGCTCTAGTCGTTTTCAAGTTATAATAATGTGAAAATAGTTTTGTACAATTTGCGAGGGCGGTAGGGGGCATAGCTAAAATTTGAAATAAACGTCATCTGTCTGACATATAGACGGACTTGCACTCCAAATTTGGTGGCTCTAGTTCTTGTAGTTTAGAAGATCCAGGTGTTCATACGGATGGACAGACAGACAGCGCTATATTGACTCGGCTGTTGATGCTGATCAAGAATATATATACTTTATGGAATAGACCCATCTAATAGACCCCTCTACTCTTTTTTAGAGTACGGGGTCTAAGAGGAACAACCTTTCAAGCAAGTTAGCAGCTTGGTTTCAACATTAATTGGTTAAGTCGGAAGAAGAGTTTTTAATGAAAAGTTATAAGTACCATTTACAAAAAGTTATTTATTAATTTAAATATTCTATTTGGTTTAAAAATTTGTATTTTTTCCAATCAGAATATTTAAAAACGATTTCTGTTAGTTTATTTGATACTAGACACTTTCTATAAACTATGATTAATATAAGCTAACTTCAAGTAATATTAAGAACACGACAAGTTGACAGCTCCTGCTCCTTCACTTACATAAACCAGATTTTGTAGCAAGTTGGCAGCTCCTTTGAGCCATTAAATGTTTGCACTAGAATGCAAGTTACAATTGTTAAATTAATATTTACTCTCATCATTTGCAGATAATTGTTTGTTGAAGGCAAAAACAATGTTGGCAGCATCGAAATGATTTAAATTGAATTTAGCTGCAAAATATATAGTATATATATATATATATATATATATATATATATATATATATTTATATGTGTATATCGATCATATTCGATAAGAAAATGGACTTTAATTGTCAACACAAATTGAAGGTCTTTAAAAGGATGTTCATTAGGAAAACACGAGGACGACGATTAACAATTGAGGCTGAAGATAGTATCTGGAGTATTCCCCACACATTCTAGTCGTACAGTGGTGCAATGCAGCCCTTACTTAGTGGATGGGTAGTGGTTTGGGTCTGGTTGTGTGTGGGTTTTCGAAAAGGACTTTGGAAGAGACTGTGAATTGTTTCGACGATGCTTGCGATAGGGAAACAATAAGAACGGCATTCAAAGGCAGCCAAGGAATTCACAGCAATCCTGTTGAGTTCTACACTCCACTATGTGTGTGTGTGTGTGTTTGGGTGTGCTTGGGTGTGTCTATTGGTGTGTGTCAAAACAAATTTCATTTCACATTCAATTAAATTAATTTTAACACCATTTGCAGGCGGCAGGACAACAGCAGAAGCTGCACACGAAGATGCCAATGCCAATAAGGACACAGCAGGAAACGATGGACAGAGCTAGAAAGAGACCAAAAGACAGTGTGTGCGTGTGTGAGAGAGAGAGAGAGAGAGAGAGAGAGAAAGGGGGCTTGTGCTGGGCGTCACAGTTGCCGCATGCCTTTGCCACGTTTTCCACGTTTTCCACATTTCTTCAGTTTGCCGTTAATGGTTTTATCTGCTTCTTATTGTTGCCGCTGCCACAAAACGTTGAACGTTGTACGTTGTACGTTGGACCCTCAACCATAGATCGATCGACTTCCAACTTTACTCTCCCTCTCTCTCTCTCTTTGTATCTTCCCTCTTTGTCACTCCGTTGAGCCTCTCAGCGAGCGAATTCGAACAGCGAGTTAATATAATTACAGAAATAAAGTCTGGAATTTTAATTAAAACACAACTTCATTTACAGCCGCAGACGACAGACGGACAACCGGACAGCCGTGCTGAACAAACAATCAACTCTAGAGGGGGTTAGAGAGTAGTGGTTCGGGGAGTTAAAAGCGGGGACAGGGGTCAGGTGTGGCCACAATAGACAATGACAAACGAATAGCCGCAGTCCAAGTTCGACTCAACAGTTCGAGTAAAGTGTCATTTGGTCTAGAAAATTTTCGAAAATTAAATTCGAACAATTAAACTCAAGTTTCCGTGGACAACGCGCGACTAGTAGATACCCAGCAACACAACTTAATGCGGCTTAAAACGTTTTTATACTCTCTGCAAGAGAGAGTATATTGTGTTTGTGAAAAGTATGTAACAGGCAGAAGGAGGCGTGGCCGACCCCATAAAGTATATATATTCTTGATCAGCATCACAAGCCGAGTCGATATAGCCATGTCCGTCTGTCCGTCTGTCTGTCCGTCTGTCCGTCTGTCCGTCCGTATGAACAAACAGATTTCAGAGATGGTAAGAGCTACAAGTTTGAATTTGGTCTCTATCGACTCGATATTAAGTCAGTCAATACAAGAATCTTTTTTTTTTTCGATGCCACGCCCCGCTCGCCCACAATGAGCAAAAAACTAGAAACACCTCGAACAAAATTTATGTTTTAGGCGAATATCTCAGTAAATATGGCACTTAGGAACACCCATTTTGGTATGTAGGTTCCTAGAGACGGTATAATTGTATTGTCATCAAAAATTTTGGACTGCCACGCCACCTTTTCTCACAAGAAATAAGATAATTTGCAAACTTCAATGCCGATTTTAAGGCATATGTTCTTATCGTACAGTATTGTTATTTCACATTCGTTTAAAGACAAAATATATTAAACTATCCTGAAAGTTGCATCTTAATCGGACAATAAACAAAAGAGCTAGACATGTAAGAAAGTTGATAATTGAACGCAATGCCAATGCATGTGTGCGAGCGAGATAGAAACATACAAACATGTGAGCGAACGTTTTCGCTGCTTGCGTAGCTTAGCGACAGCGCTGCTCGCGAATGCTGGCTGTGCCGAGCAATTGTGTATGTATTACATATACACACATACATATGTGCGTGCATACTTTTAATGTCAAATGTATATGTGTGTGTATACAGATGTTTTTGTTTCAACGTGTTTTGTTGCAAGAATCAATTGATATACCCGGATATCGATTTTATTAAAATGATCGAAAATAAAATGCAGAGAGTATTCTACGGTCGGGCGTGCTCGACTGTACTTTTCTTTCTTGTTAAATAATCTAAAACGAGCTAAATTTCATATATATATACAGGGTATATATATACAGGGTATACATATTCAAGTAATTTATTTATACTTTACCAAAAGCTGAAATATATGTTTGTTACAAACCGTCGCAACAGCCAGGCATGCTCGTTTGTATATTTTCAGAATTACAGGGTATATCGAGCCGATATAAACGACATTTTATAGTACTCTTATGGCATACTAATGTCTTTATTAGACTCTAAATAGCTTAGTATACCTTTATAAAGCAATTGAATAATTACAGGGTATTCTTGAAGTTGTATACTACTTCAATTAAGCTAACATTTAAGTAAACACGAGATCATTTCAGAGTATTACAAACAGAAGCAATGATTTAACACAATATAGGCACTTACAGGGCGGCACCAAATACAGGGTATTAACAAGTTTTAGCTGAGTTGTTTGAAGAGAAAGATACTGAAAGAATTACAAATTTTGACCTACGAGACAAGAAGTTAGACCATCTGAATTTTGGGGTATTGCGATCTTTAAATAGACACACTTTTAATAATTGCAGGGTATGCGAAAAACAATTTAAAGCATATGATTGAAAATATAGTGCCCATTCCATGTGCTTACTGCAGAGTAGAGCCTAGTCGATTATTACAGGGTATAGCGTAGTCTAACTAGTGCCTGCTGCAGCTAATAAACCGTCGAGCGAGCAGAAAACGGTTTCAAGATCGGGTAGCTTGAATTTGTGGCTGCCTCTTGTTGTTGCACGTCAGCAATGAAACAAAGTTGTTGTTGTTGTTGTTGTTGTTGCTGCTGTTGTTGTTGTTGTTGTTGTCGTTTGCCTAATCAAAAACAGAAGCTGCGAAAGCCGCAGCTGTGTGACAGCCTGAAAGCGAAGTCAGGCGTTTCCAAGGGGCGCCAAGTGAGTGTGTGTTTGCCACACCCACACACCCATACACACACTCAAACACCCACACACACATATCAGCTGACACATGCATGTGGTGTACACTACAGTGGCCCATGGCTGACAGAGACAGCAAACAGTTGTGTAGCTCCATTGTACAGGGTATGAGCGGCGGCATACGCTGCGTATGCGCAACGCACGTTGAAACAACTAATGGCTAAATTTTTAGCTAAAATTTGCAAAATTTGCATTTTTTGACGTCGTCGCACTACAACAGACACAAATGTCCATGTCCCTAGTTGGTAGCAGTCCCAGTCCCAGACCCTCCCCCCCTTTTACCTACTTCACCCCCACCCCCAGCCCTACCCCCACCCCTTGCTTCTAACACTTTCCCTTTCCCTTTCCCTTTTGGCCTGCGAAACGTCTGTTTGTGTTGCAAATATAATTTTTAATTTAAATGCAAATTTTTGAAATCATTTTCGAAGCATTATGTGCCCATATTGATACGCAAATTGCTGTCAGCGCACGCATAGAGACATAGACATCACACACACTAGCACACACACACACACGCAGGCACACACACACATATGCAGATTTAATAACGCATACGCGTCAGTCAACCGCTGGAACAGGCCGCAACCACCAGAGAGAAAGAGCAGGAGAGAAGAGGGAGAGAAAGAGAGAGAGAGGAAGGGGTGGGGTGGGGAGAGAGGAAGGAAGGAAAGGAGACGTAGGGAGACAGAAGGGGAGAGGGTGAGCGAACTGCCGCTGTGACCGCTGCAGCCACCGAAAAGCTGACAACGTCAGCGAAGCCAAACACCAAAATACACACACAAATACACACACACACAACCACACGCACCTAGTAGTTATTGCCGTGCATACCCATTACAAATGTAAAACAAAGGGGTATAAGGTGCGTAACAGGCAGAAGGAGACGCCTCCGACGCCATTAAGTATATATATTCTTGATCAGCAGCAGAAGCCGAGTCGATATAACAATGTACGTTTGTCTGTCCGTCTGAATACCTGGATCTCAGAGACTATAAGAGCTAAAGATACCAAATTTCGGTTGAAAGTCTGTCTATAGTGTACGCAGATCAAGTTTAACTAAATTTTTGCCACGCCCCCTACCGCACTGAAAAACTGCGCACTAGATTGAGTACGAGTTCTTCTTCGACTGTAGAATTTCTTCTTCTTACCTGTTAGTTTTCATAATTTTTAACTACAGGGTATCACTTAGTCGCTCACTGTCTGCCCAAACACACTTAGTTGATTCGCTCCATCTATTTTTTTGAAGAATTTGTGTTTCCGATGCCTTGACTGTTTCCAATGTCTAGTGACGAAACCAAAAACAACGACGACGACGACGACGGCGACTCAAAAATATTCATCACGGGCAATGCCTGTTACCAAGCGAAGGTGTCACTCCGTGAAAAGTATTCGCATACCTCTTTACACACACTCACACACACTCCCCCACTTTGTAACAATTCGCAGTTATCGACAGCCACGCCTACATTGCGCCCTCTTCACCTCTTGTGGTCTGTCCAACTTAGCAAAGTCATTGAAGTGCGAAATACAAATGTAAAGTGCGTCTACACTGCGACAAAAGCCCCATGAACTCATCAAAAAAACATTTATTTATTTTTTTGAATGTTGCAAATCAAATTCACGAAATACACGACACTCAGACGAAGTAGAGACTGATAGACGTCAAATCAAATTTGCTGCAAAATGTCATTTCTTTAACCCTTATGTGAGCGAAGGGTTTAAATTTGTTAAGGAAAATCGATCGTTTAATAAATGAAAGTTATCTTTAATATAAAAAGTATATATGTGTATTACAATTGTCTAAAAATGTATATGTACATGACAATTAAAATAATAATAAATTAAAAATAAAAATATAATTGCATATTAAAAAAATTAAAAATAATTCAGAGTTTGTTATCATTTTGTTCTAGTTAAAAAAATGAGCATATTTCTGATTAAAAATAATTCTTTAGTTATAAAACTTGTTGCTTAGTTTTAAAATGTTCAATCTCTTTGAAAAAATAATGGTAACACTAATGTTTCAATTTGATTAAATTTATAAAACAAACGTTATGCTATTTTTTAAAAGCAACATTAAATTCTAAATTTGTAGAAGTTACAAAAAGATGTTATTAAAATTTTTATTTTTATAATTTTAAAAACTTTATTAGATCAATAAAAATTATTTTTAAATAAATTAAATTAAATATTTAAGTGAAAATTAATTTATTTATATTCAATTGATCGTTTTAAATTGAGTTAATGTTGTCACAGTAATTTAATTCAAATTATTTAAATAAATAAATATTTAAAACATTTTTTATTTTAGTAAATAATTTATTTTATTTTTTATTTCAAGCATTTTTTTTACAAGTATAACTCATTTATCAATACAAACCGAGCGAATTCAGAAAATATTTAATTAATTTACTAACAATTAATTTGTAAAGAAAATAAAACTATATTTTATTATTTAAATCAATGTAAAAACAATAATAATATTACCAAGAATACTTTTGAAACAAATAAAAATACTTATTACAAATGAAAGCATTTATTGTTTTGTGTGTGAAACGATAAAAAAAAATAGACCCTGTAGTTTCTTTTGTGTAAACATTAGAGGCTTTTGTTGCCATGACCATTTCATTTCTAAATGCCACGCCCACACAGTGAAAAGTATGCCCCAACTGCCTATACCATTCCGCTGTCCGATCGTTTTTACCGTCATTTAAAACCATTTCACAAGTCGTCAAATCCGATTATGAACTCATTTCACTATTTTGCCCATGAACTACTTTGATGTTTAATTTGCAATTTAATTTTAATGTGCCTAGGATTGGTTGGGGCAGTGGGCAGAGGATAGGGGGTAGAGGGAGGGAATTGGGGAGTGCTACAACCCAGCCCTACTAACAGACTGTTATGTATTTGGTCCACCTGGGCGTATGAGCAATTCTAAAATGCGCTGTCATGACTTGAAAGCGGAAGAGTGAAATTGAAAGGAGTGGAGTGGGTAGTGGGAGTAGGGGAGGGGGAGTGGCAAGCAGCAGCCATAGTGATAATTTTATTATTGTCGTTGTTGTTGTTGTTGCTGGTGCTGCTGCTGCTATTAGTTGGTTGCCAGCAGATGGCCATTAACGTCCATTTAGTCAGGCGCCACGCATTTCTAAGTTGGTAACATTTTCTAATTGCTGCTGCCAGTTGTTAGGGCTGCTTTTCTAGCCGAGGGGGGTGTGAAGGGGGCGTGTAGCTGTGCGGCGGGGAAGGGGAAGGGGGGATACTTTAGGTGCGACTTGGACGTTTATTACAACTGACAGCAGCAATAGGAACAACAGCAACCAATGAAGCGACCTCTGTCGGCGAAGTTGCTCATGTTGTTGTCATTGTTGTTGTTGTTGTTGTAACTATTGTTGTTGTTGTTGTTGCTGTTGCCATTGATTTGTTGCTGTTGTTGTTAGCTGGGCGTGGCTGCAATTAGTGCATCAGCATGAAAAACCTTTTGACCTCTTGGAACACTTATCACACACACTCTCACACTCTCACACACACACACACTCACACACACACACACCCTTATTGCTCTCGTTTATGAATATTTTAAAATTCATTGCATCAGTTGCTGTTGTTTTTGTTGTTTTTATTATTGAAATCTAGGCGGAAATTAAGTTGTCCCGCTCGACTCGGTTGCCTCCAAAGTTCAGTGTCTGCCACGCCCCTCCTTTTTTGTGTGCTGGCATCCTACGCCCTGAGACAGTGTCCTTAATGGACAGGAAAAGGGCAAAGTTCAGTTTTGACTGCTTCTTTGTGGCTGCTTTCCACCTGCCACCTGGCACCTGCCACCTGCAACGACTGACGCTGACTGCATCCAAGTCACAAGCAACACACGACGCGTCGTGGCAAGGAAAATATTCTCGTCTCCAATTAGACACTTGATATAAGGGAAGCTGCTGCACTGAAAGAAAAATATAGTACTTAAGTGAAGGTGTTCAAATTTTGTTGACTATTGGAATTTAATAAGTAAGAAATCAAATTATAAGCAATTTTTGATCGATTTGTCCTATGGGAGCTATAGGATATAGTTATCTGATCGGTATCGAACTTGGTAATTATAGTTTCATGGGCACCGTACACATAATATGTGAATTTGGTGGCGATATTTCCAGTAACTTCTGAGTTATGGAGTTATGAAAATTGTTTTTTACCACTTTCGGGGGGGTTTTGGAAATTTTGGACTGAATTATTGTAGTTAAGAGCTACAAATCATAAACAAATGTTTAAAGTAGTGAATTCTTGGGACTTGAACACAAATCTGAAAAGTTAGGGATTGTACCTCTTCCAACGGGACTGTACTACAATATCTTCACCATTAACTCATGGCTCCGATTCGTTTATAGCTTTACAGCAAGCCGCTGTGTGCTAGTGACGAAAGTTAACCTTTGTGAATCTGAGCCATTTGCGCCTCCAGGCGACTTGAAGGACCAAAATCAAAATCAAAATCAAAACCAAAAGAAGCCAAGGAGCGAGTTCAGTTTGGTTCACTTTAGTTCACTCCGGTTCAGTTCGGTTCACATTGGTTCGGTTCAGTTCTAGTTGTTCACCTTTGTCGCCTTTTGCTGCCTTTTGTGCAAAGTGAGAGCCACCAAAGCACTGACATTGAGCACTTTGCATGCAAGTCGAAGCAGCACTTAAAAAGCAAGTGTGAGAAGGGGTAAGGGGAGGAGTAGGGAAAAGAGCAGGAGCAGGAGCAGGAGCACTAGCAAGACTCGGAGCAGTACTCTGAGTAGGAGCAGGACTCTTAGCTCTGCTCTTGGTTCTGGTCCAGGTCACGTGCTTCCTTCGACTGAAGGCTAACAAGCTTTGGGAGCAAACGAGCGTGCGGCGTTTTCCAGCGACCCCAGCAGGAAACGGTGACTGAATAAGGGAGTGGGGCATAAAAGGGAAAGGGTCTGGCAGTCGGGGTCAGGTGCGAGGTCACCAGAGATGCCGCGTTAATGTTTCTTTTACGTGAGTGGCCCCAATGCCGCTTCCTTCTGGCAACGTCTGATCTCCCTTTCCACTCTCTCTCCCTCTCTCTCTGTGCATCTCCCTCGCACTTGTTGGGTAATGTAAGTTAATAGCCATTGTTGTGCTGCTGCCAACGACCATGCCCCAACCATGCCCTCACACCGCCCACAGTGGACAAGAAAAAAAAAAGGTAGAAACGGCAGCTTTATTGATAATTATTGTGCCTTGCTTCTTGCGTTGTTGGTGTTCCTGTTCCTCCTATTGTTGTTGTTGTTGGCCCATGCATAAATTTAATTTGCTTAATTAATTAAGAAGTAGAAGAAGAAGAGGAAGAAGCAGCAGCAGCAAACGGGAGGTGGACACTTAAAGTGCTAAGGGAAAGGGGGATGGGTGATTGGGGGACTGGGGGGGGGGTTGGGCAGTGGGTGCACAGTGGGCTGAAAGCCATGTACTAATTGAAAATAAAGACCAATTTTTTAATTAAACTTTAAATTAATTTATTGAAGTGCCCCTTCGTGCGAACCAGTGCTCGAGCTTGAACTTTGACCCGCAGCGCGGTCACTCAGCTTGAAGATCAAAGTGCGAAGTGCCCAAAAAGACAACAGCAACAACAGCAGACAGCAAGAAGTGGCAAGAAGAAGAGCGGAAACAACAACAACAACAAAAATAGCAAAACAAAAACAAAAATTGAAAATTGAAATTGCAAATGGCGCCGTAGGCTTCAAATTTCTGCACACGAAGTTTTAGGCGCTCCATTGGGACGGCAAGTGGGCGTGGCAGGGGGTGGTAGGTGGCTGTGGGGTCTTTGCACGTTGCCCAGGGACAGCCTGGGTGGGTGTGGCCGGAGGGGCGGTTGCACAAAATCAACAATGCGCTAATGCTCATTTAATGCGATTTTGCACGTTTGCATTTTCTAATACACACACACACAGCATCCCTCTCTCACACACACACACACACACATAGAGCTGGAATTTATTTATCCAAGTGTTACGCAATATTTGCACTGTATTACATAACCGCATTGTTGCCACCGCCAATGAAGACCGAATAAAAAGCCAGCGAGCCATCAACATTTTTGAACCCCTCCCTCCCACACCCTCCCACGCCCCTCCAAAAGGGCGGTGGGTGTGGCCTGGTATGGTTGGTATTATAGCTATCATTTGAGCCAAAATATGTATGCAAGCGAGCATTCACTGGGCAGCGATTACACTGCGAGAAATTAGGCACTAAATTCTCCATTTTCAATTGAGTCTCTTTAAGCTTCAAAAAAGTATTTATAGATTAAAGCTAGTAAGCAAGGCTTAAAAAGTCCCTGTACACGTTCTGTAGTACATTTTTGCACACAAACCACAAATTTTCAAACTTTTTGTACTAAGGGATCTATAAGATATAGTTGTCCGATTCGGATCAAATTTGGTATGGGCACTAAGCATTTAAATATGCACATAATGTGTAAGTTTGGTTGAGATCGCTCAACTAACACGACACATTTTCATACCAGTCAACAGTTTCCGAGCGAGTTGTTCTATGGGAGCTATTGGATATAGTTTTCCGATTTGGACCAATTTTGGTAGGCATATATAGAGTCATGATATACACATAATGTATGAGTTTAGTTGAGATTGGTTGATTAAATCAAAATATTTTCATACAAATTACTGGGAGCTATAGGATATAGTTGTCCGATTTGGACCAATTTTGGTAACGATGTTGCGAAGAGAGCAATACACATTATGTGTAAATTTAATTGGGATGTCTTAAGTAGTTTTCAAGTTATGTTGCTATAAAACTTTGTTTTTTTTACAAGCCCACAGGGGTGGTTAGGGGCGTGGTAAAAATTTTAAATAAACTCGATTTGAATGATGAATAGAGAGTCTTTTGTTCTACATTTAATGTCTATAGCTTGGACAGACGGACATCGCTAGATCGCCTCGGCTATTGATGCTGATCAAGAATGTGTACTTTATGGGATCGCAACACCTACCACTGCCTGCACATTTCGCTTCTGACAAAACTGATCGACCCTGTATTTGAGTACAGGGTCTAAGAACTACAAAACTCCACACTTAAAGTTAAAGCTTAAAGTTAAGCAAATTAATCAATTGAAAGTAGACACAAATTGTTTGTCTTTGGTATTGGAGGTAAGTGGGCAAATGGGTGTATGGGTGTAAGGGTGTATTGTATGCAAATGTGTGTAAATTTCAATTATCAGCTCATTAGCAGCTCCATTCAGACTATTTGACCAATTTGACAAAGGAGAGAAAACTCGAACTCAAACCATGAAAGGAGTGGATAGAAAAGGCGACTTAAAGCGCGTAAAGTGCAAGACAACAACAGGTTGAGGTAGGACTAGGAATAGGTGGGAAGGGTGGGGAGGGGAGGGTAAGGGTAAGGAAGATAAAGCTTGAAGCAAACAAGAGAATACAAAAAATATTAATTAAATTAAAACCACAAAACCAAGCCCGCAAATATTCGCATACAAAATGTTGTAATCACGATTTATGCTGAGTTGGTTATTTACACTTTGCACTTAATGTACACACACGCGTGTGTATAAATGTCTGTAGATGTGTGTGTGTGTAAGAGAGGGGAGTACGGGGAGAGTAGGGGGCGTGGCACATTTGGAATGCATGTTGCATACACGTCGTTGCGCGCAGCTTTTTGCATGTTTAGCAGAAAATAATATGCAAATTATGCAATTATTTTAGCTGTATGTGTGCCTGTCTCTGTCTCACTCGCACTAAACCTCTCCCTCTCTTTTTCTCTCTCCCTCTCTCTCTCTCCCTCTGACTCTGTCATTCGCTGTGTTCCAGGTGCAACGTGACCAACACACTGGACAAGAGCAGCAGGCACTTTGCCTGATTGCTCCCGTCTGCTGAATGTCGGCCTTCTCCGACTCTAATCGCTTTGCATGCCAGGTCGGAGAGCGGGAGGGCGGTGTGAAGTGGAGGTTAGTTGGGACTATAAAGGAAGTAAAGTCCTGGCCTGATGGTTTGTCAGAAGCTGTGCCTGGCGCTCTTAAGCGGCCCTGATTTCTGCCAGATCATTTGCCAACTTTTGCCCCAGACTCAGAACTGAGAACTGAGAACTGGGGACTCGGGACTCTGGACTCTGGTCTCAGAGCCAGAACAGTTAAGTTGAGTTCAATCCCAGTCAACTTGGTCCTTGTTGTGCTTGTCCTACTGTTCGTTGCTCTCCTGCCGTTGTCTTGTGGTCCTAAGTCTGAGTACTCAGTTGAGTCCTGCTTCCGTTGGCATTGCCCTCCTGTTCCTCCTGCCTGGAAACCGCACTTATTTCCTTTGTTGTCCTGCTGTTCCTACGACTGCTCCTATCCTTTACTTCTGTCCCATTGCTTGTTCCTCTTTCCAGTCCTACATCTGCTTCTGTTTGGCACTGCACATTGTTTCTTTGCACTTTGTCTGTTTCGTCCTTATCCGCATCCTCAATCGGTTCATCCATATCCTCAGTCTTTGTCTCAGTACTCAGTGCTCAGCCTTGTTGTCGTCGCTGTTGCCTCGAAATTTATGACAACATTTGGCAAAAACATATGTTGGCAACGAGAGCATTAGCAGCAATTGCTCTACCTCTGCACAATCCTTTCCCATCTTCCATTCTCGTCTCTCACTAACTGATACTCTCCTCACCACCCTCTTCCCACCCAAATTGCTATCGCTCTTCTGCCAGAATGTGGCTTAACCTTTTGTCAATTTTTGCATGACCTATTGTCTTGCCAGCCGGATGTGTTGCCCACGCCATTTTGTGATTTTTTCTCATTTCTCTTTGGTAATTATAACGCAAACTTTCGATAGTCAAACTCAATTCAAATTTCGATTATTGTTATCTTTGGATTTCAGTCACTTTCAGGCGAAAATAAGTCAGCAGCAAGAATTTCTAAGACCCATTTCAATACGTGTGAAGACATTTGGTACTGACTTGCTTCTAATTCTATTTTTGTTCTAAAACTGGAATGTTTGGGGTCCCTTGGGTTCCTGGGAATCTCCGGTTGCTACAACTTTTCTCCTCGTGGGGAGCAGAACAATCGATTGGCATCAAAATGTAAGCTGAACTAGTCACAAAAAGTACTCTTTGGGTACTGGGCTAAAGAAATCTCAACCTTATGAGTTTTATATTGAATCAGTTCTTTTGCTCTCCACATTCACATTGATTCACATTTCATGAGCATTTCCTCAAGATACTCTGCCACTTGACGATCAATCTCGAGCTCTGCTTCATCCTCGCAATATACATTCTTGTAGCAATCCAGATCGGACTCTAATATCTCCAATTGGCGTATTATTCTATCCAGTCGCTCCTGAAATGGACTCCAGGTTTTGGCCTGTTGTGGTCCATAGATATATTTGTTCAAATAGTTCATAATCTCGGGATTCTTCAGTTGGCAATCGGAACACATGCGAAACTCCTCGATCTGCCCATGGAATTCGTAGGGGGGAAAAGCCCTTTTGCACTCCGAGCACAGCAGAACATAGGAGTAGTGCGTATAAAGGAACTGCAAATGTTATAGAAATCGGCTCTTATATACTATATACTCCTATAATACTCACTATGTTATCCATTTCGATGCGATGTTTGCTATAGACAGACAGATTGAATATAGATATATACAGTCTTTAGGTTAATGGGGTTTGATAGTTTTGAAAACGCTTACTTGTTTCATATTTGGAAATATGTTAGTCGAAAGGCTACTTTGGGAGAGATTTGGGGTAGTACCTAGTGTTAAGATCCCGCACTTCAAAGCAGTAGAAGTGTATATTAGATATGCCATAAAGTAAAGGTGGAAAGGAAGCGTTTTCGACCCATTGAAGTATATATTTTTGATCCGCATCAACAACTAAGTTGATAGTGTAATTTTGTCTAGTCGTTTAAACACCTGTAGGTCAGATACTATAAGAGCTAGAGCAATCAAATTTGAAGGGGAAAGTCAGTTATTGTGTGAGACAGCGAGATTTTGTTTTGGATTTTTGACACGCCCCCTTTATGTACTCGTATGGAAATCTATTCTATGACTATTGACTCAAGTAAATTATTTATAAATTAAAGAAATCATAACTTTTGTAGTTTCTTCTCTTTCTAAACTAATATAAAGACACCGTAAAATATATAAATGAAGTCTTTGAATACCTTTAAATATGTTTTTAAAATTCTTCAACAAAATTTATTTATTTCCACATATGACTAAGGTCAAAGCTTAACATTTTTTAACTTTTAAGCTGTAAAATTTAAAGAATTTAAGTAATTTCCATAAGTTTATGTTCATGAACAGCTTTAAACGCACAACATTCAGATTGTTGATTTATTTGACTCACCATACACACACACCTTTAAACACACACCTACAGACACCTACACACACCTACACACACTCACACATACACACAACTGTATTCGTGGCAAATCCTTAGCTTCTTTTAAGCTTTTTCGACTTTTATCGAAAAGAAAATGTTAAGAGCATCATCAATAATAATTTGTGATATAAACAAAGTCTAATAACCAGATAAGCTTAAGGATTATATAATCGACTCCAGTAGACTCCACTCGAGTTTCCTGGACGCGTATTTCGTGCGTTGCCTGCAGGTGAAATGAATTAGCTGGAAAATCGCAGGCTGGCAACAGGAAAAACCCGCCATTCAACCGCCATTGAGTCACAATGAAAATCCTTTCTCTTTTTTAATTCCCCTCTGTCGCCTCTAACGCCCCTTGCTGTCTGCTTTAGGGGCGTGATGCTGCTAAGTGGTTGGTACTTGGAGTGAGTGAAATTATGATAATTAAAGACAAAAAGCCACGCAGCAAATGTAATGCGATGCAGCAAAACGGCTTCAGGGCGAAACCAATCGGAATCAGCATCCAAATCGAAATCGGACTTGAAATCGCACAACAAGTTCAACAAAGGAGCAAATTATGCGGCAAAAAAATAAGTGAAAGAGAGCGTAGAGAGACTGGACAAGGTCCTGCGACCAGACAGTGCTCAGGTATGGCCCGAGAGCTGAAACAAAAGAAGCAAAAAATGGCAGGGAAATTAAGGAAAGGAAAGGGGAGCAGAAGGAGAAGCAGAGGGAGAAAGAGAAGCAGTACAGAAGCAACAGAAAGAAGCACAGGGAGAAGCAGATGGGAGAATCTGTAGAGAAGCAGCAGAAAGAAGCGCAGAGAAAAGAACTTTTGCCAATACGCGCTGCGGCTCAACGGATAAATTATGCCGACGCACTCGAGTGCTTATTGTGACTGCGAGTCCTGTTTGCCCCTCCTCCTATTCCTCTTCACCCAACTTCACCCCAAAGCCGCCCACTCCAATCGTCTGCTAACGCTTTTTTATGCGCCCCTCAATGCCGTCAATACAAGTTGGCCGTCGTTTTGTTTGCCATATTCAAAGTCATAAATCATAAAACTGCTCGAGGATATTTTATCATAATCACATCAGGAAGCGAAGCGTCCTTCAATGCGCAGCAACAGAGAGACAGAGAGAGAGAGAGTGAGATTGAGACTGGAAGTAAGTGAGAGAGTAAGAGAGAGAGAGAGAGAGCAATTGTTAGACCGTTGGGAGAAAAGCTGTGACTCGATTTCGATTTTGTTCAATAGAAAAAATGACATTATCCATATTTTTGGCGTTAAGTGTTAGTTGTTGTTGTTGCTGCTGCTCTCCGTATTGCTGTTGTTGTTGTTGTTGTTGTTGCTCTTGTAGCTTTTAATTTGTGTTCGCCTTCGTTTTGCTTTCTGCATTTGACAAGTGATTTTGTTATGAGGCTCAGAATGGGATGAGAAAGTTGCCTGCATAATTTAAGCGACTTGCACATACTTTCACACACACTTACACACACACACACTGGCACCCACACCCTGCCTGCCAAATTGCATATGAAAGTCAATAAATAATTTTTCGCATAACCATTTGGCAGACACATCACAACAAACTGTACAAATCACTCGACCTCGAGCTCATTAGGCATTCAGGCTGGCGTTTTAATATATGAGAAATGCGTGTGCTAACCAGCCACGCCCACTACCCCTCCCCAACACACCCCCTCACACACACACACTCGGTTATCCATACACTTTGAGGACACGCCTATTGTCAGCTTCTATTAGAGCAAAAAAATAATCATTGCATACTTTTAAGCTGTCGGAATAAATTCGATTTGCTTTTGGGACACAAAATTGCGATTTATTATGATGGCCAGTGTTGCCAGACTTTATTAAGCCAAAATAGCTAGATTAATTTGAAAACAATTGGTAGAAGCTGCTAAAAAAATAAACTTAAAACAATAATGAAATTTACTACGTTTCTAGAGCAACTGGACAGAATATTGGAGTCCAATCTGAAGATCTTCAACGGGAACTAAAGTATTATATTTTTGTGTCTACTCCAATCAGTTCATGTAAATACTTGACCCCAACAATTGTTATGGATTATTGAACTGTAATTTGTACTAAATATATTTCCCTAACTGAAAACACTATTTTTTTTTTTTTGGTACAGGGTAACTGTAAGTCTGTCATTTCACAGCTATCTTCTCTAGCTTAATTTGCCATTCAAATTTGATTTATTTGCGTATAAAAAATGACTGTCTAAAATTTGTTAAGCAACTTGTAGCCTTGAATATTTTACAGATACAAGCATGCAGAATGCACACTCAAACACACATCGAGACACCCACACACTCCCTCTCACACACACTTAGACACACCCCCATCCTTTTGTCTAGACATCGCGGCCAAGTCGCAACGCAAATTTTTAGCCATGGTCAAGTGTTACAATATGTGTGTGTGTTTGTGTGTAGGTGTTTGTGTGTGTGTGTGCGTTGTAACTTGAACTCTGGATTGTAGGCTGCGTTCGAAAGGGGCGTGGCAGTGTGAGGCTGCTGCTGATAAAGCCAGACCAAAAGGTCTCTAGAAACTTTTGGTGGTTTCAGTCGATTTTAGGTGGTTGTTCCTGCTGATGATGAAGCATCAGTTACCACAAAAGAAGCCAAGTGAATGTGTGTGTGTGTGTGTGTGTGTGTGCGACTGTGTGTGTGTTTGTGTTGCTTGGCTAAATTATTAGTGCTTGAATTTAGCTTATTTTGATGAATGCAATGGTCACGCACAGACGACCCCATCGTTGACCTCCGACCCCGCCTGCGACCCACCAACCACGCCCACGACCACGCACCCCCACTCCAAAGCAGTAGCCGACTCCGAAGCCAGTGTCGATGTCGATCCGTATCACAAATGTACAAATGAGACATATGAAATGTAATTTAATGAATTTGATGATCTATTGTTACCCGTCAAAGAGAGAGAGAGAGAGAGGGGAAGAGTGGGTGAAAGAGATAGCACGATTTGGATAGAGATAGATAGAACAGGAAACGTAGGCCTCCAAAGGCTTTTTAAAGTCAACTCGTTGCCTACTTTGTATGCGTGACTGCTACAAACCAAGTGTGTGTATGTGTGTGTGTGTGTGTGTGGGAGTGTGTGTGTGAGTATGTGTAGTTGTCGTAGCAACCACCACTTTCACCCTTTAGTACATCTTTAGCATATATCAGTCTGTAAAGCTTCCTTCCTTCCTGGACCCCGAAAAAGGAACGTGCGTCTATGCGTCTCTTTGTGTTATTTTGGAATGCGGCGACAGATATGCATATGTGAAATATACACACATGCACAAACACACACACACACACACACATACGCACTTTTACAGTGCTTGCTAGTGTGTGAGTGTGTTTGTGTGCTCATTCATTCATTTCATTTCAAATGTCTGTATCTATCCCTGTCACTCTGCTCTTAACTATACACTGAAAAAAAAAACATTAAAGAGCTTTTTACAATTCCGTGTATTACTAAACTAAGTATGGATTACTTAATATAAGTATTAATTGTTTAAAGAGCTAAGTTTCTTGGAAACATTAATACGATGATCAAGAACTTTCAGTTAACAATTGTTTTTATCAGTGTATGTTGAGCTGCGGGGTGTAGGAGTGTGTGTGGATGGCTTTAAGTGGTGCGAGTGGGTGACTGTGCTGCTGGGTGTGTGGGTGTCTGGCAGTGTGGGTGTGTGGGTGTGTGGATCTGAGGGTGGTTGGGCATATTCAATTTAGCAACAGAGAAGAAGATGACAAAACGATTGCTTTCGACTGCTTGTCATATAGATGATGAATTGTTCCTGTTCCTGCTGCTACTGCTGCTGCTGCTGCTGCCAGGCAAAAGTGACCCAGACCCATCGAGGAGGACATGACCCACCATGCCACTTCCGCAGTCCACCGCACCAGCGTATCACTGTACCACCGCACCACCCACTGTGCAGTCATTGTCGTTGCTGATGCATATTTATGCCCACTGTATGTGTCTGTGTGGCAAACTTAAGGCGGAAATTAAATTTGGGGCAATTAAGCTGCTTTGAAAGTGAAAAGACGCCACCTGGCGTTAACACCACGCAACCTTTTTATTCGGAAAAAAAAGTAGAAAGAATTTCAATGCTCTTGAAACATGTGAAAGTTTAAAGTGAATTGTTGCAAAGAAATAGAGCAATAAAGGTTGAGAAACGTTTAAGAAAATAAGTGTAAAGGGAAGCGATCAAAAATTACAGTTATAGAATGCTTGATACATGAGAGTCTTCTACCAATACTTTAAGTATTAAGAATAACCAAACTGAGCAACGTTTAAGAACAGGAGCATAAAAGAAGAGGTGACAAATACATATTGAAAGTCTAAAGAAGAAAGTGAGTGTACCAAAGTTGTGGATTCTGAATGATTAAAATATTTGTTCAATTGCATATGGAAATCAAAGTTGCGTTTAAGAATATGCAAGCAAAGAGGAATGTAAAAATTATACTTTTAGAAAGGGAGAGTTCAAAAAAGATGCAAACAACTTCAGAGCGAGTAGAACTTTTAGAATATAGGTATTGATATAGATAACGATATCAAAATTTATTATCGGTGATTCAGATTATCAACTTTAGGACTCCGTTATCATATTTCCGAGCTCACAAAAGCTATTGCACTATGAAATAAGTTAAAATCTTTTTGGGTATACTTAAAACACATAGGAAAACTAAGAAATCTGTTGAGAGTTATACGAAAGGTTTAAGGAGAAAAATTTTGTTAGAACCTATTGTTAGATGTGTATTATTCTTTATTAAAAGTAAAAAACAAACCTAATAGACATCTCTATAATAGACATTTCTATAGTACGGGGTCTAACAATTACCTTATTTAATTGCCTTGTTAACCTTATGTATACTGTTATTTTAATCGATTGTTCCTATGCATATGATATAGTCATCCAATCTGGGCGATTTTAACACATGAACTGCGTTGAGAGAGAACACTTGTCTGTACCAAGTTTCATCAAGATAGAGACTAGGTCGCAGAGGAACAGACGGACAGACGGTCATGACGGTATCGACTCGATTGTTGATGCTGATCAAGAATGCATGCCTTCTTGAATATATACTACTAGCTGTAGCTGTAATATTTTGGACAGTTACATATAGTTCTATATAAATAAACTTAATTAAGTGCTAACAAAACTTTAATGCACAATTCTCTTTTTTATTGAGTTCTGACAAATACATAAAAAACTTAAATAAGTTATAAATAAATTGTAATACAAATACAGCTACTCCGGGGATGGAGGCTTCATCTGGCATACAGACTCTCTAGGAATTCTTCTGAGGCACCTTGATGACAACACTCTTGACCTCCGTGTAGCTGGACAGGGCGTACTCGCCGTTCTCCCGTCCATGGCCGGACATCTTGTAGCCCCCAAATGGGGCCTGAGCACCCAGTACATTATAGGTGTTAACCCAAACGGTGCCGGCTCGAAGTCCATTCACCAGATAGTTGGCTTTGTCCAGATCCTTGGTGAAGATACCTGCTGCCAGGCCATAATCCGATTTGTTGGCCCGTTCGATGACTTCGTCCAGTTCCTTGAAGCGAATCAGCTGCTGAACGGGACCAAAGATCTCCTCCTTGGCAATGGTCATGTTGTCCTGGACATCGGCAAAAACCGTCGGCTCCACAAAATAACCGGCTTTGCCCTCAGGTCTTTTACCTCCGGTAACGAGCTTTGCTCCTTCCTCCTCTCCAGACTTGATGAGGCACTGGATCTTCTCCAGCTGTTCCTGACTGATCTGCGGACCCTGCTCGGTGTTCGGCTCAAAGGGATCACCAAGGGCGCGCTTCTTGGCCCGCTCCGCGCTGCGCTGCACGAACTCATCGTAAATCTTATCCTCCACAAAGGTACGTGAGCCGGCACAACAACATTGACCCATGTTAAAGAAGAGCCCAAAGTGTGCCGTTTCCACAGCGTAATCCATATCAGAGTCTCCCAAAATAATATTCGGTGATTTGCCGCCCAATTCGAGAGAAACGCGTTTTAAATTGGTGTTCCCCGAGGCTAGGAGTATGGACTTGCCCACCTCTGTGGATCCCGTAAAGGCAACCTTATCCACATCCGGATGATTGGCCAGCATAGCACCTGTCTCCCCCATACCGGGCAGTACATTGACTACACCCGGAGGAAAACAGGCCTCCTTCACCAGCTGGGCAATGTGCAATGCGGTCAGACTCGTCTGCTCCGCGGGTTTTAGGATAATCGTATTGCCGGTGGCCAAGGCCGGACCCAATTTCCACGCCATCATAAGTATGGGAAAATTCCAGGGTATGATCTGAGCGCATACACCCACCGGCTCATGTCGTGTGTAGGTAAAGAAATCGCCATCCAGAGCAATCGTTTTGCCATGCGTCTTGTCGGCCCAACCGGCAAAGTAGCGAAGATTCTTAATCGAAAGCGGCAAATCCACGTTGTAGGACATGTTATAGGGTTTGCCATTGTCCAATGTCTCCAAACTAGCCAAATAGACCTGATCCCGTTCAATGAGATCGGCCAGACGTTGAAGTAACAATCCCCGATCGGAGGCATCCATCCTACGCCAAGGAGATCCCCATTTGAAGGCCTCCCGAGCTGCCTTCACGGCCAGATCAATGTCCGCCTTCTCCGCCAGCTGCACCTCAGCAATTTTCTTCTCCGTGGTAGGATTGATGCTCTCAAAGGTCTTTCCCGACTTGCTCTTCACCCACTCGTTGTTGATGAACAGATCTGTAAAGCGCACCTCTGGAGCTGTCTGTGGCTTGGGCAAGGAGCTGTACGAGGCCGAGGCTACATTATTCTTGAACTGTGCACTCAGAAATGCGGTGGCTCTCAAAATACCCAACATTTTGTCCGTTTTATAAGGAAACTTGTTTATTTTTTTTGGAAAACTAAAAATGTGCTAGTGAAACACAGCGTGGAGCAATTGTTTGAAAAGTGAAGAGTTTAGAAACTGAGTAATACCAATGTCGATATTGCCTAAAAAACAGTTTACTGAGTTTTAAATTAAATTGTGTAACAGTTTTGGGACTGATTTGTGTTGGGGAAATATGATGAAAAGTAAGCAATAATTGAGTCAAAATTATTTATAAATATTAAAGCACTCAATACCAGTAACTAATAGGTGAGACTACAGTAAATCGGGCCTGTCTTAGACACCGACTTTAAGAAAACTACAGAGTTATTAAAGGTATTTTAGAAAAACACGTGAAAAATGAGAATTAAGAAAGAAGAAGAACAAGAAAAAACGATTGAATTCGATTGGCCGAAGATATAAAACCTTTTCAGTCATGCATATTGGGTTAATTTGGTTTTAGTTACCATTTGTTCCTATGGAGCTATATGATATAGTAGTCCGATTTGAATGAAATTTAATCAGTATATAGGGAATGATAACTTATGTGTAGACCCTAAAAATTTTCATACAAAACCTTTGAGCCGATTGTTCCTATGGCAGATATATGATATAGTGGTTCGATCCGAATGAAATTTGGTCAACAGCTGGGAAATGACAGCAAATGCTTATGCCGTGAATTTGGTTGAAATCGCTTGATCGACACTCAAAATTTTTTTTACTAAGCGTTTTCAGCATTTTCAACCGATTGCTCCTATGGAAGCTATATGATATAGTTGTTCGATTTCAATGAAATTTGGTCAGTAGATAGGGAATGATAGCTTATGTGTATTGCGTGAATTTGGTTGAAATCGCTCAATAGACCCTGAACAATTTCATACTAAGCATACTGAACCGATTATTTCTATGGCAGCTATATGATTTAGTGGTCCGATCATGAAGAGGTGTGGTTTGCACCAGGGTTTGGTACTAAATGCATATAGGGTGCATTTGGTTAAGAATGCCACAAACAAAATGTTTTTTCAATCGATTGTTCCTATGGAAGCTGTATGATATAGTCATTCGATCTACATCCGATTTTGACATATGTACTGCGTGCAGAGAGAAGCTACATCTGTACTAAGTTTCATCAAGAAAGCTTTAAAACTGAGAGACTAGTTTGCATAGAAACAGATGGACAGACAGACATGGCTATATTGACTCGACTGTTAATGCTGATCAAGAATGTATATATACTTTAAGGGAAATAACTCCCTCGAATGCGTTACAAATTTCTTGACAGAAACAATGTATCTTTTGCAAGTGTATAAAAGTATTTTAATATTTGTAATTAAGTAATTAAGAAAATATTTAGAATTTTATATTTAAGTTTGTGTAAAGCATTGAAAACTAAACTCACGTGATCTTTTGTTTGGAATGCTTTGATTCACTGAAGGTTTTCACTTAACACTGCGATGAGTAAACTCATTATGTCAAAAGCACTAGAGGGAGAATAGAAAGACAAAGAGAGGAAGAGAGAGGGTGAGAGAGATAGAGAGAGAGAGAGAGAGAGCCGTGTAGGGGGTAAGGAGAGAGGTTTTGTAGCACCGGCAAATCAATTAGTTCGATGCATGCAAAAGCGCAAGTTGGCATTATTTGGCGCACTTACGTTTCCGCTGCATCGTTGCCAACAAACAAAACTAATTACAAGCATTTTCATTAACGCCTACGATTGAGCGACTTTGCCCGACCTCCGACCTCTGCCCTCCTCCACCTACAACTCTGGAAACTAAAAGCTAGTGCAGTCTGCCTCTCTTTCTACCCCCTCTCTCTGTGTCTCTAGCTTTCTCTGTCTCTACTACTAACTACTTTAAAGTCGATGCGCCAAGAAGGCAAAAGCAAGTCTAAAACACATTTGCAGTCTCTCCTTCTCTCTCTCTCTCTCTTTATTTTCTCTCTGTCTTTCTCCGAAGTGACATTGGGGCTACTGTGGAGCTGGGAACTTTGGACTCGTGTAGAGTCCATGCTCCCCAGGACAAAGTTCCCTGACGCTGTCGCAAACTTTACCGCCAATGCGGCGCGGCTTCAATCTGTGTCGTCAACAAAAAAAACTCAACAAAGAAAAAAAAAAAACTATTTATATACCCTGTAAAATGAAGTTACTACGTTAAACACAGTTACGCATATAGCAGTGCAAAAGAACAGACAACGATAAATTCAGTGATAAGTTCAATTATCGATAGGTTCGATTTTCAAGAAAATATCGATAGGTTCGATGCTGTTAATCGGTAAAGTATTTCAAATGTCGTATATCATTTCTTCTATTTATTAACTGATCTGCGTGAAGTTCAAACGTTGGGAACAAAAGCATCTATTCAAAACAGCCAGAAGGTACAAATTACAGAGTATCTTATAGTCAATAACATGTTTCAAGCTCTTACTTTTAATATTATTTTTTTTTTTGTTGGGCCTTTTTGATGCGCAACTAAAGCCCAAAACAGGCCAAAATCTCAAATTCAAGGAAGGCGCCCGCACAGGGACCGTAATATGAGGAGCAAGGGGCGTTACGGGGGGAATGGGTGTGGCAAGTGTAGAGCGGCGAGTGAATTGTCTAATTACAGCTGCCAGCTGCAAGGCAGAAGTAGAAGTAGTAGAAGAAGAAGAAGAAGAAGAAGCAGAGCTACTTCCACAACGTATACAAGTTGTCCTTGTTTCCCATCCTGTTTTCTTGCTTCTATTCTTGTTGTTCGTGTCTAGCGTTGTCAGGGACAGCAGCAGCAGCCGCCATCTCAGGACGGTGGGACGGTATGACAGAGGGGGGCAGAGTGGGTGGTAGTGGGAGGGGTGGAGGGATATGCCTTTTGTCGCCAGTCGCAAGTCGAAAACATCTTAAGCACATTTTTAATTAATTTAAATGCGTTAAGTTGCTTGTCACTTCATTTGGCGATGTCCTTAACATGCCCATACTGCCACCCCTAGATACCCGCATACACACTACTTGCACTTACACCTTACACCCTCCACCCTCCACACCCCCTCCGCCATCCACCCTTCGCCCGCTAGTCCAACCCAATCCTTCTTCTGTTTCGTGTCGTCAGGTTGCTTGCCGCCTAATGACGATGACGCAGTTTCTTCTTCTTATTTGTTTTTTGTTGCCCCGCCCCCTTTTCACGCCCTTTTTTTTGAAGTCATCAATGATTTTTCGCATCGAATTTAATCCCATTCTCTGTTCCCATTTGCCAGTTGACCACTTCCTTCCTCCATCCCATCCAAGTTCCCCCTTCCTTTTGGCTTAAGCAATTTGCTTTTACTTGAACTTATATTTATTTAAGCTTCTCGATTGGTTTAATTGAAAGTGTGGTTATGTTTGCTTTGCTTCCCATTTCAATTTGTTTCAGTTAAAGTTATTTTTAGTTTAAACTCGGTAATAAAAGTATCTAAAAGTAAAAGTATTTTAAGTAAAAACTAATTTAAATGAAGTTTTTCAAGTATGGAAAAATACAAAAGTTTAAAAACTATTAGAAAACTGCTTACAAAACAGAATTATTTTTTATTTAAGACATTTTTAGTTAAGCATATGTTTCGGAAACTTTTCTAGAAATTATGAAAGATTTAATATTTTTATGAACTTCAAAGCAAATAGAAGTCTCTTAAAATATAGAACTCTCCCAACTAAAGTTAATATACTTTTATGACACTATTGAAAATCAAAACACACAACTTTCAACTATAATTTATAATTATATTTATAAAATAAATTCAACAATATTTTTATTTTTTTTTGCATTTTTGAACTTCAAAGTCATTAATAACAATTTTGTGATTTAAATTTAAATAAACATTTAGCATGAATTATGAGAGAGTTATCGGTTGCAAATGATATATGAGCCGAATAAAGCTAGACACTGAAAAAACAGTTAATTTTAATTAATTGGCTTAGACTTTAAGGCCTGGTCAATACAAAATGGCTTAACGACTGACAAACAGAAACTAACCAAATGGAGGCTGGACTCTTGATGGGATTGTATCCAAAACTGTCATTGAGGCGGCCGTTGAATCTGTCGAGTGTCTGGGGGGGGTGTCTGGAGGGGGGGTGTCGGGAAAAGTGGCCTCGGAAAAGTCTATTATGCCCCGACAACTGGATACAAATTGTGCAACTTAATTAAAGAAACGCTGTTAAGCTTTGGCCATTGAGAGCGCGCATTCGTTGGACGGGCGGTAAGTGGGCGTGGCCACGCCCACATCAGTCAGACATTCATATATACATACATATGTGTGGAGGGGAATTGAAATCGGAATCGGAAACACATTCAACGATTGATGCAGATGGAAATGTGGAACGTTGTTGGGCAAGGCAAAGAGCTTTTTGCATTATAACGCAATTCAATGGAACCAAAAGACTTTTCGAGGGGCATAGTGAACGGGAGTGGGCGTGGCAAGAGGGGGGAGGGGGTGTTGAAGGTGGGTGACACAACGCAGGCAACGTCTGCGGCTGCACTTCATCGCTTTTGCCAAAAGGGGCAATTTCCGTGCTGAAAACGATGGCGACAACAACAACACAAAAAGTGAAATACCCAAAAAAAACGAGACAAAAACACGGCTACAAAAAATAGAACACAAAAAAAAAAAGTGGAAAAGCAAAAGAAAAAGTAAAAAAGAAAAACTGTGCGAGACACAAAAATGAAATCGTATCTGGGCAAAAAATGCGCGCTGCTTTTAATTGAAAACGCAAATTGGTCATCAATTAATTTGACATATAGACGTAGAGCGGGCAAAAAGCTACGGCAACCGTTTTGCAACTATGATAAAGCGGCCACCACTCGTCACATGCCCCATGCCACATGCCACACGCCACATTCCCTAGTCGCCACTTTGCCGCACTCGTTACTCGTTACTCGTTACTCGCCATACGACTCTCGCCAGTCGCATAGGCAACTGCCATTTTCTGTTCCATTCAGCTTCGTTCACAACTGCAACTGGTTTACAGGCAAAGTCCAAATCCACTTTGATTCTACTTGAAATCTACTACGAGAAATCGTTAAAAAGGTAGCAAAATGGCGACTTCAAATTAGTCACAATTCTTGTTAATATTTTGAATTTCAAGCTTTTACCTTTAGAATGGAGCTTAAAAAATATTTTTGTGCGGCAAACAAACCTTTTTTTTAATTTCAAATATAAATTTAGTTTAAATTCATTCATTGTTCACTAACCCAATATTAATTCATTGATTTCAAATATATTTTGCGAGAGCACCTAAAAGTATGCAATTATTTTATTGCGTTGCCAATTCAAGTCTACATATTGAATAAATATGTAGTTGCTTTCAATCGATGCTTGATCATTGTAAATTGTGTAAAATAAATATAAAATAAAAAAAAGTAAGAAAGGTTTTTGATTTTTGACCGATTTCTCCTATGTGAGCTATAGACTATAGTTGTCCGATGCGGACCAAACTTGATGAGGATACACATAATGTGTGAATTTGATCCTGATAGCTCTAGTCGTTTTAAAGTTATGGTAATGTAAAAATTGTTTTTTACAATTTGTAGGGAGCGTGGCAAAAATTTGAAATAACCTTCTGCCTGACTTTCATTCTAAATTTGGTGGCTCTAACTCTTGTAGTTTAGAAGACCCAGCACACCACTCTTCTTTTTCTCAAATACCGGGTCTAAAAGCTGCACACTGCCCAGAATAATTTTGCGCTGAAAAACTTGCTCACATAGTCGGGAATACTCGCTCCAAGAACTTCAAAAACTTGCAACGGAAAATGGCAAAAGGAAAAAAAATGAATTTTTATCAGCGTCGTTGGTGTTGCGACTGACAAGTGACTTTTCCAGACAGCTGCAATAATCCTCAGTCTTCCCAGCCCACAACCACACCCCTCTCCCCCCCCACTGCTGTGGCCACGCCCACAGGAAAACTATGGCATAAATAAAAATTTGTTTGGCAATATGCGCGCCGCGTATTTTGTTGCAAAAGTCTTGCATTAATCTAAATATTTGCATGCTTTTGGGTTTTGGCTAAAAGAGAGACGGTGGGGAGGGGTAGGCAGAAGGGACTACAGTGGACAGAGGGGCAGAGGGATGGGGCAGGACTCGTTGACGCTTTCGTGGACTAAAGTAATAGGAATAGTCCTGCTGTTGGGACTCTCGTTTTTGGGCTTTGCCTATTTATTTATTTTCATTGTCGTCGCCAAATTGTCAACGACTTTTCAAAGGGGGGTGGTGGAGGGTAAAGAGGGTGGGGGGGGGTATTCGGTGCATTCGGAAAACTCGCATTTAAAATGCATTTCGCATGCAACGTCGACGCGAGGCATTTCCATTGCAAATGCAACGAAGAGACGCGTCGTCAAGACGAAAGACAAAGAACCGACGCCAGAGCCAAAATAATAATAATAATATCTGTTTGTAAATGCTGCAGGCGAGCGAGCAGACAGTAAAAGACCCTGTACTAATTAAAGTATCACTGTATCACTACACTGAAATTACTTGAATTATGTGAACAAATGTATCCAAACAAATTACTTACTTTAGACCGAATGTTCCTTAGATAATTATACGTTATAGTCAGCCGATTCTTACTTAACTATGGCACGCTATACCAAATGGTATCATATACACAATGTCTGAGCTTTGTGGGGAAATCTGAAGTTTTTCTTGTTAGTAACTGAATTTCAACCGATTTTATTTATAGAAGCTATATCATATAGTGACTCGATCCACACCAAATTGACTCATTATATATAAACTATGCTGTTCACAAAATATGCGACCTTGTTTAAGATATTTTATGTCAATTTGTAGTTAGATTCCATTTAATAATATTATATAGACTCTGGTTATCAAAAATATAGCATACTTTTTGGGGCTGGTCATGCTTCCTTCCGCCTGTTAAGCAAATTCTTAACAAACACACCTAATAAACCCTGTACACATTTTACGTACGCGGTCTAACAATAATAATCATCATTATTATCAACAACAGGATCATCATCACGGTCATCAACAACAGCAACAGTAACAACAACATCATCATCATCATCATGGTCATCATTGTGAAAATTATCATTATGATTGTCATCATGAATGCAACGTCGCCGGAAATATAAAAAAGCTTTATTTATTTGTATTTCACTTCCTTTACTTTTCCGCCTTTCTCTCTCAGTCACTCTTGCTCACTCCTTCTCCCTCTCTAGTTCCCCCTCTCCACATCACCACAATTTTCTTTTGTTTTGTTGTTTATTATTACTTTTATTGCAATCGTCGTCGTTGCTGTTGTTGCGCGTTTTAAGTAATCAAAATCGTTTAAACGAATTCGCGGAATTTGCATTTTGTGGCCAAGTTTTAGTTATTGCCATCGTCAGCGGCATCGCTGTGGCATGCAACATGCCGCATGTTGCATGTTGCCACAGTTTGTGGCATTGAAGCAAAGAATTTGCAGTTCCTTATAGCCAGTACTTACTGTACTTTATTAACTGGACATTCAGTCCGGAATTTAAAGACGTTATTATATTTTGTCTTACATATTGAATTGCATTGCACAGTGCAGGGTGTTTCAGAGCCTAGCATTTCCGATTGGAAATTTAAGAAATAAAGTTGAAAAAAAAAGTTTAAAATATTTATATAAAATAAGAACAAAATTCTGGAAAATATTTTGGCTTAAAAATTTTCAATTAAAACTGTTTTCATTTGAAGCCACACTTTACCATAGGCACAATAGGCACTATAGGCACTTTAGTCACTATGGACACTTTACCATAGGCATTATAGTCTATAGTGTCTATAGTACTGTCCATAGTGTCGACTTTGTTTGTAAGCATATAAATTTTGCTCACTGTTGTGCTAATTTTGTTCTTTTTTAAACAGCCATAAAAGACTTGCTATAAATTCCGTTGTCTCGGGTTTGTGACTATGCTATGAGAAAGAGCAAAAAGAGTAAAAAAGAGAAGAGTATAGGGAGTCTCAGGGAGAGAGATAGAGAAAGAGAGATAGAGAGCGAGAGAGAGAGAGCAAGGGAGAGGGAGAGAGAGAGAGAGAAAGGGACACAGAGAAAGGGACACAATGTTGCATGTGATAATCGCATTGTTTACTCATAAATTCTCATAACTGAAATCGAGTAAAAAATGTAAATAAATCACAATCATTTTTCATAATTGGAAATCTATTTTTTTTTTATCATACTAGAGTGAGATGGAAAATGTAAAATTAAATTTTCCACAAATTTTATTTATTTTTTTTTTTTTTTTTTTTTTTTTTTTTTCCTTGATTTGGGCTGCGATTCTTGTTTGAGTTTGAAGTTTGCCGTCCAGAAATTGTATCCAATTATCAACTAATTTAAATATTTCTCTATTGGCACTTGAAGAAGTTATCATACATGTTCATACCTTTTCCATGCCACAGCAACAACAACAACAACATGTAGAAGAAGTGGAAGTAGAGGAATAGGAAGAGAAAGAGGTAGACGAAGCGGATGAACAATTGACAACTTTATTGTATTTTGTGGCAAGCATCAAAATTGTATGCAACAATAAAATGCATTTTAAGGATTCACCGTTAGTTTAACTCGTATTGTTGCAGCGCAGCTTAAGTGTGTAATGAACAAAAATATACCCTGTAAATTTAGTTGCCCCAAACTTAGTTTTGTTTCCCAAAGAATTTTTATTATTAATTGATTTCTATCAAATCGAATGGAGTTTTGTGCTCATAAATATTGTAAAAAATTAGCTACATTTAAAAATAAATTACAAAATGTTTATTTTTAATTTAAGTATTCAGTTAAACATATTATTAAAATCTAATTTTAAATTGGAAACTAAATTGCTTGACCGGTAAACCAAATATATATGTTAATAATAGTATTATAATAAAAAAAACAATTAAAAAATTTATTAATTCTTGTTAACACCTTAGCAGTCAACTCAAAATGTACGGGGTATTGAAATGGCTGAGTTCATGAGTATTACAAGTTGAGCTTGCCAAATTGGTTGGATTACATACACAGAGATAGCGATAGAGCTAAGGTTAAAATGGCAAAGTGAGGAAGCCAGGGAGAGTTGGAGAGAGGGAGACGGGGGGTAGAAAGAGAGAGAAGGATAGATTGGAGGAATGACAGCAGCCGATAAACTCGAATTTCACTTGAAACTTAATTACGAAACTCGCAAATGCAAAATGCAAATGCAAATACCTGACAAAGCCAAAGCCGAAGCTGAGGCTGAAGCCAAAGCCAAAGCTGCAGTTGAAGCCTGGGCTGTTTATACGACTGAACGCCTGTTTAAGTGCTCTCAATGGGTGTGTATGTGTGTGTGTGCCGCATGGCGTATGAGTAATATGCATGAATGCCAACTAGAGATGTGTCTATAATGTCTATAATGCTCTATAACTCAGGCACTTCTAGTCGTCATCTCGTTAAGTAAATTCTATACATAGTTGCTAGCAACCGTACCCCGTACCCCGTATTCCCCCCTCCCACACCCCTCTACCTTTCACCACTATTTCCCCTGGGTGTATGTGTGTGCGTGTGTGTGTGTGTGTGTCCATTCACTTATGTAATTAAGTGTCTTGTTAAAACGGAAATGGAATTCGGTTTTGCCTTTAATTTACATTAATTGACGATGCATTTATGCCAACGACCACTTGAGGGGGTAGTACCACCCCCCCATGAACCCCTTTCAACCCCTTCCCTGTACCCTCTATCCTTTTGCTAGTTTGCTACTTGTTGGTATTTATTGTTTAATATTAATGTCTGTCTGAATACAAACACACACACACACTAAAACACACACTCTAACACACACACGAACGAGTCGCTTTTGAAAAATGCATGACATGAACTTGCAGCAGCATGTTGCAAGTTGCAACTTGGCTTTAATCGCCCGGCATTAGGCCACATGCAATATGCATGCGTCAGCAGCAGACAACCAGCAGATAGATGTGAACCGAGTGGGTCAGTCTAAAAGGAATTGGTATAGATCAAGTGATGGGAATGGGAATAAGGGTTTTGCTTTATGCTATATATAGAAATAAGTTAGGTGAATGTGTGTGCATGAGTGTGTGTGTGTGTGTGTGTGTGTGTGTGTGTGTGAGTGAGTAACCGGGTTATGCACTGACCCGATTCACGGATATACCTTGCACCAAAATGCCAATGGCCAGCGGGCATTATTAATGGCACTCCGAGTGCACTTAGTTGGGGCAACAACTCTGATTTATTTATCGACACACACACACATACACACACACACACACACACACACACACACACACACTGTTTAACTATTACTATTATTGTTATTTATATGACAATTATTATTGTCACAGTTAGCCAGCTTCCAAGTTGTTGTTTAATGTTCATCTTTGCATTAATTTCATTTCATTGTTTTCATTCCTTAGAGATATTTGTGTATCTATAGTTCATGAAGGTTATTTCTACCTCAATTACACCTCATGATTTTCCATTCCATTTGCATTATCTCAGCATGAATGTCAAATGAATTCCACTGCATACAATTGAACTCAAATCAAATCATTCCAAAAGTAATTTAAATTAACAATTTATAACTAGAAATTTCACATTTATTTAATCTATTAGTAAAGTACTTTAATTAAACAAATTAAACTTCAACACACAAGTATTTGAAATTTATTTTAAAACTAAATTCTGTCGAACATTCCAACTATTGTTAAAGTACTTAAATGTTTGATTTAAAAAGCTTAAAATATATAAAAAATTATGGATAAATAAAGTATGTTTGTACATATATAATAACTGTACTTTGAACTGTAATTTTCAGCACTTAAAAAGTTTTTCAGTATTAAAAAAGTATTTAAGAAAGATAGCTAAAAAACGAAACTATATTAAATCAGTTATTTCGATTGTTGTGTGGCACATAAATGTGGAAAAATATGTATGTGCATGACTAGTGTTGGCAATAAGCAATTATGGTTTAGGAGTGCTTGCGTTGTGCAACACTGGACACGTACTAAAGCGTATTATGAACACGCTCGAGTCATAAAAATACGTCAGCAAAGTTTCTTTGCCAAGAGGTCACGACCAGCACGCGCTCTTCGACACTGCCAGAGAGTGTGACAAGGACGGAGTGAGGGAGTGGCGGCAGTGGTAGTGGAAGGGAAAGGGAAGGGGAAGGGGAATGCCAACAGTAACAGTAACAGTAACAGGTAACGGTAATTGAAACAAAAGTTGAAGCCAAGAAAGAGAAGCATACGTTACGGCGCCTTAAAAACCCATTTCCAACTGTTGACACGTGCCGCGTCGTGCCGCGGCCTGAAGACCTAAAACCACCGCTGCAGCACCGCCGAGCACCACCGCAGCGACAGCAACACCGACACACACACACACACACACACACTCCATTTTGCCGGCGTTGTCCGTAAACGAAAATCACGCGGCCGCATGCGAAGTAAACAACGTGAAATGAAATTCATGCGTCGCATTTTAAAAGCGAGACAGAGACAGAAACAGAGATAGAGTGGGTGAGAGTAATAGAGATAGAGCTTGTCTCTCTGGAGGATGCTCTTGGCACCCAACTCGCATCCCTTGGCGACCCTACACGCGCTCCAAGCGCATAATTTAAAATACAAATTCGCACGGGGGAGACGAGCAGAGAGAGAGAGAGAGAAAGAGAGAGGAAGAGAGAGAGAGAGAGAGAGAGAGAGTGAGAGTGAGAGAGAGAGAAATGCATTTGTAAATATGCCTCATTATTGTGCAAACAAATTTTGTCTTCAGTCTCGAGTTTCAAATCTTCCGTCTCCAGACTCCGTTTCCCCCTCCACCCACCTTCTCTCCATTCAACTCTCCCTCTCTGCCTCATGCGTGCGGCACGTCGCAGGTACTGCTCTCACCTGTTGGCCATCATTCGTCACGTCGCATGTTTTGCGTCTCGTGCAACGCCAACGGAAATGGCAACAAAGTACAAAAGCAATTTAATAAATGCCGGAATCACGTGAAGGTGTTAAGCAAAACATTTTGCAGCAAATGACCACATCCAAAACCGACACGAATCACCGTTAAATTGAAATACCCATACTAAAACACACATACACACACATGCACGCAACGAGAACTTATTAGTCAAAGCCGCGCAACTGTACCTGTGCCACTACCTAACCTCATTCACTTTAGAAACCAGTGAAATTGTCTTAAAATAGGATTTCAAACCTTCGAAAATCGGTGAAAGTTTCAATTTCATTGTTCAAATTTTATTTTTAGGTATAGGTAAGGTTTGTATAGTATTTTTATAGCTTTAAAATCAAAAGTTTGTTTCTATTTTTTAAAAACTTAAACTAACGGTAAAGTTTATTATCTTTGTTGTGACCATAATGTGCTTACAACTGCAGTCTCTAAATTAAATTGTTTAAAAGATGTTTTGTTCACATCACGAGGAATTATAAACCAACCCATATATGTATATAGTAGATCTAGGTTTTATAACTCTTATTTACTTAAGTATGTTAAGTATTTAATAAAGTTCCTTTTCCTTAAACTTTATTTATAATTTTCGTGTAATTTCTGACAGCTTTAAGCAGACTTTATGTATACAAATTCTTGACTCAACATATACACCCTTTAAGTTTGGTCGGTTTGTATATTTCCCTTGTAAGACCAGCCTAATTTGTCATATGCATTCATTTATTCATTCATTCAGTCATTCGTTCATTCATTCATTCAGTCGCTTGTATAACTGTCAATATCGCGTCATTCGACGTCGCGACTGAAACTGCAGTTGTCGATGTTAATAATGAACGAATCAAAAACGAGAAGAGACGAGATGATGTACAACACAACAGCAAGAAATCAATGGGGTATACTCGACTATAGGATACCCTTTATGAGAGCACCTTTTCTCCTTCTTAATAAGTTAGGGCTTATTTGAAAATTATAATTATTTATAATATAAAATATTTATTTTAATATATTTTTATATTTTTTTATTTTATTTAATATTTTATTATATAAATATTTATAATATTTAAATATGTATTAATTTAAGTCAAAGTATATGTTAAAATTCACTCTAAAATTAACACAATTTGCCCATAAATAGAAATAAATATATTTTCAGGTTCTTATAACTGAACATAAGTAGAGTAGTATAGCTTTTTAATCAAACATATTTACAACTTAATATAGACTTTGTACACCAATCAATTATTTTTTTTAAAGCAGTTTTAATTTAAACAATGATTTTTTAATTCAATTATTCGTTGGCTATAAATTTATTTAAGAGTTTTGGTCACACTTTTTATAACGTCTTGTTTCTGTTTAGTGACTACACCCTGCTAACCTTCTGTGTACAGGGTATGAGAGCAAAATTCTGGTGTTGTGACAATTTGGCTGCTGATCTTGTGCCCAGTGCCAATGGCAGTGCCCACCGTATCTCGCTTCCGCTCTCCCGCTCTCCCTCCCTCTTGTCTCTCTCGCTCTGTGCAGTCCAGCGTTGCCAGACTGTGCAAAGCAGAGCTTGTACACTCGACACTCACCTGGTTGTACCTTGTTGCATGCACATATAGTTTGTGTGCGCTGTTATACCTTTCCCCCTCCCACAGTCTACCCTTCCCCTATCTCTCTTCCTACCTGTGCTTGTGTATGTGTGTGTGTGTGGCTTTTATTTTTAAATTCTTTTCATACGTATTCATATTCGGTCAGCGTCGCTGACATCAATTTGTAATTTCAATTAAAAATTTAAACTGCAAAAAAGCGCAAGAGCATTCAATTCCATTGCTGCTGCCATTTAACGGCAAACCCAAAAGAATTCACCTCCTGCCACCGTTCATACACCACACTTCAACCCCCCACCCACCACTCCCGTTTTCACCACTCACCCCAAACCAAATTCACCTCTCGACGTTCCACGTTTGTGTACGGCCATAATTTGATATAGCGTATGCTACAAATGGCTGCCCGAGGCACTTAATTTGATTTCTTTCTACAAATGGCTTTGCCACACACACATATACACACACCCACACACACACCCACACACACACACACACACACGCACACACACACAGACCTAGAGAGACTAGATAAAAAGCTTCTATCTTCATGAAGTATTTTTTCTATTGCTTTAAAAACAACCAAAACTTCATTTTACTTTCCCTCTCTCTCTACCTCTTTCTCTCTCTCTCTCTCCCTCTATCTCTCTAGCAAACATTTACTTCCTCTTCTTTTTCCCCTTTCCCCAACTAGCTACAGTTGACCAACTTTTTTGAGCGCCTTCAGCTCTTTGAGCAAAAGAAGTTACATTTTTTTTTTTTAAATGAAGTTTGACATTTAAGTCATAACTGTAGAGTTGTCGGTAGAGTTGCCATCTAAATTGTTGACTTTTAGTTAAAATGTTGTGCAAATATTGATAAATAAATTAAGAAAATTAACAAAATTTGTCACAACTTGAGCTTGGCTTGGGTAAACGTTACAGTGAGCACTCGTTTTGAGGGTTGTGCAATCATTGGACCTTTAAATTCTGTTCTATTAGCATATTTTGAGTCGATGATGAATCGATTTGGGATCAACTTGAACTGATTACAGGGTATGTGCACGAATGGTGTGCACGACTAGCGTGAAAAGTGCAAGCTTTATACTTTTGCATGCCTAGTTGTCTTAATTAAACTTTTTAACAAACATATACCCTGTAAAATTTAAAGTATGGGAAGTGACTGACTAAGAGTTACTCTCTACTGCTTGGTTAATTTACTTGAGTTTGAATTTTCTTCTCCGAAGTATAACTGATAAACTTGAACATACCCTATCTATTTCACCAATTTGTTTCTACATTTGTAGACTTAACTTTTCTTTCGAGTTTTTACAGGGTATTTAGTGCTTTCCAATTGACGCCCTCAGGTATAACACATACTTATGTTTAATGGGATTTACCAACTCAATCTTAAGTTATTTGTGCAGCAAGTGATTCATCATGTATTTGAAATGATTTAAAATTTATGTTATTCGATTCTTTCCAAAGAGTTTAGATGGAGAAAGCAGAAGAAGAAGCACAAGCAGAAGAAGGAGAAGCAAAAAATGATGACATACCCATTGAGTGCTATTCAAATTTTCCCTAGCGACCCACAAAGCTATTGACTTGCCACCTAAAAAAAAAGGAGAACAAGTGGGTTGAGTTTGGTTGGGTTAGGTTCGTGTTCAGGTGGGGTTGGATGGAGGCAGTGAGGGAGGAGTGGGTTGAGGAGCAGGGACTGGTGTTGAGGACTCTTATGGTACGGCTGCTGCTGTTGCTGCCGTTTCCGCTTTGCCCGAGCCCCTCCATTAGACATGAAAGTGTCAACTTCCGCGTTTTTGCACACACACTCTTGAATGAAGCGAAAGCGAGGGAAAAGACAGAGAGAGAGAGAGAGAGGGAGGAAGCGAAGTAGAGCAGGAGGGAAAGAGACAGGCACTCACTTGTGTCGTCGCCGGTTAAAAGCATGTCAAATTTTTACACACACTCGGAAAATGGGTAGGAGTAAGTGTTGGGGTAAAGAGCAGGAGAAGAGAGAGAGAGAGAGAGAGAAAAGGGAGTGAGAGTGGGAGAAGCGGAGCAAAGAATGAGAAGCAAAGCGAATGCCTGTGAGAATGCATGATTGAATGATTGAGAAATTAATACACACACACAGCTATCGAACACACTCACACACACACACACACACACACACACACACTCGCACTGTGATAGCTAGCGAGTTGATGAAAAGGAATGCGACGGAGCAAAACGAGAGGAGTCAAAAAAGCAGCCTCGTCTCCACACGTTGGGCGCCATCAGCGGCTACGTGAAATTATTCCATTTCACTTTACAACTGAATGCAAATTACATGCTGTAATTTCCTGCAAGAAAGCAAGAAATGAAGCGAAATGAATGTGGCACACATATACACAGCACACAGCACACACACGCACACACACACTGGCTCACACAGACATGCATGGAGTGAAATGTATTTGCGCCAAGCGGAAATAAAAATAAATTCGAAAAGTTAATATTAAATGTGCTACATTGGAAACATATTGTGTGCTGCCTCCCGCACTCTTCCCCCCTCTCTCTCTCTCCCTCTCTCTTCCTTTGTGTGCTGTCTCTTTCACACTCCGTCTCTCGTTCGATTCTCTCGCGTCTCTCGCTTCGCTGGCGCTGATTTTCCACATGCCTAGCAGACAACAAGACAAGCCTTTGCCGCGCCCACTTCAGCCCAGCCTCCGCCCTTCTCCGCTCTTCTCCGGCCTGGAACGCTCCTTCCCCCCCAATTCTGTTGCAGACGCCAGCGGGCTCACAACACACCCCGTCACACCCTCTGCCACACCCCCTTGCCGCCCCTCGATCCGCTGGCCGTAAACAATTGCGCATTTTCAGCGCCGTTTGCTTACATTTTTTACTCCACACGCGCGCGGTTTATTTTTTTCCCCATATATTTTTCAGTTTGATATACCCTGTAATTATTTGAATGACTGCAAACTGGTGGGAGTTACGTGCAACACAAACAGTATTTTAAAGCGCCGCTTAAACAATTGTTTAGCGGTTTCTTTTTTCAGCTTTAAAGAGCCATAAAAAGAAATTTTTTTGAAATTCAGAATTTTGAAGGAATTTTGACTTGAAATAATTTTATTAAAAGTTTAAATTTTTAGCTTTTTTTATTTTAACAGGTAAACCTTTTAGCCCTTATGCAAGCCTTTTGGTTTCCTTCCTCCATTTTGTAACTATTCAGCTGTATTTACAGGATATCTGCTAGTTGGTCTATCTCAGACTGTTTACCATTTTTTGTATTTCATGCATTTTTACATTTTCATATGGCGCATTTCCATTGCATTTGTATTTGTTGTTGTTGTTGTTGTTGTTTTTGTTGTTGTTTACGCTCTTTTTTTTCTACTTTATTTTTTTTGTGCTTTTCTCTCCTTTTTACTGTTATTTTGCGTATTCGTTTTTTGTGTTTTTCGGTTTTCTTTTTTAATTTGCGCGCCGCTTTTTTTTTTTTTTTTTTTTTTTTTGTTGCGCTTGCAGTTAATTTTTTATTGTTATTATTTCCATTGTGGCTCTGCGGCAATCGGGCAAAGGGACAAAGCGGAGAGAGGGTGGTGCTTAAGGGGAGTGGGAGTGGGAGGCAGGGGAGGATAGGACATCATCGCCAGTCGAAAGTGGGCGACGCCACTTGGTCAATGACTGTTTTTTAGTCAACGCGTAAAATATGCTTAAATATTTTAAATTTAATCACACGCTTCGCTGACTTCGGCAAATACGTCAATGCATATGCAAACAAATAATGCGATGGAGGGAGTTACACCCCCTCCCCCTCCTCCCGCGTCCCTCTCCCACCCTTTCCCCCCTTTTTGGCAAACTCATTTCTGCACCTTTTTGTACCCTTTCGCTTAGCAGGTGGAAAACATTTTCTACTTTTCCCCAATTTTATTTCTCTCAGTTGATATCTTTTCTCTTCTAAATTTATAAATTTAAATTATTTTTCTTTAAACTAAATGGTTTAAAAAGAGTTCTTCTAATAACTTCATAGCTTTTAAGCACAGTGGGTAAAAATCACCAAAATCCTCAACACTTGAAGACTTTTTCCAACTTGATTTGAAATCATTTAAGTTTAATTTTATTATAGGCATACATTCACACGTATGAAAGAAACACTTTTCACAATTTTCCTAGCATTTTCCGGGCGCACTTCATTGCTCTTTTAGTTCCTATTCCGTTTTCCGACTGCCAAGACTAACAAAATTAGAAACCCAAAAAAAAAAAGAACAGAAGAAAAGTGTTGGGAAAAAGAGTGTCAAGTGTCAAGAGGCAGGTGTGAAGGGGCAGCTGAAATGGGACAGGTAGGTGGGGACAGGTAGGTGGGGGCAGGTAGGTGGGGACAGGTAGGTGGGGGCAGGTAGGTGGGGACAGGTAGGTGGGGACAGGTGGTATGATGAGTAGCAGCTACAGTTTCATTTGGAGTTAAAGCTTCACTTGGCAACACTCAGTTACCTGTTTCGCTGCTCAGCTTTTGTTTAAATACAGTTGTGTGTGTGTGTGTGTTGGGGTGTATGTGTGTGTGTGGGCGTATGTTCACGTGGCATATTATACAGCCAAATGCCTCTGGAACCATTTGACTCCGATTTCGGTTTGTGGCCAAGTGAAATTTATATGCCCAAATATAATGAACCTGAAGCACTTGCACGTAGTCTCTCCCTCTCTCTCTCCCACTCTTCCTCTCCCCCACACTCTCTCTCTCTCTCTCTCCCTCTTTGGTTCGGTTGTCAGGCGTTGAATTCACTTCTGGCCAACTGCAGTTTGTCTGGCTTGTTGGCCAGTCGGCTCCTGTGGCAACATTAAGTGAAGTGCCAGTTTTGTGCTAACACAGAGTATGGCAAGAGAGGGGACGTCTGTTGGGCACAAAGGAGGTGTGGCAGGGGAATGGGAAGGTGAGCTTGTTGGTGGGCGCTTAGGCCTGAGTGGAGTTTGCTCGAAAATTGGCGTTGCCGATGCATTTACTGATACATAAACTAAACTCAAAGCAACAGACTGACTTGCCACACACAGACAAACACATACACACACACACAGTTACAGTTCTTATATGTACAAGTGTGTGTGTGTGTGTGTGTGTGTGTGTGTGTGTGTGTGTGTGTGTGTGTGTGTGTGTGTGTGTGTGTGTGTGTGTGTGTGTGTGTGTGTGTGTGTGTGTGTGTGTGTGTGTGTGTGTGTGTGTGTGTGTGTGTGTGTGTGTGTGTGTGTGTGTGTGTGTGTGTGTGTGTGTGTGTGGGAAAACAGCATGAAAATCATATTATAAATAAATTATGCAATTATAATTACACAAGAAAACTACTTGGGGCGAAACAACTTACACACACACACACTCCCACTCCTACACACAAATAGACTCAGTAAGCGCCAACAGCTAGTTTTTCTATGTGTAGGTGTACGAGTGTGTGTGTGTAGAGTCCTGTCTGCTGTTCGGTGTTGACATTTTAGCTATTTTATAGCAGTTTTGTAAAGAAGATACTAAGGAAATATCTTCAAATGGTTTTGGCTTTAAATCTGGCTATTTTTTAAACACTTTAGACAGTTTTGAATATTAACCAGCTGGTATAAGTTCTTTTCAGGCGAAGATTAAGTGAAAGTATTTGATCTGCTCCAAAGTAAGATAACCTTTCTACTACTATATTCTAACCATCACATAACTATCCATTTTTTGCTTAAAAACAATTTTTATTACGAATATTGATTACGCTACTAATCTAGTTTGCATTACATTAAGATTTATCTGATCTTCAAACCCAATACACTGAAACTATTATATGGAATATCTGATGACTCTGACATCCAATCCTCGATTGCTATACCTTTTTGGACTCGTCGTTAGCAGCACTATCGAATGCCGTCAAAATATTAAATATTTAAATTTTATCAATTTTCGATAAAAAAGTAAAGGGGTAACATCACAAAATTTGACAAAAAGGGTCGATTTAAAAAATTCTAAATTTTTATATCGATCGATTTGGCTAGTTGTACAGAGTTAAAAAAGCTGTATAGCTTTTCGAAATATTCCACCAATTGACTGAGTTATGATCAGTTCAATTTCAAAAATTTGTATGGTGCACTCTGTCCGCAACAGTTGGGATTCAAGGAAAGGGATTACAAAATTTTGAGCAGTATGAAACACCTAAAAAGTGTTTACTTTAGCTTTAGGCATTCTAGCCATTTCTAGCCTTTTTTATATATCTATTTAGCTATTCTGGCTTGAAAAAGAGTGGCAACACTGCTGCTGCTTCAGCATTGCTGGAAAAATGCTCGAAGTTGTCATGTCAAGCGAGTGTCTGTGTGTGTGTGTGTATGAGTGTGTGTTTGTGCGTTTAGTTGTCCTCGCTTTGTCTTGTCTCTTTTCAACTCGTCTCCTTTCCACTTTCCACTTTCCACTCTCCTTTCACTCCTCTCGTCTCGTTTTCCCGGGCACAAATAGCACAAGTACAGGAAAATAATTACATTTTACGTGTTCCTATTAATCTTGCTGAGTTTTTAGTTTTAGTTTTAGTTTAAGTTGTTGCCCACTAATTCACTTTTTGTTTGCCTCTCTCTCTTTCTCGCCCCTCTCCTACTCTCCCACTCTCTCACTCGCCCCTTTCTCCCCCTTAAACTACACTCTACTCCCTTCACTGACATCGAATTCAATTTTCTTGTTTTCAGTTTCGAGTTTGCTTTTTACTTTCGACTTTATGCCCGGAACTGTCCGAACAAATCGCTTTGTCCCCTATGTGTGGCAACACACACTCCCTCTCTGTCGCTCTCGGGGAAATCCATGCAGACCTAGCGTTAGCGTTCTTAATTTGTCAGTAATCAAATTTATAACTCCAAACAAAAACAACGAGGAATTAATTCAATTTACCCGTTAAATGTTTAATTTTAATCATATTAAAATATCTGCTAGATTTCATTGCGTTCTGGCAACTTTGTAATGCATATTGCTACTTAAGTCAACCCAAAATGGTTCAAAAATTAAAAAATAAAAAATAGAAAACTAAAAATTAAATTGGATTATTCATATTGTTTTTTGGTTTAACAATCTGTGTTGGAGAACTGTTTAGTTGGCAAATAGTTTTGGTCCACCCTGAAAAAAAAGGAGAGCGCAATGAGTTCAAGTGTAGGTGGTTAAAGCTGCCACTCATTTTTATGTGGAGAGTAGGAGGCGTGGCAGGGCAGGACATGGCAGGGCAGGGCAGGGCAGAGGAGAGCAGAGTTTGTTGCATGCAACTAATTATGTTTTATAGTATTCGGTAGTTTGCTCTTTTGTCACTTGGCAACATCATAAGCAGCTTAACCCACTAAAGCCACAGCATTGAGGTGCACACGTACACACACACACACACACACACCAATACACACCAATATACACACACGTAAATCTCATTAAAGTTCAGAGAACATGCTTCAACATTAATTTCCGTAATTCTGTACTTGAGTTGGGAGTTTATACATGTTGTGGTGCGTTCGGTTCTCTAGTTTTCCCTCCATTTTTTTTTACAGGGAAACTATAAGGGTGGAGATGTGGACAGGTTAACGGTTGGTAGGTTCGGGTAGTGCAAAAGCACAGCAAACTCAACTCTACGGTCAATTAAAATGCATTTTGAGCCAGATAATTGAATTGCTAAAAAGTTTAAACTAAATAAAATTTCACATTTTCACAACTTTCAATCAAGTGAAGGAGGTACACTAGAGATACTATTTGTAGCCCAGTAAAGAGAAAAGTAGATTTCACACAAAAACATAAGTCCATAATACTAGTTGTATACTGGGCTAAAATTGGTCCAGTTTAAATAAAAGTGTTTTATATGTTGTGTTATCACATTGATTCACATTTCATGAGCATTTCCTCAAGATACTCTGCCACTTGACGATCAATCTCGAGCTCGGCTTCATCCTCGCAATATACATTCTTGTAGCAATCCAGATCGGACTCCAATATCTCCAATTGGCGTATTATTCTATCCAGTCGCTCCTGAAATGGACTCCATGTTTTGGCCTGTTGCGGTCCATAGATATATTTGTTCAAATAGTTCATGATCTCGGGATTCTTTAGTTGGCAATCGGAACACATGCGAAACTCCTCGATCTGCCCATGGAATTCGTAGGGCGGGAAAGCCCTTTTGCACTCCGAGCACAGCAGAACGTAGGAGTAGTGCGTATAAAGGAACTGCAGATGTTATAGAAATCGGCTTTAATATACTATATACTACTATAATACTCACCATATTATCCATTTCGAATCGTTTTTTTTTTTTTTTTTTTTGCTATATACAGACAGCTTGAATATAGATATATTCAGTCTTTAGGGTTATGGGGTTTGATAGTTTTGAAAACGCTTACTTGTTTCATATTTGGGTACAAGTAGGTCTGAGAGATACTGTTGGGTGTAGTTAAAGTGTTTATTTTCAACTTTTTTATAGACGAACCATAGAAAAGCTATTTTCTTGAGAGATTTTGCATTTTCGGAGTTTTTACAAGATTTCTTTGCAATTTTATTAACATTTGTTAAAAATTTTTACTTATAGAAATAAGAAAGTTGTTTTTTGAAGCCATTATTCATTAAACTATGCAATATTTTCTGTTTCTATTTGTCAGTTTAAATATTTTTATACTCTCTGCAAGAGAGAGTATATTGTGTTTGTGAAAAGTATGTAACAGGGAGAAGGAGGCGTGGCAGACCCCATAAAGTATATATATTCTTGATCAGCATCACAAGCCGAGACGATATAGCCATGTCCGTCTGTCCGTCTGTCCGTCTGTCTGTCTGTCTGTCTGTCTGTCTGTCCGTCTGTCCGTATGAACAAACAGATTTCGGAGATGGTAAGAGCTACAAGTTTGAATTTGGTCTCAATCGACTCGATATTAAGTCAGTCAATACAAGAATCTTTTTTTTTTCGATGCCACGCCCCGTTCGCCCACAATGAACAAAAAACTAGAAACACCTCGGAAAAAATTGGTGTTTTAGGCGAATATCTCAATAACTATAGCACTTGGGAATACCCTTTTTGGTATGGAGGTTCCTAGAGACGGCATAAATGCATTGTCATCAAAAATTTTGGACTGCCACGCCCCCCTTTCCCACAAGAAATAAAATAATTTGCAAACTTCAATGCCGATTTTAAGGCATATGTTCTTATCGTACAGTTTTGTTATTTCGCACTCATTTGAAGACAAAATATATTAAACTATCCTGAAAGTTGCATCTTAATCGGACAATAAACAAAAAGAGCTAGACATGTAAGAAAGTTGATAATTGAACGCAATGCCAATGCATGTGTGCGAGCGAGATAGAAACATACAAACATGTGAGCGAACGTTTTCGCTGCTTGCGTAGCTTAGCGGCAGCGCTGCTCGCGAATGCTGGCTGTGCCGAGCAATTCTGTATGTATAACATATACACAAATACATATGTGCGTGCATACTTTTAATGTCAAATGTATATGTGTGTGTATACATACAATCAGATGTTTTTGTTTCAACGTGTTTTGTTGCAAGTATCAATTGATATATGTACTTGGATACCGATTTTATTAAAATGATCGGGAATAAAATGCAGAGAGTATTCTACGGTCGGGCGTGCTCGACTGTACTTTTCTTTCTTGTTTAAAACTTATTTGATTAATTGCAATGCACAAGCTTAACCAATACTTTATGCATTTTACAACACTGTTTCTTTTCAGACAGCTGCAACAAATTTCTCAATTACACACAATTTTCTATACGAAAATTGACAAAGACCGTGATGCGGATAAAAGTTTGTGGAAGGAGAGGAAGATAAACTTAGGATACTATGTCGAAGGGAAAGGGGGATAGAGTAGGTGTGTGTGTGTGTGTGTGTGTGTATGAGTATGTGTGTGTGTGTGTCTCCTTGGTTTCCAAATGGCCGCCGTCATTTAACTGTTCAGCGGCTGTAGCATTCGGGGAATGCATTCAGATTCGGATTCAGATTCAGACTAATGCTCCGCTCCGCACAGTTTTCAATTTAGTTTTTGCCCTACTAGTAGGGGCGGAGAGGGTGGGGCAGTGTGAAAGAGTGTGGGGATAGTTAAGGCAGGGACAGAGGCAGCCAACACCTGGCGTAGCATGCAAAAATGGGACAGAGAAAAAAGGGGATAGGAGTTTGGGTTTGGAATCAGGTCTGGAAATGGGATTGGGATCGGGATTGGGACTGGGACGGGGACTGGGATCGTTGTCTGGCATTGAGTTAACTTGTGCCTTGTGCTTTGGTCCATTGGTGGCGCCACTCAATTCAAATGAATCCCCGTTTGGCTTTCACTTGACAATGGCACACACACACACGCATAAGACACACACACAGACTCACACATCTATATACAAACACGGGTTGTACACTGTCAAAATAAAGCTTGAAGATTAAATTTTTTTTTTGGGAAGTAAAAAATGATATCGCAATTATAAACTCTGTTAAAACAAGTAAGAAAGGCTATGATGACCCGTACTCCTTCTTGTGCACGTTTTTCCATACAAATCACCAATTTTCGAACGATTTGTCCTATGTGAGCTATCGGCTATAGTTGTCCGATCCGGACCAAACTTGGTAAGTTTAGTTATACTGGTACCAAACACATAATGTGAATTTGGTCTCTCTAGCTCTAGCCGTTTTCATGTTATGGTGATGAGAAAATAGTTTTTTTACAATTTGCGGGGGCTGTAGGGGGCGTGGCAAGAATTTGGAATAAACTTACACTGCGTACACTACAGACGGACTTTCATTCCAAATTTGGTGGCTCTAGCTCTTGTAGTTTAAAAGATCCAGGTGTTCATACAGACGGACGGACAGACATACATCGCTCAATCGTCTCGGCTGTTAATGCTGATCAAGAATATATATACTTTATGGGGTCGGAAAAGCCTCCTTCTGCCTGTTACGCACATTTTGCTTCAGAAAAACCTAATAGACCCTTATACTCTTTTTTAGAGTACGGGGTCTAAGAACACCAATTTTCGCTAGTGACAAAATCATTTATAATAATAAATTTAAATTCTTTTAAAATTATAAATATTTTTGTCTTAAGAAACCCTTTTTAGGCCCTTGAAACTGTGCTCTCTTTTTTACAGTGTACAAAAACGTATGTGTGTGTGTGTGTGTGTACGGAAGTTTGTGTGTGTGAGTCAGTGAACTTAATTTGGTCACACACAATTGATTCTTTTTACACACACACACACACACACACTTAGCTGTTATTGTAGTGCGAGAAGTTGAGAGTTTGTGGCAGCCTCAGAAGCAGCTGCAGCAGAAATGGCAGCTTGCAACACTGGCAACAGTAGGAACAGTGAGAACAGGAGTCGAGTTGTTGCTGTTGCTGCCACATGAAGCTGACGACGTTTTGTTACGTTGTGCAAAACTCGTTTTGTAATTTGTGGCTGAAACAATGCAATTAAGTTGACATTAAGTGAAGTTCTCTACAGTCAAACTGCAGACATTCCGCCCACTTTCGCCCCCTGTCCCCCTGACCCCCTACCCCCTCTGCTCACTAGCCCACCTGCTGCTCTCTACCGGAGACCGTTTCTTGCAACTACTACCTGGTGGCACCAGCTGGCAGTGCAGCAGTTGCAGCCCCATTTCCATTTCCATTTCTACCTGCATTTAGCCACATTTTACCACCGCAGGACCATTTCTATTGTTTGACTTTTCCTAGTATGTGTGAGTGTGTGTGAGTGTGTGCAAAGGTAATGACATCAAAGAGGTCATTCCTGTAGCCAATTTGACATACAACATCTCCAGTTGACATCGCTTGACATCAATTTCAAAAGCATTTTACCCCAAAAATGCAAATTCAAATGGAAATAAATTCAGGAAAAGCGACAAAAATAATTATTTTTTGTTTATTATATAACTTTTAAGTACTGAAGAGTTTTACACTTTGCTTATTGTTTTGTTTTAATACAAATTTTTATACTCTCTGCAAGAGAGAGTATATTGGGTTTGTGCAAAAAAAAAAGTATGTAACAGGCAGAAGGAGGCGTGGCAGACCCCATAAAGTATATATATTCTTGATCAGCATCACAAGCCGAGTCGATATAGCCATGTCCGTCTGTCCGTCTGTCTGTCCGTCTGTCCGTCTGTCCGTCTGTCCGTCTGTCCGTCTGTCCGTATGAACAAACAGATTTCAGAGATGGTAAGAGCTACAAGTTTGAATTTGGTCTCTATCGACTCGATATTAAGTCAGTCAATACAAGAATCTTTTTTTTTTCGATGCCACGCCCCGTTCGCCCACAATGTGCAAAAAACTGAAAACACCTCGTAAAAAATTGATGTTTTAGGCGAATATCTCAGTAACTATGGCACTTAGGAACACCTATTTTGGTACGCAGGTTCCTAGAGACGGCATAATTGTATTGTCATCAAAAATTTTGGACTGCCACGCCCCCTTTTCCCACAAGAAATAAAATAATTTGCAAACTTCAATGCCGATTTTAAGGCATATGTTCTTATCGTACAGTATTGTTATTTCACATTCGTTTGAAGACAAAATATATTAAACTATCCTGAAAGTTGCATATAAATCGGACTATAAACAAAAGAGCTATCCATGTAAGAAAGTTAATAATTGAACGCAATGTCAATGCATGTGTGCAAGCGAGACAGAAGCATATAAACATGTGAGCGAACGTTTTCGCTGCTTTCTAGCGGCAGCGCTGCTCGCAGACGCTGGCCGTGCCGACCAAAATTCTATTTTTGACAAAATAGTTATCCAGCTAGGAAGTTAAGCCTTTTTTTATATGTATGGTTTGGGCAAGAAACTTTCAAGTGTCGTGATGGCGTTGCAGGTTAAGTGCTTGGTCGGCGAACGCAGAGACGTGGGTTCGAGTCGCGGTTGCACATTTAGTAATAAAAATGTTTTTTTTATCAAAACCCAGTTTAAAATTTTTTTTTCAATTGTTTATAAATAATTTGTTAATAAACAATTTTTTTTTTCGATAATGCAACACATTTAAACAACACAATAAAATATATTCTTTTTGATGACGGACCAGGAATCGAACCCACGACTTCCCGTTCATCGATCGAATACTAATCATTCGCGCCACCGCATCACTTGGAAATTTTCGGCTTAAAACCATAGATATCTCTATAAAAGAGGCATAACTTCCTAGCTGACCGTCTTTCAACGTCTTTTACAGCAAGTACTATCAGTTGATATTCTCGGATACTGATTTTATTAAAATGATCGGGAATAAAAGGCAGAGAGTATTCTACGGTCGGGCGTGCTCGACTGTACTTTTCTTTCTTGTTTATTTTCTAGTCTTATTAATTATTCATTTACTTTTTAGCCACAATCATTCGCAAATATCAACAAACATTTTTAATCAGTTTACAAACAGATTTGTTAAGTAAATTGAATTTTAGCAAACTATTTTCATTTCGCCTTTGTTTCTATTTTTTATTTAAATCTAAACTTTAGTTGTCAAAAAAAAAAGGTCTGATAAAATAAACTGACATATAAAGGAAAAAATAGAAGTGTGCATCTGTTTGCTTAAATAAATAAATATATTTTTATTGAATAAATATTAATTATTTTTGCTTTTCAATTTAAAATCAAATAAGTTTATTTTTAATTATTTGTATTTATGTTTTTAAATTATTTACATTTGTTAATCCATAAATTAGTCTTTTATAATATTTGTTTATTTATGTTTTATTATATTAGTAACGTTTCGAATTTTAAGTTTTAAATGTACAGTCGAGCACGCCAGACCGTATAATACTCTCTGTATTTTATTTCCGATTATATGGTTATCCATATTGTGAAAATCGGTATTGGGGTATTACTGTGGACGACATATCTGAAGACTCTGGCATCCAATCTTCGATTGTTATACCTTTCTGAGCTCGGGAGAAGCAGTACTATCGATTGGCATCAAAATATTCAATAATAAAATTTTCTCAATTTTTGACAAAATTTCAAAGATCAAGTCTCATCATAAAATTTGACAAAATGGGTTCGATTTTAAGAGTTTTTGAATTTGATTGCAATTGATTCTGCTAGTTGTCCAGAGTATAAAAAGGTATGACTTTTTTAGATATCACTAGATTTGGCTGAGTTATGATCAGTCAAAGTTGGGAAAATTGTGAATTTTAAATATTGAACTGTGGATGACATATCTGTTTGTTCACACATACAGACGGACAGACGGACATGACTATATCGACTCACTTTGTGATGCTGATCAAGAATATATATACTATATACACGCCTCCTTCTGCCTGTTATATACTTTCTCACAAACCCAATATACTCTTGCAGAGAGTCTAATAAGCCCGTACTATTATATTCCATAGCTGCCATAGAACAAATCGGTCGGAAATTGATGATTTGAACGAAAAAATTGAGTTTAATTAACCGATCTTAGCCAAACTCACACAGAGTGTGTATATCATGATTCTATATTTCCTTATCAATTTTGGTCCAGATCAGAAAACTATATCCCTATACTTCCATTGAACAAATCTGTCGAAATTTGACTATTTGTATGGAAAAATGCGCACTAGAAAGAGTACAGGGTCTATTCCATTCGGCACGCTCGTCAGTAGCCTTTCTTACTTGTTCCTTTTTAAGTAAGTCTTTCATTTGAAGCCGTTTAATTGCCAACCTATTTAAGTCCCTTGATGAGCTGCATTTCGCGTTCATTTTTGAAATTTTTGTCGAGTTATGAGCTATTTGAGAGCGTTGAATGCATTTTGACATCACCCGCATTTTTGAAGGGAACAGCGCCTCAAGCGTTTTGCTGGTGACCAGGACACATCTCCTCCGACCTTCCCCCTTTCGAGCTTTTACGTTACGGATTCAAAAACTTAGCCAAGTTGTGAGGCTTGGCTCAAAAACATTCCATACCGGGCATAGTCTGACACAAAGATAAAGCTGCGAATAGCAGAAAAAGATTGTGAATTGTTAACAATGCACACACACACACACACACACACACACACACACACACACACGCACACACACACACACACACACACGCACACACACAGACTCATATGCACTTGCATGCCGTCTGGCGGAAGTAAAAAGAAGCAGCAGATGCGAACGGTAGATGGCGCGACAGGAAGGACATTTCTTGGCAGCAGCACTGAAAAAAATATCGTACTAAACACAAAATAAAATTGTATTAATAATATAAATAAATTAAAGAAAAATAATATAAATCCTAATCGTTTACAAGCAAACTTTTGAAATTTTTTTAAATTATGAGAATTATCTGGAAATGTTTTGGTTTTGAAAGCTTTGAAATTCTCAACTGGTTTTAGCTGCATTATATATGTTTTGGTGAAGAAACTAACAATTGCTGGAAAAACACTTAAAATTAATTTTTATTCCATTTAGTTTTAAAGTAGAGCTTACAATTTTTTAGAGTTTTCTTTTTTTAATTCCCAAACTTTTTGGTCTTTCCAACTTATTAATATTCCACTCTATTAGTTTAAATTTCTTAGTATTTAAATTGGCTAAACAATCAAGTTGTGAGCGCTATTTTTAGCGGTTTATGTTCTAGGCACATTTTCTAGTTTCAGTGTACACAAGCAAGTGGGTTTAGCTGTCTATCTGTGCGTCTCTCTGCCTATCTCTTCCTCTACCTCTCTCCCTCCCTCCCTCCCTCCCTTCCTCCCTCCTTCTCTCTTTCCCTCTCTCTCCAGCTTCTAGCTGTAGGCGTGTCCGGGGGGCGTAGGAGGGCAGCTTGTGACAAAAGCAGCTGCCTTTTGTTTAAATAGCGCGCCCTTGGCCCACCTCCACACTGTGTGTGTGTGTATGTGTGAAGTGACTGGGTGTGTGTTCACCTTTCTATGTGTGTGCGTGTGTGTGTGTGTGTGTAAGCTCAAGCATTCAAATAATTAAACTCATCAAGTTGCCTTATGAGCATTTCACGCTCCTGTTTCTCCCTCCACAAATTTCTTCTACATGCCACGCCCCTTCCTCTCCCCCACCTCAATTCCCTGCTCCTGCGCTTAGTCTAATCTTCTTTGTTTTCTTTTTATCACAAAGCCTTGCGCCGTGCGCCGAGTGCCGAGTTCTGTGCCGTGTCCTCATTGCCAGCGAGGACAGAAAAGCGACCACATCAACGCACACATTCTCTAGAGGAGGTAAAAGAATGGGATGCTGGGAAAGTGGCATGGTGGAAAGAAGGAATGGGGAAAAGGGAAAAGGGAAGAGCCAGTGGGTGGGGCACTTACATGAGCTGTGGGCACGCATAATCCTTGATCTTTTGTTAGTTGTTTGCTCAACTTTCTGCAGCTTTTGCTTCTCCTCTCTGATTGTTTGCCTGCTATCTCTCTAAATTATTAATTAAAGTATTTAACAAATATGCAAAAGTTTGCCCTGAGCTGTATGAGCCACATGGAAATCCTACTTCGTTCCGCATGCCACATGCCTCGTGCCTCGTGCTTCGTGCTTCATACTTCGTGTCTCCTGCCTTTCGCCTCATGCGTCACGCCTATTGGCGAGCGCCTTTGTTGCGCCCTCAGACAGTTCATTCTACAGCAAATTTGTCGACTAGTTAATAATGTGCTCTCTCCCTCTACATCTAGCTCTACTGCTATACCTCTTCCTCTTCTTCTCCCTTCCCCCCTCTCTCTCCCTTTACCGTTTTGCTACTACTCTCCTCGTTCTCCCCTGCCTCTTTCCTTTAACCTCTTTGTCTCTTTGTCATGTTGACTTTGCATCTTTTTGATGTTTCTCGTTCATTTTGGCAAATAGTTGACTCACTTTTGCGATGTCAAATGTAACACAAGACACGTGTCTTAGGCGATAGTTTTTTGGCGATAGTTGTGCTCTCCAAACATTTGCTTAGTTTGCAATGAAATGTTTTGAGTTTTTGAGCAATTCTTTGGGACACAACTTGTTTCTCAAAGTACGATAATGATGATGATAATGATAATGATAATGATAATGATAATGATAATGATAATGATAATGATAATGATAATGATAATGATAATGATAATGATAATGATAATGATAATGATAATGATAATGATAATGATAATGATAATGATAATGATAATGATAATGATAATGATAATGATAATGATAATGATAATAATAATAATAATAATAATAATAATAATAATAATAATAATAATAATAATAATAATAATGATAATGATAATGATAATGATAATGATAATGATAATGATAATGATAATGATAATGATAATGATAATGATAATGATAATAATTATTAAAATAATACTACCCAGATTTATTTATATATTTAATTGCTGTAATTATTTATAAACATGCTGAAATTAATTTCCCTGCAAACCTTTCAGTTCCTTGAAATGTTTTTCCCATCCAGAATATAGGCTTGTTTAATAGTAGCTTCAAGTGAAAAGAACTCAAAGGACTCGGAACTATCGATTGAGTGGTCAACTTAAGAATTCCCCTGCTTTGATATCCTTTATACATTTGTCTTAGGACTGCGGCTACTTTGTCCATAAGTCGTGAATGGTAGGCGGTCAGTTGACCACGCCCACTCTTGTGTCACTTAAGTTGACTTACTTAGTTGGTTGTCTTAACGTTTGGTGACTGCGGCTTTTGCCTTATTTAAGTTTCATAGCAGCACCTCGCAAAAGAGCAGAAAAAATAGACAAGGAGGAAAAGTGGAAAAGCAAGAAAAGCTAGTACGGGTGGGGGGAAGATAGGGAATAGGTAGTCACTTCCTAGTAGCATGGAAATCCTTTTTACGTAAATCCTAAGCACATTTGACCGCATCCACGCACATTTACGTAAGCTGATTACGCGTCGAGACTTGCTTACTGTCCGCTGCCCATTAGGGCCCACTGTATGCCACGCCCACAGTCACTGCTTGGTTGGGTGTGTGTATGTGTGAGTATGTTGTGACTCTTTAAAAGTCTGCTTTGCGCATTGATAATGCAGTCAGTGCTCATTAGAGCAACAGAGAGACAAGACCAACTCAAACGGTACGTTAAGGGTACGAAGACACTGACTACAGTGCTGCTCATAAATATTTGCACAGGCGCCCAAACGAAATGACAGCTTTAGAATGTCAAGTGTATGTGCATACTTGGAATTACATGCAACATCAAGAGCAGCTGGGAAATGTGGAGAACTGCATTTTTAGCATATTCAACGCATGGTTCGTGGGTTTCTTGGTTTCGTGACTTCGTGGTTTCTGCGGTACTTGCGGAGGTTGTGCAGCTTGTAGACACTGCGGTGGCTTCCCGAGCTGCGGTAGTGTACTTCTCACCGACTGTGAGCATTTTCGCCAGCTCTGCTCTGCGGCTGCTGTCAAAAAATGTAAGCGTTGTCGAAGCACTTAAACAAAGCGAGACAAGGCAGCGTAACGATGAAAATAATGATGAAAAACATAATGATGAGCAGTCATAATCGAAATCAGGTGGTGACTTAACATTTTTGCTTTAATTCAAACGCAGTAAAGCAAATTTTTTCATTAGAATATTGAAATATATAAAAATGATTAATGAATAATTGATGAAAAACATAATGTAAATGACAATGATATTGGGTATAACAGATAATTGGTGTCCAAAATATTATTTTAATTGAGAGAAGAACTAAAGTAGCTCTTGACTTAATATGATGACAAACCTAATGAAATAAATGATTAAAAACTTATTAAATCTTTATATTTTTTAATTAATGATATTAAATGTAGCATTTAATCAAATGTCTGGCAGTTAAGTTGTTATGTTCAGCAAAGTAATGAAAACCGTAATAGTAATGATAATAATAATAATAATAATGAAATAAAATAAGTCGATACTGACTTAGTTCAAGCTTGTAGCTCTTACCATCTCTGAGATCTGTTTGTTCATATAGACAGACGGACAGACGGACATGTCTATATCGACTCGGCTTGTGATGCTGATCAAGAATATGTATACTTTACTTTTCACAAACCCAATATACTCTTGCAGAGAGTATAAAAATCGTAATGAAGAGAGTAATGATCACAGTGATGATGTTCAGACTGATGCCAAGTACTTAAACTCAAATGCAAAACAGAGCGAACAACCTCGACCCGTCGTCAAGTCGCATCTTCAGTCACATTTTAAAGGGTTGCTCAAGGGGTGACAGGGTTGACAGGGCTGACAGGGGTGACAGAGGTGTATGGGAATGTCGAAATGTTGGGTGTCAAGAAGGGACTGTTAGAATAACCCTACAGTTTTAGCAAGTGCTCGACGCTTTATGATAAATAATGCAGCAGCCTAGCAAAATTTTCTATGCTGGCCATGGTCAGGACGTGTGGAGACGAAGAGAAGGGAGCGAGAGGAAGAGAGGAGAGAGGAGAATATTAGAGCAGTTTTGTTGAGCCGTCGCTGTCTCTGTCGCTGTCAGTTGGCTCAGATTGTACCAGGTAACACCAACGACCACACCCCTCTAACGCCCACATTTCGAGGCGCCCTGTTGACACATAGTTTGCAGGTTGCCAAACGTACGGCAACAACTGTGTTGAGCTGGAGACGCGTTGTATAAATTTGAATATTAAACATTAACAACAAAAGCAGCAGCAACATCATATCTCAGTCAGAGTGCAGACAGCATACACTAAAAGAAATTCATGACCAAATTGTCCAAAGTGAAATGCAAATTCCACAAAAAGAAATGAAAAACAAATGCAACTTTCAATTTTAAAAAAATGTACTAAAATAGAATTAAAAAAAAAATAGAAATTAATAAGAAATAAGATAAGAAAATAAGAAATATTAAAATAAAGGCAAAGAAAATTGTATAAAAAAAAATCAGACATAAAATAATTAACTTACAAAGAACTTTTTTGTATAAAAATAATAAAGTGGATTCAAATTTATTAATTGATGAATGGAGTAAATTTAATTTTCTTTATAAAGTTAGGAAGTTAATAATGAATTGAAAATATAAAGAATTTTATTCATTATTGTACTACTAAAAAAGTTTAATTTAATAAAAAAAGTAAATGTTTTTTAATTCCTTTTGATAAAAGACAGAAGTTTAATTGAAATTACTTAATAATTAGTAATAAAAATATACAAATCATACGAAAAATTATTGAGAATATTATTATAATTAATGAGTAACTTTGAGTTGCTAATGAAAACACAAAAAAGCTAAAATTTTAATTTAGAAAAGATAAAAATCAAATTTTCTCTATATAGAATTACTTGTATATAATATAGTTTAAAGTAGATCTGTAATTCCTGAAAGTATTGAAATAAAAACACATTTGTTTGCTTGACATTTAGCTTTATATTCATTTATTTATTTATTTTTATTTTTAATTAATTAATTAGTTTTTATTTATTCTTAGACCCTTGATATCCTCAGAAGTGTGTGTGGTTTATTTTTATATTTTGTATAATTCAACTTAATACGCTTAAAATATTTTCTTTTCTTTTCTTTTTGTTTTTGTTTTAGTATTTATTACATATACATAGATAATCGTTATTATAATTATTATGTCTGCTTGCTGTAGTATAATGCCATGTATAATTGTTCATTTATCGATCGAATACATATACACATACATATTAATGTGTTTAGGTTCTACGATCTGATCTGCTCATGAGACAGTATTTTCTGTAGAGTATTTTTTTTTTTTTTTTTTTTGTTTTATTTATCTTTACCTCTTTATCTTCCATAATTTGCTTGATTCTCTCGCTATATCTTCTCATTTCAGCTTCCATGGGGTTTACAAGAGTTTATTTCTTGTTTGTTTGTTTTTTAACTAGGTTTACAAAAAAAAATCTTTTGTTTTTTTTTTTTCATTACTTTAAGTAGAATTTGCCCTACAGTATTTTTTTTGTTTTTTGTTTTTGGTTTTTTGTGTTTATTTACTATTTTTGTTGTGAAATACATAGTTGATATACTACAAACTTTAAGTTTTTCTTTTGTTTTCCTTATGTTTTTCTTTGTGTGGTTTCTTGTTCTTTTTTTTTTTTTTTATCCTTTTTGTCTAATAAATATAATTTGTTCTGCTTCTTCTTTATTTCCAATAATAATAACTGTTCTGTCGCATTCGTCTGGCGTTCTTCATATTTGAATTCTTTGTTTCCATTTGTTTTTTACTTTACTTTATTTGGTATTTTATTTAGTATTATTTATTATATCTCATAAATTCATGTTGTTGCTAAATTTTGTTTTTTTTCTTTTCTTTTCATCGACTTTCTTCAGTTGTTGTTGTTGTTGTTGTAGTTGCTGTTGTCGCTGTGAGAATAGTTTAGTGTCTTTGTCTGGTCTGCATATGTGGTAGTGAGCATGAATGTGTGAGTGTGTGTATAGATGTGTGTGTGTGTGTTTATCTGTTTGTTTAAGTGTTTATTTATCTCAATTGTTTCCCTGTTTTTTTTTTTATTTGCTAAGTATATTTTTTGTTTCACTTTCCGCTTTCCGCTTGACTTTGCCTATTTTTATTTGACGGCGCATCTAACATAAATATACTAAAATACCATTTTATATACATATACATATATTTTTTGTTTCTGTTTCTTCTTCTTCTTTAAGCCATTTTATGCTTTGCTTTCCTTATTCTTCTTTTTTTTTTATCGTGTGCCATTTTTTGCTCTCATTTATTTCTTTTTTTTTTTTTTGTTTCATTTTGGCTTCTTAAGTGAATTTCTTTTTTGCAGTATTTTTTTTTATTAGTATTTTGTTGCTTTTGAAGCAATTTGTTTTTTTTTTTTGTGTTTTTTTCTCTCATATATTTTATTATTTTTAATGCTTGCCAAATTCTAATAGGTAACTGACTCCTGCTCTTTATTTATGTTTTTCTTTTTGCTGTCAAATTGGTTGGTATTTTTTTCTCATTTGCCAATTAACAAAGAAAACAGAAACATTAAAAAAAGTACAGTACACACACGTTTATATATAATATATATATCTATTTTTTATATATATATTTAGTTGTATAAATACTAAGTATATACCATTTAAATACCAATTGGTTTCATATCATATCATAGTATTATTGTATTAAATATGCATATATATATATTTATATATATGTAAATGTAGCTCTATTTGGTATTTATTCTGTTTTTACATTACATTTAAGTATTTTAGGCGCGAGCGACGAGAAAAGCAAAAAAAAAAAAAAAAAAAAAAAACAATACACTTATATGGTGCTATATATGCGTTATACAACACTAGTTTACCGTTCAGTTGTAGCTTTAAGAAGTATTTACACAAAAATCTAACAGTGGGGCTGTCCACTTGCCAAGCCTTTTGACTACAAACTAGTAATTTATTAATTGTGGTAAGTTTTTTTTTTAGTATTTTCTGTTTTGTGTGTATTTATTTGAATAATTTAGTATTCTTTTCTGTTGCCCCCGCACGTTCTACAAAGAAAGCAGAAAGCCTTTTATTTTGATATAACGCTTATGTATGCAATGTCGCTGCTGTAGTATATGTATGTATGTGTGGCACACACACACGACCCCCAAACACATACTACGTGTGATAAGTACATACATACTTGTACAATAACATATAGTACAAATACATACATGTATATACTTAGCTAACTAGCAGTTGCTTAGGTCGGGTGCGGTGTTTGCCAAGTTCTATGTTCATTACAAACTAAAAACAAAAATATTTATCGCTATCGCTTAAGTTATCGTTATCGCTATCGCTATCGCTATCTTTACCGTAATGCCAATTGCTTAGCATGTGATCTCTTCTTCTTCTACTGTTTTTTTGGCCACATTTCATCTAAAAAATTGTATTTTTCCTTTGCTTTTGTTGCAACTAATTCAGCAATTTGTAGGCCAAATCTATTTATATTTATTAGTATATTATTTATCACTTATGTTCTAAGTAACCCCACAAGAAAAAAAAATCAAATAAAATCTGGTATATTTTTCTGGTATTATTCTAAGCTTAAATAGTTTTTGTTTTTTATGCAATAAATTCGATAAGCACCAATTTATGAAATTATAACTTTAATTCAAAAATAACTGCAGAACCAACAAACTAATCGAAACTCAAGCATGTGAGTGTGTGCGTGTGTTTATGGGTGCATGTGTGTGTGCGTGTGTGTGTGTGTGTTCACAATTGGACGGAAAATGAATCAGCTGCATGTGAGTGTGATTTGTGTGTGTGTGTGCTTGTGTGTGTGAACTTCATTCGAATCGTTCGTAAACGAACTCAATTTTCCTGTAAAAACTCGTCGTCTATTTCTTCTTGTAATACTGTCACAATTGTTTGAAGTGTTTTTGTTTTTGTTTGTTTGTAATATAATTTATTTATTGATCTTTCCATTTCATTTGCTCGTTTATTTATTTGTGTAATACAATTTGCGTTTAATTTGTTCAATTAGAAATTAAAAGCGCAAATAAATCTTACAAATAATAACAAAACATTTTACAATTTAAACTTTTACAATTTTATATAATAATGTTATGCGTTTATTTAATAATTTCTATGTAATATTCATAATAATTAGCTTAAATTTAATTGATAAAAAAAAAAAACATTTCATATGTTCTATTTAAATATATATATATATTTATATTTTAATCCCTCCCTTGCAAAGCAATAAATTAATTAAGTTAAAAAAATGTTGGAAAAAAGTGCATTAAATTTTACTTTTTAAGAGCTTAAAATTTATGTTGCGTGTTGCTATTGTTGTTGTTGTTATTTTTGTTGCTGTTGTTTCTGTTGCCATTCCATTTGCCAGTTTTGCGGTAATTTCACAAACATTTTCTGCAAAATTGCCGCTTAATTTGCCAGTCGTATGTATAATGTGCCTATTAATTTGTTTAAACAATTCAGCCTTGGCCCATTTTAATTGGCGGCATCGTTTAACGGTTTACATTATACCGTTTTCACGTTTTACAGTTAAACAATTACAGTTAAAGTTACAATTACAGTTACAGTTACAGTTACATTTATGGCGCATATTTAATTAGGTTTCATTTGTTGTTTCTGTTGCTTTTCTCTATTTAATGTTTGTTTATAATATTCATCTTTTGTTTCATTTTGTTCATATACGTATATATATATATATATATATATATATATATATATATATATATATATGTATGTATGTATATAAAGTTGGCTATATAGCATGAGCATGTACTATGAATATATCTAGCATTCTTCCTCTACCTATTCGCATCTCTCTTTCTCAGTGTGGTTGCTGCTTGTTTTGGTCTTAACTTGGCAATAATTAGCTATAGCTACAGCTTGACGACGCCTAAAACTATGCTTCATTTTTCATATCGTTTGTTATTTTATAATTTTATATATACAGTTATAATAGTTATGTCATACACATGCGTAGCTATATATAACTATTACATATAACATATATAAATATATAATATGCATACTTTTTAGTACATCTATATTCCATTTGGACTCTGCGCTAAAATGTATGCTACACTTTCTTCCAATTGTGTACTGTATGTATGTGAGAGTGTGTGTGTGTGCGTGTGTGTTTGTGTGTATGTGTGTGATTTGTTTAAAACTATGCCAGTCTCAAAAAGCTCGAGTACCACGAATAATAAAATCAACAACAAAAAAAATTTAGTTTCTTCTGTTTACTTTTCAGATAACCGACCCTTTGTTCTTATGTGTGTGTGTGTGTGTGTGTGTGTGAGTGTAGCATATATATTGTGTACACATTTATATACGATATATATAGTACATACATCAAATATTAAGCATACTCACATCTAGAGATTTTGGGCTTTTCGTTTGGGAGATTTGATCGAGGGTTCTATAATTAGCGTACAACTAACGATCTAAAGAGCATACATATAGATATATATATATATATATATCTTCTGCACGCACGCACACACAAACACTGACACACATACCGCTATATATGTATATCTGTATATATATAAATATATATATGTAAAGATAAAGCACGACATGTGTATGATCAGATGAAGCATTAGCTTTCTCTTCCTCGCGCTTCGCTCTAAACTAGTATCATATAATAATATTAATAATAATTTTAATAATAATAATAATGTTATCATTATTATGTGTATCTTTAAATATATGCATTTGCTTTGTCGCATCTAGTTCTAATGATTAATAAAAAAAAAAAAACATATTTAGTTTGACTTAAAAATGAATTCGATTAACATTTACTTGTGATAGGCCCTATTATATAGTATTTAGTACAGTTTTAGCTCCTCCACTCTTTTTTCTTCTTTTCATTTTCCATTTCCGTCTCTGCGGGGGGCTATAATACTCGGTAATTATTGATAATTTATAAATATATTATATCATTTTATATATATATATTTATGTACTATAGTATTATGTATATATTTAGTGGGTTTTTCATTCTTGATTCATTTTGTTTTCTGTGTTTTTTTTTGTATCGTTTATGATTTAATCTAGAAGCTAACACGCGACGGCTTCGGTATCCGCATCCGCATCCGCCATCGAATCCTGATCATCGTTTGACCAACTGAGACTACGTCGTCGTCGCCGACGTTGGGACTGCGATTGCAATTGGGATTGAGATTGGACGAGGGCACTGGGCACACCCGCTGCACCACCGGTGGCACCCTTCTTCTTCACAAACTTAATGTTGTAGGGATCCTCGGCGAGTTCCGGATAGAGGGCCACATCGTGTATGTACTCACCCTCATAGTTATTGGCATAGCTCTGTTTTACAATCTCATCGGACTCCTGTTGGGTCCACTCTAATGCGGTGGTTAGACCACTACGTAGTGCCTCCTTCTCCCGATGCCAGGCCTTACGTACCGCCGTCAATTTGGCATGATGCATCAAGCGTTGCTGCTCCTTGGCCACCGTGGTGCCATACCTCAAGTTGATAATGGCATGTGCACCGTGTATCTTTACATCCAGATAGTTACCATTGCCGGAGGCACCACTAGCACCGCTTGACGCACTACCGCCCGAACCGCCTGCAGCACCACCTGAACCAGCAGCACCGCCCCCACTGGTCGTGGACTCACGTGTGATCTCATGGAAGGTGGTATTCACCTGTCCCTGCAACCGCTTCAGTTGCTGGCGATCCTCACTCGCTCGCCACGCATCCTCCTTGACGAAGAAGAACGAATCCTGCTGGGCATTGTGCACCACAAAGGTGAATGGCAGCAGCTTGGAGCGATTGAAGACACTCGTGTAGACATCCCGATAGATGGCGTTTGCAGCGGGCACACTCGATACAATCGCCTGACCGTCGGCGGTGCGTGATACCACAATACCCTTGCCAAACGGTGGTTCCGTATCCGAGCCAATGCTACGTGGTGATGGATCCATCACATCACATTTCAGGGCTGATCTTGGTGGTGCCGAGAGCTGTTCAAAGTCGGACATGCGACGCACATTGAGATGGGCGAGGAAACCGCTTTCCACCGCCATGGTGGGTATATTATCGAAGGGTCGTCGCATGTTCAGTGCTATGGGATTGGTGGGTGGACGACCCCACAATGCAGGCGGTTGCCACAGATCCTTGGCCAGCTGTGGCATTAGATTACCCACATTATAGCCCAATGTTTTCATCCAGCTGGCGAAATCGGCGGGATAATGACGCTCCTGTCCCACATTGATAGGATCGTTGCCATTGAAGCGATACAAATGCAAACGGGTGGGGGTAATTATCCGCTCCGCTACACGCTGCCAGTCAGGTGACATCCACTGTCCAATCAATGGATCGTAGACACGACCATCGCCCATGTGCACCAGGGTTGTCACTTGATCCAAAATGCCACCGCAGAAATCAATGGGCAAATAGAGATACGGATTCGAGTCGTAGACAATGTGACCGAAAGGAGAGCGCATGATCTCCCGAATACCCTCGCCATATTGATTGAACAGCATGAGAGGCGTGCCACTCTGATCCGTGGCCACATAGTACTTGTGTCGATAGACCTGAGCATAAATCAAATGTCCCATATCATCATAGGTCAGTGACATCAGTTTGCCATCCCGTGGGGAATAGATCTGGGACACTTCGTAGGGTCGCTGTTGATTCGTGTAGAAGAACTGGGTGACATTGCCAAAGTTATCCTTTCGTGTGGTCAAACGCTTCAAGTGATCGTAGTAATAGCGTACATCAAAGCGACCACGCTTCGAAGCACGCACGAGCAGACCCTGCGTATTGTAGTGGAATCGCTCCTCTCGGGCATTCTGGGCAACAAGACCACGAGCATCGTACTTGTACTGACCCTCACCGAACTTCACAATGCGATCCTGAGCATTATATTCCATTGGAATGGTGTTACCTCGATATGTCAGGGATAACAGATTGCCGTTGTCATCATAACGGAAGCCCCAAGGCTCCTGGGCTTCCACACCCACAAGCTGACCATCACAGTCCCAAGTGTAGTTCTTGACATTCGTATAACTGTTCACCGCCATGTTGCGGGTATAGGTGCGAGTTTGGGAGATACGTCCGTGCACACCGTAGGAGAATTCCATGCGGAATACCTCCAGGCGATGTATGGTCAGTGCCATGCGTTGAGTCTGGAAACGACCGTCCACAGTTCGAGTAAATCCAGCGGTACCGTCATGCAGCTGGGTCTGATTCAGGGCCGAGCGCATAAACTTGAACTGTCCGATGAGACTGGGTTGTCCGGTGCGTCGGTCGTAGGCATAGGCCTGACTGGGCAGACTTTGTCCACCGATGCGACCCTGTAGAGCGATAACCCTCAACTGACTGTCGTATTCGTAGCTGAATTTGGCATTGCTCAAACCCGTCTTGGCCACATAATCAATACGCTCCTCAGTTAGGAGTCCCGCCGAGTACTCAAAGTCCCAGCGGTACTCGAGCTCCCGCTCAGCATGCGATACAGTGCTGGGCATACCGGTAGCATCATTATACTGGAACTCACTTCGACCATCTCCGTGCACGACCTCGGTCAGTTGTCCGGCTGCATTGTAGCGATAGACGATCCTTGCTCCATCACCAGGTAGAATGGTTTGTAGCAAAGCTCCGGCATGACTGTAGTGTTGCAGATAGGCACGTGTGCTGCCAGGTGGTGTGTAGGTGCAACGTATGAAACCGATTGAGGTTTGCATGCTGAAGCTGTGTCGAGTTCCTGAGGGTAAAACCACATGTCGTAGTCCTCCTGCGTCGTCGTATTGCAACACAAACTTGCGTTGACTGGCCAAACCGATTTCGGAGACAAGATTCCAATCGTTATAGACAAAGGATATAATGCCATCCTGTTGAGAGGTGATTTCCGAGAGTAGACCATGACGGTCGTAGCTGTACTTGAGCTCAGCAGGTCCCCAGGCCCAGCCCTCGACACGATTGAAACGATCGTAGGTGATATTTACGGGATAACCATTGGCCGGATAGTAGGATTTCGGTAGACCCGATTGATCGTAGGCCACGGTCAAAATAGGCACACGCTGAGCATCGTAGAAGGTCTCTCGATTCGTAAACTGATCAAACTCAACACCAATTACCCGCGATTGATTCACCCAAATCTCCCGATTTAAGGTCTGTTGTGGATTACGGACATCTCCGACCAGATTATATACGGAATACATCGAGTTGGTTAGCCCATCTCCCATGGTAACACTCTGATGTGACCACATCGCCAGCATTTCAGCCTCCACGGGCAAAGCGGCCTCCAGCAGCGGATGTCGTGCCACCGCCGAAGCCTCCACAACTACCCCATTGGCTCCATGGATAACTAGGGTATTATTTGCCTTGAGCTCTGCATCGGCATGTGCTCGTCCACGCTTCAGGAAGGTTGACCGTACACCGCCCAAGACGAGCAGTTCATTAGCATCAGCAGAACCACTTAGTCCATTGCCAGAGACCCGTTCCCGGGAGAAGAGCGACTCAACAGAGGCATGAACATAGACAGTCAAACCCTTGTTGTCCGCCAACTGCGAGGTAATGCGTACAATCTCACCACTTGGTAGAATCATGCCAGTGACACGTCCGAATTCGTCATACTGATAAATGTAAGTTTCACCGCCGGAGGAACGTGAGTTTAGCAGACCCGTATTACTATCGTAGTCCAGCTCAATCTCCTGACGACCCTTCTCGCTCAATTTGGTCATTATGCCAATGCCATTGATCTGTATCTCCGACTTATGATCCTGTGTATTCTCAATGGAGCTCACCACATTGCTGTAGTCACGGAGGAACTGTATCTTATTGCCCGATGCATCTGTCACCGTCGACAAACGTCCGAAACTCGTGTTCTTCGAGTAGAGGAAGGAGTATCGTGTCTTTCCAGAGGTCAAATCCTTTGTTGCCACATGCTGTCCATAGCGATTGAATACATAGATCTCACTGGATGGAGGGAAGGGTATATGGAATTCACCGTTCTCATCGTGCGAGGGAAGGTAATGCTCCAGGGCAAGCACATGTAGAGAACCTGAAAAATAGGTAGAAGAAAAAAGTGTTTGGTAAAATAAATATTAGGTTATGTAGCACAAATTAGCCAAAATTGTGACTTGAGGGATTCCTATTCTTATTCTTAGGAAAGTTTGGTTGGCTGCTCTGAAAAGTATGCTATAGGTTTGAGTTGAAATGATTATGGGCAGTAAAGGTTCTAGGCAAAAGTTCAGCTTTGCAGAGCAAAGGCAAACGATTGAATTTTGATATACCGGGTATGCTCGGCTTTTTTTACCCCAACATTTTAATGTTTCACTTATGTCAGTCATTAACGTATCCTTTGGCCTTACTGTGCGTGTGCAAGTTCTCATTTCTGTAGACTAAACTTAAATAGTTTTCAAGGTTTTTCTGAGAACATGAGGTTTAAAGTTATTTGAATTTTCTATGGAAATTCTTTTTTAGTTCCCTTCCTCATTTTCATTTCCAGCAGTTAGTTTATTTACCCTTTTAGCTTTATTTTAGTGCTGCAGGGTATTTAACTACAAAAGGGTCATTAAATTGGTTTGTTGTATACTTTTCTGCAATTGCTTCCCTCGCTTCTTCTCTGACACTATCTCTGTCATAGGCTTCCATTTCTGCATCTCTCTCTCTCTCTCTCTCTCTCTCTCTCTCTCTTTCTGTGTCATCCCCTGGCTCTTCCTCCCTCTTTCTACCCCGACTGCTTTTGCTTAAGCTTCAAGGCAACTTCTTTTTGGCAGCTGTTTGTTCCTACAGCTACCCACTTTCTCCATCTTTTCTTCACCTCTTCAGCTCCCTCTGCTTCTCCCCTGCTGCCCCTCCACTATCAGCTGCACCTCCTTTTGTTCATTTAGTTGTCGTCGCCTGCTTATAAAACGTTTCAAGTTTTAAAATCACAGCTCCAAAAACAAAAGTCCCGTTGGTTGTGCGAGTGGGAGTGTGCAGATGTGTGCGTGTCTGTGTGTGTGCGTGTCTGTCTTAAGTATTTTTGTGCAATTTGCTAGCTGTTGTCCATTATTATTATTGTTGTTGTTGTTGTGTTTCATTTTAGTTAGTGTTGGAAAATCGCTTTGGATTTGCATAAATTTGCTCGCTTGGCAGCTTTGCATGGCAAGCAACGACAACAACAACAACTTACATACACTCAGACATTTAGACAGAGACAGAGACAGTAGGCAGTGGTACAGGAAAAGGGTGAGAGAGATATATAGTTAGATAGAGAGGGGTATAGCATTAAATTGGGAGTAAAGAACTTGCTGTTTTGCAGAAAATAACTATCTAAAACGAAGTAGTGTAGTCTTAGTGTTGGACAGTTCGAACGTGACACGACAGAGCATGTCACAAACATGCTCCAACATGTTCGGGTTCGTGAATAATACAGATCGAAGACTAAAATGCAACAATAACTGTATTTCATGAGATCGAGATGTAGAGATCTATAAGTGAGAGGAACTATTGGTGAGAGAGAGATAGACTTCTCTCTCAACCAGTTTCATAAAACATTTGCTCATCTCTAGCTACACTGAGTTGGTGTCATTACTGCTGGCAGTTACTGTACGCCGTTTGGCTTCAATTCACAGTTGCAATTACGAGTATTCATTCACAATTTACAATTTGAATCATTATGCGTATTAGCGTGGCACACACACACACATACTCTCAGTCGCACACACTCACACACACACACACATTACAATAAAATATTTAATAGATTGTTCAGTTTTTGTTGCTGTTGTTGCTGCGGTTGCCTGTCAGTGTTGATTTGATTGCGTTACAGTTCATTTACCCAGAAACACAGCGAGCGAGAGATATGCCACAAAAGGGAGGGAGCGAGGGAGGGAGCGAGGGAGAGAGAGTGGGAGAAAGAGGTGGCCATTATGGGGTCTCATTTTGGAGCGAATTTTCTTACAGTGGAAGGACATTGGCGCAGCGCCAACAATTGAGCGAAATTCAATGCAATGCCAAAGGTTGGCGAGGGCGTGCCACGCCCCCCACTTGCTCTCTGTGTGTGCTAGTGCGTGTGTGTGTGTGTGTGTGTGTGTGTGTGTGTGTGCGCTTGTGTGTGTAGTATAATGTAATGTAATGGTAATGACCCCATAAAGTGAACAACTTGTTTGTGCTCGATGCTTCCCAAAAAATAAAGGGGTTGTTGCCATTGTGTCGCCTTCAGTGAACTTCTGCCACTCCCCCTTTTTTGGTGCTCCCTTTCGCTTCAGTGTGTTTTTATGGCACACGCCCCTACGCTCATAGTGTATCGCTATTTTTTTCTGGGTCTATCGGTCTATCGATTTGCTGCTCTTTCATTGTTCAGCATCGCTGATTTTAAGCCTCATTTCATTGTAGTGTTGTGTAATGGCCGAAGACATGCTGGGGTACATTACTGCCTGGCCACTCAAGTGTTGTCAATTGTCATTCAAATGACACTCTCTAGTTTTATCTATTTCTACTTCAAGTTTTATTTATATAGTTTTCATGTTTTGATATTTTAATTCGACTTTTATACTTTTTATTTTAAATAGATAGATTTATGATATAGTACTTTATCTTTCTATATATTCTAGTCTTTTAACTGTCCTTTTTCTTAAAAGAAACTCTTTTGTTTGTCTTCTAAATGTGCTTAATATTCTTACTTTCTGACTTAACTTTCCTCCTTTCCTTTAGTTACTATTTTCTCTACTTAAATTGTCTATCATTTCCTCTTAGATTCTCTTCATATCTTAAGTGTTTACCTTAGCAAGGCCCCACTGTAGTTACCGCAATGCTAACCCATTTTACACCAAAGAGAAATATTTGAGTGTGTGTGAGAACACAAAATAGAATTATAGCAATTTAAGTTTGTGAAAGTCTCAAGAAATTCAATAACAAGAGCGCTCAAAAGTATGCAACAATATTTTATGCATTTCAAAGATATCAGAGCCAAGGGAACAAATACAGTCACTCACAAAACGAATGCACACTCGTAGGCAAAACGAAAAGAAATCAACTTTTAAATAAGAAGAGAAGTAGTAAAAAAAAAGAGAAGGGAAAGTGGGGAAGGGTGGGGAAATGGGAAGGGACAGGAAAGAGAAGAGTGAGCTTATTTCCTTTGCTTTACGGAAAGAAAAAAACTGATAGAAACTTGTCATCTTTTCCTACAGACAGAAAGGGAAACAACTGCAAACAAATTGGCAAAAGGCAATATACACACAAACACACACCGACACACACACACACACACACACCGATACAAACATGTGTGTGTATACACACGTGCAATTGGGGGAAAATGCTACATTTCCTTTTGGCAAATTTAGATCGTATTTTAGCTTGATTTTCCAATAGAAAAATGAGGAAAAATTGTTAAATGCGAGCAAGAAAAGCGGATGTTGAATTTGCGACATATTGCAGAACACAAAACGTAACAATAATAATAATAATAGCCATAATAATAATAATGTCAATAGCCACAGCAACAACAACAACAACAGCAATAATAATTGGCAACAACCGCAGCAGCAGCAGCAGTAACAACAACAATAACAACACTTGAAACAGTTGTCACAGTCTGTTGTTGTTGTTGTTGTTGTAGTTGTTGGTTGTAATTGGCCATTATGGCTAAAGTATGAAGCGACTGAGTGAGAGAGAAGGAGTGATGGGGAGAGAGGGATCAGTGAGAGGAGAGAGAGAGCGGGGGAAGAGAGGGGGTTGAGAGTCGAGTAAAAAGCGAAACCAATTTCCGTCACAATTCGAACCAGGACAAATTAGGACGTTGAAAACACACACACACACACACATATACGCACTTCGCATCAGGTAACACAGCCAAAAACAAAATGGCCGCCTATAAATAACGCAGGCAAAAGTTCTACAAGAAATGCGCAGAGCAACGAGCCAAAAGCAAAAGCTCAAAAAACACAAACGAAAAGCGAAAGAAGACAAGCAAAAGGAGAAGAGAGAGAGAAAGAAAGAGAAAAGCGCTGAAGGATAAGTGGCAACGGGAGGAGGGAGGAGGGCGTGGCAAGGTATAAATTTGAGTGCATTAGCAAAACGTAATTTGATAAGACCAAAAATGTAATTAATAAATTTCGACAATGGCTCAGACGACGGCAAAGTTAACGATGTTGCAGCCGAAAAGGAGAAGTGGTGAGTTTTGAGGAGGAGTGTGGTGGAGGGGGAGGAATAGCCGTGTTGCCGCGCAACACAAATTAATGAAAGGCAGAGCGGACAACGTCAATGAAGTGGCAGCAGCAGCAGAAGCCGTGGAAAGCAAATCAATGGCTATAATTAATCAAGTTTTAGCCCTGCTTCGCCTAAGCCCCTGACTCCGATCCGATCCTACCCCAAAAACCCTAACCCTGCAGCGCTCAACCACCTGCCCCTGAGCAGAAGCTGGCGACGGCGTCATTGGCCACGTGTGAGTGATTGCCCAGACAAAGGGAATGGGAGATAGAGGGGGTCGGGGGAAGTGGTGGGTTTGAAGGAGAAGGAGAGCGAGTTCGGGGAAACATTTACAGATGTGGGGAGTGTGTGTGGAAGGGGTGCCAGCGAAGAAGTGAAAATCAATCTTATAACCAACACGACGCGAAATTGGCGAAAGTAATGCTCGGTCTATGGCTGACCTAACCTCACTTTTCCCTCTACCAATCCTCCCAACCTCTATCTCCTCCGACTCGACTGCGTGGTAAATGCTAAACCCGCTAACTCAACCGAACCTAACCTTAGCAACCCACTCCGCCAATCTTTACCGCTCTCCTCTTCTGACCACACTTATCCTCTATGTTCCTCTCTACTTCTCTCCTGCTCTCCTCCTCCTTCCCTCTACTCATTTTCCATTTGTGGCAACTCTGCGCGCTATGAGCATACATTAATCAAGTGCGTGCTGTGCGAGTGTGTATATGTATGTGTGTGTGTGTGTGTTTGTAGACAAGACATTCAGCAATGCTATAAGGGAGAGAGAGGGAAGGCGAAGAAGACAGAGGGAGATAGAGAGGGAGAAGAGCAAAACGTAAATAAGCTTCATTAAAAGCTTACAGCTTAAGTGGCAAATACATGTGTGACTGTGTGTGTGTGTGTGTATGTGTGTGTGAAAAATTGTTGCGTTAATTACAAGCGAAACGAAGAGAGAGGGACAGAGAGCAAAGACGAAAGAGAGAGAGACGAAGAAAGCCAAAGCGACCATCAAAGGTTGACAGGCGATAAGAATTAGGACAATGACAAAAAGCTCATTAATAAGGGCACTCATAGTGTTAGTAGGGGAGAGAAAGAGACCGAAAAGGGTTCTGAAAGAACTCAGCCGTTCCAACAATTGATTTTACAAGCCTCGAACTATATTAACCTATAATTAGCTACAAAAAGTCAATCCTTTCAGACTGGGTTTAATCATAATACTTAGCTTCTTGTCTACCTTCCTCTGCGCTTCTCATTTGCTTGGCTTGTTACGGCTCCTCTCCTTCGAATTTATACGTTTTAATCGCTTCCTCCATATTTCTTGCTTCTCTTTTCTCTATGCTTCTTATTTCTGCTCTTATTAATCCTCCGTTTGACGCATTTCCTATCGATTATCCTCTATTTCTTATACATCTTACTTCTCATATCTCTTCGGTTTCTTTCTCATGACTTCGCTAGTCTTTTCTTTTAAACTCTCATCACTTCTCTCTTTTACTCCCCCACTTCTCGAATCACTTTCCTTACCTTTCCTTTAGTTTCCTTTACTTCTTTGTTTTCTTCGCCTACTTTTCACACTTCTTTTCCATCTTTTCCTACAACTTTCCACTTTCACGAAATCAGCCAATATGCTACTCTTTATCTTAAAAGTTAAATTAAACTTATCTTACTTATATAATTCAGACTCACCTTGATCTGCCACATTGATGACTCCATCCTGAGCAACGGCAATCGCCGATATGGCCTGGAAACGGGCATTGGAGGAGAGCAAAGTCTCTGCATTGCTCAAGGTACCGTCGTCGTTGAGGGTAGCACCGGAGTTTAAGTTCGAGTTGGCAGCACCGGCTGTGGTCTTGGCACCCAGTAGGACTGTGGTGGTAGTTGTGGGTCCAGTGGACATTAAACTGCCGCCGGCGACAATACCAGCGAGGGTGTTGGAATTGGAGCCGCCGCCGGCAGAACCGGGACCACCAGCACCACCGAGAGCAGTGCCACCGCAGACACAGGCACCGCTGCTGTTGATGATGCCGATGTTGATGCCATTGCCGCCATTGCCATTGGCTGAGCTGCCATTATTTCCGTTTCCGCCAGATGGTGTCGTTGGCGTAGTGCCGCCATTATTGCGTGTCGGATTCACGGTCGTTGAATATGCACCACCGTTGCCCACTGTCAAACCATTCGCAGTGGAGCCATTGCTGCCATTTCCAATTGCACAATCGCAGGTTTGTGTGCTGTGAATGGTAGAGAGGGGAAAGAAGAAGAAGAAGAAGTGAGTATGGATTGAGATTGCGTTAGTAATGCAACAGGAAATGCTTAGAGCGTTAAACCATTAAGCCAGTCAAACTATTGCACCACCCAATAGTTACCCAGTAGGACCAACTAGCACCCAGTTGAACCCACTAGCACCCAGTGGAACCATCTGACACCCCAGTAGCACCCACTGCCCCCAGTTGTTGTCGTTATCTGTGGCGCAGGCATCGTTTACATGTCGCGAACCACGCCTTCTAGACTCCTACAACTTTCGTAGTGCTTCCCAAGTGCCCAGGCCGGAAAAGCGACTGGAAATGGGTGGGTGCAGAGGGGGGCGTGGCCCTTTGGACGCGTATTTATGATGACATTGTTTGTTCGATAAACATTCTAAAAGTAAAGTGCAGAGTCTCTCGCTTCTGCTTTCGCCCTTATCGCCCAGCCAGCCACGCCCCTTAAACCAACGCAGCCCACTTTAACCCTCTTGTTGGACCCTCCCCTGTCCCTGCTTCTGTGTACCCTTCTATAAAAAGGTTGATTTATAGTTTCTGTCGTTGGCGCGCCGTTTTGCGGTGTCTGCTAATTACTTTGCCGCGTCTGCCGCGACTGCCACGCCCCCCAACCAGCAACAAAAAAAAAAAAAACAGGAGGAAAAAAAATGATACTAGGAAAAAGTGCTTCACAGTTTGGCAGCACCTGCAGCTTTCCCAACCTGTGACCCCGCCCACTTAACGCCCCGTTTATTGCTAAAATCCCAACTCATCAGTTGAGTCCATCATGGAAATTCTATTAGATTAAATAAACTGCCACTGCATAAAGTTGCATATTTGTTGTGCGAGTGTGTGTATGAGGGTGTGTGTGTGTTTATATGTGTGCTAGTGTGTGTGCCTCTTCCCCGTTTTTGTGCTTGAGGCAGTCTCAGACAAGCTACGAACCAAATTAATTGCTTTAGTTACCAACATTTTTGTGGCACAAAATTTTCAGCGGAGAGACAGAGAGGTAGGGAGAGCAAGACGGAGATATAGAAAGACAGAAAGAGAGATCATCTAACAAAAACTATGAAAATCCCACAATGAATTCAAAAATCAGTCATGCCATCAAAATCATCCTAATTAAACTTTTCTCCTACAAATATTTTCAAATATTTTTCTAAAATTATTTAATATTTTCCAACACTGAAAAAATGTTGACCTTTCATTTTAGCTATTAACACTTTCCAAAGCTTCTTGTCAATTTAATTAATTCCAAAATTTATATTTAAATTTCTAAACTTATGCTAGCATCTCAGAGGTGTTTCTCAACACTGATTAATTTCTCGAGCAACATTAAGTGTTAGTTTGGCTTGGAGCTCACAAAATTATGCATTGTTCAACACTGCATATTATTTACACTGCATTTCTAACACTTAACTCTTTATCAATAATTAAATTGCATTGGTCATTTACCAACACTACCGACATACTATAACTGCTTTTAACTGCTACATATTTTTGCAATTTTTAAAAGGTGCTTTGTATTTTCATAAAATTATTTTTCTTTACTAACTTTGTATTAACCTAAGCGAAAGACTGTTACAAGTGTTGGTTAACTATTTTTTCCATCTTCTTCACTTTCAAAGACCAAAAACTGCTTTATTCCCTGCTTAAGTTGCTCAAGTTGCTTTCAACACTGCCTTTTAGTGAAGAACTTTGTGATTTGACTCGTTCGGCATTCAAATTGTGTTAACTTCTGTCATTGGCATTTTGAGGCACTTGCCAACACTGTTTGTTGTTTAACAAACTGCAAATCTGCTTGAACAACTACAGCAACAATAGAACATTTTACAAATAGCCCGAGTGCCTATGTGGCCAACATGCACACACACACTCACACACACACACACATAGTAGAGATTGCCAATGGGGAAATCCCGAAAATGTTCGAAATTCCAATTAATTTTTTGGTCAACGTTTTTGATGCTTTAAAAAGCGTTTTAATCAAGTCAAATAAAGTAAACTCTCAGTGCGACATATCGATTGAGGCTACACCGAAACTACACACAGAAAGAGAGAGAAAGAGAGAAAGAGAGAGAGAAAGAGTTTTGTATGCGTATTTACATATAGCTGTCTCTGTCTGCCTACTGTGCAGTTCATTTCTGTTTCATTTTTGCTGCATTTTGCTAACATTTTGTGCAACAGCAGCTGAATTTTTATTATTTATGCTGCAGCACCGCACCAAAGCACCACCGCAGTACAGCACAGTACAGCAGTGTATAAAATAGGACCACCCAACGAGTACTGTTCGTACTGCTCGTCCTACTCGCACTGCTTGTTCTGCTTGTTCTGCTATCGTTTGCCAAAATGCAAATATCAAAGTTGATTCTCCCCTTGATAATTGGGTCAAATATGCGCATAAACAAGTTACAAAATCAAACTGCAACCCTTATTCATGTTGACCCAAGTGTAGGCAATACATCAATGGGTCAAAGGGTCAACTTTGTTCTGTTTATTGCCAATATTACTATCGAAACCAAATATTAGACAGCAACATAGTATCACAAAAATATTCCATGCTTGTGAATTTTGCATAAAATTCGTTTAATTGTAAACATTCGATTTATTTTCTTAGTCGATGTTCAACGAAATTCGGTATTTTAGTGTTGAAATCCATTTAAATTTAAATTACTTGAATTGAATTTAAAGTAAGCTTATAAATCGAATTGGAAGTAAGTTAATTGCTTATAGATTTTGAATAGTTTCTCAACAAGGGATAATTAGTGGTTTAAGTGGCTCACAGAACTAATCACGTCTCGAAATGGATCAACAATGAAAGTAGGAAAGAAATGGAAATGAGTATGTCACTCTTAAGTATATACTGGCTTATAGTATATACTGACTGAATTTTGATTCAAAACAAAAATACTTGGTATACCTAAAGAATCGGATACCTTTACTACATAGCTGACAGGAAAAATCGCTTTAAAAGTAAAGAGAAATTACAAAAATTGTTTAGTTTCTTAAATACTTCATTAATCCTCCAGTTGATTAATTGGTATTATTATACACCCGTGTTCCCGAATAAATATAGTTTCATCTACAGTACAGGTGTGCTTCCAATTTATCCCCTCTATTGGGTTAACCACCCTTAGCCCAAACCCATACCCTCTACTACCAATCAATGAGTTAAATCTAGATTGGTATAACTTACCCAGTGCCTTCTTGTTTGCCCGCAAAGTATCGCATATTTCCAGCCGTGTCGACAACTCGAATGGAGTTAATTCTCCTCGAGTCACTGTCCGCGATGTATAGATCTCCGAAGGGTGAAAAGGCCATGGCCAAAACAGTGCCGAGTACATTATCCGTTGCCGTCTTGTTCACACGACTGTCCTGACCATTGTTGCTGCAGTGCAGCGGAGTACCAGCCACGACACGAATCTTCATGTCAGAGGTTAGACGTAGTACAAGACGATCGTCGATGAAGTGAAGCGATCCATCGAGTGGACTCAGGGCCAATCCTGTGGGCCACTGGAGTTGTGCCTGATTGGCCATTAGGGTGCCGGAACAGGGTGCTGGACTCCAGTGATTGTGATGACCATGATGTCCAATGAGAGTGTGTATTATACCCTTGGGATCGACGGCACGAATGTTGGTGCCATCGGCAATATACATGGTACGATCAGCGGCAATAGCCAGACCCTTGGGATGGGAGAGTCGTGCTTGCAGTGCAGCTCCACCATCGCCGCAATTACCCTCATCACCGGGTATACAACGCTGACCACTACCCACCACCGGTTCGCTATTAATGCTCGGATCCTTGACTTTCTCGAGACGCAACAAACGCAGAATTTGATGACGTTCCGGATCCGAAATATACAAATGTCCATCAGCCGGCGAGACAGCAAGATAATATTGATAGGAGACTTGGGTGGCGCTCAATTGGAGTATGGTAAAGACCTTGCCATCGGGTGTAATGCGTCGCACCAGATTAAAGTCACCGACATAGAGACTACCATCCGGTCCAGTGGCCAATGCAATTGGGGTCAAGAGTTTTGCATCCTTGGCAACACCATTGCAATAATCCGGACAGTTGAGTGGTCGTTGAAGACCCGTACCCATAACGACCTTAACGGTTCGAGGATATTCCTTCATGTGCAATGTGCTGCCATCTCCCTTCTGTAGGATTCCCTCATGGAAATTGTAATGATGATGAATGTCCAGTCCCCAGCCACCAATGTCCGAGATGTCCACATCGTAGCCCTGCAGTTTGGCTGTCTGTGTTATCCAAACGGGTGTCTGACATGTGGTATGCTGGTAACCCACAGAAATGCGTGCAATGGTCACCCCATAAACCTTTTGCCTATAAACATTGCGTTTGTTCCATGCGAATGTATGAATCAGATTCGGATCTGCCTCGTAGGTCTTAACATGCAGAGCACCCTCGATTTCAACGCCCACATGCACATGGGTTAGGGTCTTTGGTATTGTCTCTGAGGTTAAACGCATGCGCACAATACTCAAATAACCCGAGGCCTGTGACGACTGATAGGTGAGGTGTAAGTCCGAGCCGGGGATTTGTATGGATTCCTGCACGATCTGTTGATGGAAGAGAAGTAGAAAGGGTTAAAAAGTACAGAAGTGATGGGTTCGGAATGGTCGAGGAGAACGTAGGAAAAAAATGTAGGAAAAAACGAAGGGTAAAAACATAGGAAATAAAGCTTCGTAGGGAAAAACTGAATAGAGTATGAGAGGACTTTCAAAAGAGAAGAGAAAAAGCTAATTAAGGTCAAGAAGACTCTCTTCGGAAAGTCTCTCTCTGCGTTTGGGGACTGCAAGGAACCTCAAATCTCTTGGGGATTCGCAGAAAAAAAAGAGTAAGCAAAGTTGTAGTCTTTTAGAAACTGGAAATCCAAAAAAAGAACTTCAAAAAGCTAAAAAAGGCTAAAAGAAAGCTAGAAGAAGTGCAAAGGTTGTAGCACACAAAAAAAAAGTACAAAAGTTGTCGAACAAAACAGGAAAAATATTAAGAAAAAGTTGCCACAAGGAAAACATAACTCAAAGAAAAGAATTAAAAGTTATTCAACAAAATGAGCTTTAAAAGGCTACAAGGAAAAAAGGAGACAAACTGGAGACAATACGAGAATAGCTAAAAAATGAGTGTGAGAGCAAAACAATTGTCGCTGGCACTAAGTGAGATGGTTATTAAGCCTTGTGGTCTACGTGAGTCACAGCTGCCAGCAATTAAATGTAATGCTCTCTCTCTCTCTCTCTCTATCTGTCTCTCTACTCTATATCTTCCCACTACTCGCTCTCTTTGTTTCTCTTAGGAGAATTAATGTGTATGCTTGTTCCTGGGCGCCGTGTTAGATGCAAAGTTATAATGTCATTAAGGCGAACTTTAAATTAATTAAAACTACGCAGAGTCCAGCTGCTGCCAGCACCGCTAATTAGGAGTGCCATCAGCCAGAGAGAAAAAGAGAGAGAGATAGAGATAGTGTGTTTGAGAAAGAGAACTAGGTAAAAGTTCCTCGAAAAAACAGGTAAAAGTAAGAGTACAAATGGAAGATAAAATCGTGTTTGCAGAAAAAAATTTGTATAAAAAGAATTTGAGGGTTCAGAATTCTTAACTCACCTGTGTCTCAGCAAAGATAACCCGTTTACCGGGCATCGCACCGACACCATTTGGCATCCAAGTGCTAATCAATTGTGGCTTCAATTTCTCATGATCGTGATCCATGCAAACTTTGCTCGCATCGTTTGCCTCATCGGCTGTGTGATAATGTATCGAGTTGAGGAAAGTCAGTGCTGGATTCAATGGTGCCACCCTGTAGATACAAAAAGGAAAAACAAATAAAATCCCATTGTGTTTGGACCAGAAACAGAGCAACTTACTTGATATTTCGACTGGTGGTTTCATCGTCATCGCTAAGTTGCATTTGCACCGGTGGAAGGACTACAATGCGATTCCAGGGCACAAAGACGGTGCGTGTGAGGGGACGGAAGGGAGAACGCTGGAACTGCAGGGTAACTGCACCACCGCCATTCACCAGCACATCGAACCTGAGGGGAGAGGAGAGAAAAGTTGTAGAATTTGTTGTGAAATATAAAAAAGAGTTAAATTTGGGGAAAAATATATATATAATACCATTGGCTATAACTAAACTTAATAAATTAAAAAATGTTTATATATATTACCAAATAATTGGAAAATATTTAAATTATTTTCTAAATGTCTTTATCTCATTATTTTATAAAACTTTTCTTGCATCAAACAGAGTCAAATTTAATACCAAAAAAGTACTGACTCCCCTTAATTTTATTTACTGTTCGTGTCTCGATAATTGCGAGTGTCCAACCCTTACACAAACAACAGCCCCTCTGTCACACACCCATTCACACACACACACACCTCGACATTAGTAGTAAAAAAAAGTTGTGCAGCAAATTTCACGGCACAAAACATGCAAATTAATATTTTAATGAACTTCTGGGTAACTCCCTTGCCCCACTGTGCCCGCCTCTGTCACTGGCCACGCCCCCTACGCCAAGCGTCTGTGTTTGACGCACGAGCTGCGAATTATGCAGTCCAACATTTAGTCCCCTACCCTCCTCACCCCCTCCCAGTCAGCTATGTTGGCCTGGTCCTGAGAAGATAATACCTCAATTGTTTGTTGAAATTGAAAAACTTTAGGATTTGGCCAAAAACAACAACAATAGCGAAAGAGAAGTAAAAGAGAAAGAAGAAGAAGAACAAACAATTGTTAGAGCATAAGTTAAGGCCTTAACCCCTCCAGTGAAGCCCCCACCAACCCCCTCCACCAACGACACCATTGACTACGCCTCTGGGTCATGCGTTAGCCGCATTAAATATAATGATGGCGATTGGCGAAAGAGCCGCCTTCATTATTGCGAGTATTTTTCGCATTGGCGTAAGAAAAAGTTGCGAAAAACTTTTGCTGGCCAGCAAAAAGGGGGTAACGCTATGAAACGAATTGGAATGGCACAAAATGGAATGGAATGAAAGAACAAAAGGGAGAACAACAACAACAACAACAACAACAATTGTCTAGCTTAGCAGAACGGCAAAGTCAAGTCGCGCAGAAAGCTTAAGAAATGGCAAAAACTTTTGCTTTGGAAATATTTAATTAATGTGATTTTTAATTGTGTTTGTGTCTGGGCCAGCGACTCTTTAGGGGAAGATGGAGGGGGAGGGAGGGTGCACAAAATTGCGGCAGTGGTAGAAGAGGGCTTGTGAACATGCCACAAATTGTGGCAGACATTTGGCAAGGGAAACTGCATTCAACACCTGCGAAAGCAATTTTGCTGTGAAATCGCTTCGATATCGATTTCATTTGCAACAACCCACGTGTAATTGTAGGGGCGTAATGGAGAAGGGAGAGGGCGTGGCACACAGGTAGGCAGTTGTTGTGGTAAAACAATTAAATGAAACAATGCAAAAAGCAAAAAAAACAATTGAAAGAAATAAAAAATAATTACATTTAATTTTGCAATAAACAGAAATAAAGCCACTTTGTGTGTAAACAACAAATGTCGGAAACCATTTAAATAAAAACATAAAGGTTTACACACACACACATACACACACCCATACCTTTGAGCAGCATAAATAAAAATATTGAAATGAATTTGTTACAACATTTTCTAATTTTATTTAAATTTTGTGAGGCTTCAAAAAGTCGTTTGCCATTTCGTATTATTGTTGTTATTTATTAAAGTAATTGTTGATTTTAAAAAGTGGAATACAAGCAGAGAGAGAGAGTGAGAAAGGGGAGAGCGGTGAAGAGAGAGGGAGAGACATGGAGACAAAACTAGCATAAGAAGGGGTCATAGTACAGCCGAGAAGTATACTCGTAACAACTACACAAACCCACCCTCTCATAGCTGCACACACACACACATACTCACACCCACTACTCACACACACACATATCTATAATAATACGTTGCAATAAGAGAAATAAAAGCAACAACGATAATAATGCCCTGCTGCACACAATAATGACTTTTATTACCTTTATTACGACAACAACAGCAACAGTAACGGTAACAACCGCAACAACAACTCTAATAATAATCACAACAACAACCAACAATGCATGTCAAAGGACAACAACAATTGTTACAAGCAACAGGACAGCAAATGGAGCAAAGCCAAAAAGAAGAAGAAGAAGAAGAAGAAGAAGAGGACAAAAGGAATGAAAAATACAAAAACCAAAAATAAACTGTACTAAAAGAACAACAACAACAGCAACAAGAACAGCAGCAGTAGTAGCAACAGCGATAACAACAACATACGGCATTAGAGGCTAGAGTCGACACGACTTAAAGATACGCAGTCATTAATTTTATAGAAATTTTAATAAAAATTATAAATTAATAATGAAAGAAGTTCAGAAAGCAGCAAAGAATTAAGTTAAGAAGTAGATATGTGAAGGAAAATTAAAATGGAAAAAGAAGTTTCAAAAATAGTAAAGAAAACTCCAAGGAAAAGAATGGAAAATTAAGAGAGAGCGTAAGAGGAAAAACCGAATAGAATAGTAGTAATTTAAGAAAAAAATATATATTTTTAAGAAAAATGACTTACAAATTATAACAATAATAATAAAAACTTGTTTGGTTACATAGGAAAGAGCTCAACAAGGAAGCAAAGAGCAGAGTTTCCCTTTCTCCTTCCTCTCTTCCCTTAATGCTTCACTTCGTTTTACTATAAATAACCCACTCAAAAATTCGCCTGTTGCACACAATTCAAAAGAATTGTTTAAACACCCATTGGGAGCACTTTACAGGGTACAACGTATAAAAAGGTACTAAAAATAGCTTCAAAATAACAACAGCAGCAGTGAGCACAGCATGTTATGTGTTGTGCGGGTGTGTGTGTGTGCGAGTGTGAGTGCTGGGAGCTTAATAAGGGCATAGAATTGAAATAAACATTATAAATACAATGCCATAAAAACAAACTCGCGCGAACATTAAGAAAAACAGCGACAACAAGAACGAGAACGAGAACGCAAGAAAACTGAATTTACAGCAAGCGACAATGGCGCCGAAAAGTATGCTACAATATGTGGATACAGAGCAGACGCAAGCTGACTTTAGTGACCAGATGTAGACGCATTGTGAGCGTGGTACGTATACGCACAGTCAACAAATAACAACTTATCTGTTTTTAGAAAAGCTTTAGCTTATTTATGACTACTTTAAGCTGATTTTTAATACCACAACTTACTGTACTTCTCACTGCGCTTCTTACGACCAATCGCTTATGTTTTATTATGCCTTATATGACTTTCTTTTCATTGTTTAACTCAGTAAGATAACCCCTTTTGTGCCTTACATAATGTTAGCAGTTCTTAGACTTTTATTTCTTGCTTTGTTTTACTTCTCGATTTATTTTACTGGATTGACTTTCTTTGATTTACTTGTTTCTTACTCCGACCTTCCTCTTACTTCATACTTCACCCCACTGCACTGCTTAAGAACACTAGTTAAGGCGTTATATTTATAACCTTATCGGACACAATGGGCATACGAATGGGAAATGGGAAAAGTGATAGGGGAAAATGGGGGAAAAAAGCATTTAGTTTATAGCATGCAATGGCGCAATATTTTCATTGCTCACTGTGTGTGTTAAGACTTTTGAAGGCTGCACATTTAATTTTATAGAGCACTGTGCTGCAGCTGTATGCAGTAAGCCCCGCTACCTACACAAAACCAGTTGCCAACAATATGAAGCCCCCTTTGTACCCCCATTTACCCTCATTTGCCCCCTCTCAACCACCATGTTGTTGCCATGTATACTCCGTATATTGAGCTAAAAATAATGTGAACATAAACAGAAATTATTGCACAGCTAAAAGTAAGAATGTAGCTGAAGACAACGCAAAAATAAAAAGTGAAAAAGCACAAAAGAAAATTTTAAAATACACCAGAAGCAGAAATACGAAAGAAAACTATAAGAGTGCGAGTGAGAGGGAGTTTTAAAATGAAGAAAAAAACAACAAAGTAGTCATAATAAAAATAAATAAAAACTGAAAAATGTATGCTCCGATGCCTGGCCTAAACTTCAGTTGCCAAATCAGAAGCACTAAGAAGCTTGGAGTAGAAAGAACGAGAAAGGCAGGGAAAGGCAAGAGAGAGAGAGTGAGAAGGAAGTAGAGAGGGATGAAAGGCAAAAAGAAAATCAGGACATGTTTGTGATTTTATGTTTCCTTGGGCTTACATACACAGACAGTTGTGTTTTTATAATTGTTTACGTTGTTGTTGATTGCGAACAACTGAGAGTGGGAAAATTCCAGCAAACTGAAACAGCAACAATTGTGAAAAATGGTCAACGTTAGCGGCATTTAACGGCCACTGGGCTAATGAGAAATTATGGCGCAGTAGGTAAAAACGTAATCATTTCACACACAAACACACACAGCATACAAACACCGCACATACGGGCAGACGCCCTCTAACAACATCAGCGCATATAAGTATGCTATACTTTTGTGTATGGAGCAAAGCAAGCAACGCGACGACCAACTCTGCCTGTCTCTGTGTACGTGTGTGTGTGTGTGAAAAGTAAACACAAATAATCATCAGACAGTTAGTTTGTCTGTCTGTCTGTCTTTCTGTCTGCACAGATTTTATTTGTGTGTTGTTGTTGGACATAATAAAATCAGCAGCAGGAGCAGCAACAGCAACAAAGGCAAAAGCGGGTGCGAAATGTTTATTTAAATTGGCCAACACACACACACATACACACACATATACACCCACACTCTGTTAGGCAAAAAGAAAATGTCAAAACAAGAGCAAAAACAACAACAATAATGATGCTGCTGCCACTGCTGCTTTTTGTCTGTGAACAACGGAAATCCTTTTTACCAAAAACAACTGCAAAAATATTTATATTAGATATATTGGATTGAATTGGATTGGATTCATGTGCTCTCCTTTGTTCATCACCCCCCTTCACTATCCGAGTCCTTCGTCACATTTATCTACATTTTCCATTTTCTAGTTTCCCCATTTTCCATTTTCTTCTTCACGTATGTGTTTGTGCTTCTCTCTGTGTATGTGCGTTTGTGAGTTTTTGATTTAAAATTATCAAGCAAATTTCCGAAATGCGTAGCGAAGCGTGGCGAATGACAATTTAAATGTGCTTGTGAATAATTCTTGCTTGGGTTTTTGTGTCTAGTATGCTGCTCACACAAATATATTTGTAAGCTATAAAATATTGTCAGAAATTAAAGATTGCTAAGAGCTTAAGAGCTACTTGAATAATTCTTGAAAGTTTATTAAATTTGCCTTTAAGAAAGTGTAGAAAATATTTTGTTTTTTGAAGAAAATCGATATGAAAACTGCTTGAAATTATGCTATTTAAGATATAAAATAATAAGGGCTACATATAATTTTCTAAATATAAAGCAGTCTGTAGGTTCCACCCTATAGGAGTCACATCAAAGTTAAAGATTTAATTAAAAAGTAATAACTTATTTTTATCTGGCTGCGCACTTGGCCGGCGACCAAAAAAATTCTATTAACAAAATCTAATCAAGAAAAAGCCAAGTTGGCCAAGAAGAATATTAGACGAGCAGACGGTGTAAGAGAGAGAGAGAGAGGGAGCCAGATTCTTGTCGAGTCCGAGAAGCGCCAACTGGCTGACAAATTATGAAAAATTACTCATACGTAAGTAATTTGCATTTGCAATAAGCCAACAAGAATAAAGACGCCATTGCCGCATTACAAAAAATAAAATAAACAGCAAGAATAAATATGGAAGCAAAAATGAATTAATTAAATAGAACTTGAAAACTGTTATGTATACGCCAAGTTGGACTAACTGTTTAAGCGGCTTCAAGCGAACTCAGAAGGCCACTTATCGATAACGATTGTTGAATTTTTAATCGAATTCAGTTTTTAACTTTAAAATTCTTTTCATTGCAGTTAACATTTTAAGTACTTAAACTGAGGCAAACAGTTTAAAATTCGTTCATTTTAGTTTTTAAAATTTTGTAGCATACTTTTAGGTGGTTCGGTAAATTAATTTTCTAAGGAATTTGATTACTATTTAAATGATTGCCAACAACTAAAAGTAAAAAAAAAATTGAAAATTTTCTAATTTCATACATTTTGTAATCTGATCTATATTAAATTTTTGGCTCACAATTTTTTGGTAGTTCCCTTATCAGATTTTAATAATTTTTTTTTAATTAACTCTAATGAAAAATGTTCTTAAATATAATTTAATACTATTATTTAAGGTATTACTAGTTTTTTTTTTACTTACCAGCCACCTTGACGTGTCAGCGTAAAGCCAAAGCGTGAGTCACGATCCACTGAGACACGTATGCCCACAATGCCCAGACCCTGGGGAGTTATCACCTGACCGCGCATTACCGAAACACGACTGTTCAGTTCCGAAGAATTAAATCCATGTCCGCAGCAGAAATGTTGTTAATTGAAGAAGATATTTTTGGTTTTTTTTTTGTAAAAGAGAAAATTCAATTGTTAGTTACTTGTTTCAAGTTGATTTCTTAATTATTATTCATGTTGCTATTATTTCTTTAAATTATTTCGTTTGTATGGTTTCTTAAATTATAAGATAAACGTGTAAAAAACATCGAGTTGTAAATATGTTTAAATATATATAATAATATTTATAAAGATTTTATTCTTTTAACTAATATCCAATTAAAAAAAATTAACAAATTTGCAATTGTTTATTTGTTGTTGTGGTTTTTTTTTTTTTTTTGGATTTGTTTTTGTATTGTGGCTCTAAAATTTATTTAAAAAGAGTTAGAGAGATAACAATAAAGTAAGAAATAAAAGAAAAAGTATGCAATAAATTGAGAATTGAGGAGAAAAATATTCATAAATATTTTATTTTATGCTGAGTTTGAAGAGTGAGCGAAATGTGGATGATGAATGTTCACAAGATGACTTTCTGTCTATCTAACTGTATGTGTGTGTGTGTGTGTGGTTATCTGTATGTGTGTTCAAGTGTGTTTACTTTGTTGAGTTTTTAATTTGTTGTGAAAATGTTTTTGCTTGGATAATTCAATTATTGAAAACAGCTTGGCAAATAAAAGTATTCAATCTTATTTATATTTTCACAGACTTTGTCCATTCGTCTATTTGTATGTCTGTGTGTGTGTGTGTGTGTGTGAGTGTGTGTATTTGTTTTTGTATTTGTATTTCGTGTTTGCCAAAAAGTACAAAGTAAGGTAAATGCTCAAGTGTTAAGCTTTTTTCTGTCACAGTTCACATTTTTCTCTTCATTTCTTTGTTAAGGTGCAAAGAGTACAAAAATTGAGCACGCAGCAAATGGAAAGGCGTGTGAAATTGTTGAAATATATACACATATATATATTTATTTTATAAAGCCTAAAGGCCAGAATGGGTAACTGTGATTCGGGGCTGCTACTTCAATCAGCCAGAAGTGTAACATAAATAAATCAAAATTAATTTCTTTTCTGTGGAGTTTAAACTATTTGAGCCACTGTCAAAAAGTCAACTACAAATTAAGTTATTTGTACACAAATTTAGTTTATAATATTTATAGAAACTGTGCAGGATTTATCGTTTGCAGAGCTGTGTGATAGTTGTTATCGATATCTGGCTGGATAATTTTAAATTTTAAGCTGCTTTAAGCCGATAAAATAATCAATAATATTACAACAATCGCACTGCTCGGCAAACGGAAGAAGTCTAAGAAATGCTTGAATAAAACTTGAAATTGCATGCAAAATATTTAAATTTATATTTATATTGATATATGTATATAACAGCTATAAGAAATATATTTAAAAAAATACTTAAATATACAATTTAGAACAATTCGTTGATAATCTATATCAATAAACGATTAAAAACGCCAAGTTTTTCAATTTTTCAAATAATTGATAAATTTTTAAATCAAAAATAAATCGATAAAAATAATCACAGATCTTCTGTGAGGTATAAGAATATTGAAATTGAAAATAACAATTAATCAGCAGTTTTTGGTGAGATTTTTTTTGTATGAAAAATGTGATATTTTTACACAGCTGTAAAGTTTAAATATTTTAATTTATCATTTTATTTTTCCGAATAAATTTGTATATTTTACTTGATTTATCTTGATTTCTATGAAAATAATGCTTCAGTTTTCAGACCCATTTTGATAAATTCTATTTTTAAACACGTGTCACTTGGAACCTCTGCAAACCTAACAAAGTTATTTATAATTCACCTATTTTGGACAATTTGATTTAATATTTTATTTGACCTGTGAACCTAAAATCAAACATCAAATCAATTTATAGAAGCAAATGAAGACGAAGTAAGTAATTTGAAAAAAATAATATTATTTATTTTAATGAGCAGTTGAGATGCTATGGCAACACTGGCAGCAGCAATTGATGTGCGAATAAGATACGCAATCGAGAAGCAATCAAGAGCAAAGGGAAAAGAAATAGAAAGAAATATAAATATGCTTTATGTTGTCTTGGGTTTTAGTATTTGCCACATTTTATTTTGTTTTATCGAACGGGGGTGGCAACTCTGGCAGCTGAAAAAAAACCAGAAATAAAAGAAACCTTGAAACAAAATGCCGCAGTTTGCCGCGTTCCAAGTTCGAGTTACAATTGTTTGCACTAATTATTGCAGGACTGCTGCGAGCAACAGGAATGAGGAGATGAAAGATAGATGGAGTCAGTGATAGAGTGAGAGAGGGAGAGAGAGAGAGAGAAAAGGAGAGAGAGAAGGCTAGCATGTTGCTGCATAGCCTCTTCGCTGTTGGCTCTTCGAACTTTTGGCCAAAGTTCTTCAAAACATTTTCAACTTTTCAAGTGTTGCAATTTCTCAAGCGACCAGCAAGAGACACACACACACATACAGACGCACACCCACACACACAACATTACCTCTCTGCCTCATCTTCTTTCCCTTTCTTCCCCTTTTCCCCATTTCTTCTGCTTTACTTAATGCCCTGCACATAAACACATAATGTACAATATTTGGGTCAGTTCTGCACTCTTCAACGGTTTGTATGTGTATGTGTTTGTGTGTGTGTGGGTGTGTGTGTTTAGGCACTTCTTGCTGCTGCAGCGGCAGTTCTTTTTCTTCTTCTTTTAGCCTTTTTGCTTTGACTTCTAATTGCAATTGACCAAAATGCCGAGGCAGTCGGCGTCTCACAACAACTGCAGCTGCCACATGTTTGGACAATCAGTGTTTGTGTGTTTGTGTGTGTGTGTGTTTGATTACACTGACCAAAATTAGTAGGAATATTAAGAAACTCTTTTTTTTAATTTTAAATATTTTTTTTACATATTTAAAATCAGTATTTCAGGATAATCAAAACTGCTGTCGTCTGTATTAAAAAACAATTTGTTTTTGATAAAAATTGTATTGTTTTAATAAAAGTTTTGCAACTAAAATATATAGTTTAATTTGAAGCGGTTTATGTTTCCTTATAGCAATTCTTGCCACTAAAATTTTGATTTAAGTAAATTGATTTTTTTTTTGTGTATATTTTTGTGATTTTTCCTCATCTCGTTTAATTTTTGCTGCTTCAATTCGATTCAATGAAGCACAATTTTATTTGAAATCAAACCGAAAGCAAATTGCATGTGTGGCAAGCATCTGTGTGTGTGTCGGTGTGTGTGTGTGTGTGTTTCAATTCATTGAAGTGGTGAGTGCCATTGATTTTTATTTCGCATTTGATTCGTTTCGTTTCATTTATTATTTATTTGATTTAGTTTTACTGCAGACGGCGAGCACACGCCTCTTTTGGCCACGCCTTCCAGGGACTGGGGCAACCTTTTTTTGGCTGCCTTCAGTTTGGGCTACAGTCCTTCATGCTACAGTATTATTCTTGACCTTTGCCGCAAACACACACAGCTACACACACATACATGTCTACAGAGGAAAAATCACTCATACGCCGCGATAGACAAAGTCATTCAATGTCTTTGACTTTTGAAGCTGGCAAAATTTGTTGAAGCGCTTTTGAGTTTGCTTTGATATTGTCCGAAGAAAGCAGGGAAAGGACTAGAGAGAGATGGAGAAAGAGAGAGTGAGAAAGATAGAGGGAGAGCGCAGGTGAGTGAGCGTATTGAGTAAATTGAATTGCAGTTTGATAAATTCAAATGTTTCGGCCAACAAACTTGACAGTTATCAAACTTTCTACACTCCCACAAACTACTGCTCTCTCCCTCTTATCTTTGTCTGTCACTGTCTCTTTCTCTCTCTCTCGCTCCCTCTTGAACTCCTTTCCACTGTTTCTTTCACCTCTCTTTATCTCTTTCTGCACCTTCTTCAATCAGTTTCAGCTAAGCTAAAATGTTAGAGCAGCGCATTGAAAATTATGACGTCATTTTGGTTTGAAAAGAGCAAAAAAGAAAAGATCGGAAAAGTAATCTCAGCTATTGCCAAGACAGAGTGATTGCCATTGGCCTTGTGACGATGTTGCTGTCTTCAGTTCAGTTTTGCGGGAACAATGAAGTGAAAGCAATGCCACAAAATTTCTAATCTCGTCCGAGGTCATACTACAGGTCTTTCTCCTTCTCTTTTACCCTCTTTCCACCTCTCTCTCTCTCTCTTTCTTTCGCTACAGATTTTGCCATTTCTACACTCATTTTACACACTCTACTTCCCTCTTGGTGCTTTGGACTAATCGCCGTTGCAGCGAATGAGCAATAAACCAGTCAAGATGCTGCTCTTAGCTGTAGACGAGGCAAGTTACGAGAGAGAGGGGGAAGAGGGAGGGAGGGGGAGAAGGAGAGCCAGGCATTGTCGCCACACAGCCACCTTTTGTGTCAAAAGTGCACTTTCATTATTAGCGCATTGTGTGTTAAGCTCCACCAAAAAGCGTGGGGGAGTGGCAGAAGCAGAAGAAACAGGAGAAAAGTGAGCTAGAGAAAAGCATCGAAGAGGTGGAGAAGGGAGATGAGCTGGCTACAATGGAGCACATCGCCTGATGGCGCCTCAAAAATATGAGCTGAGTTCGCGCATAAAGGAAGTGCATTTAATTTCTTTTCTTTGCCAAGTTTGTTGAAGGCATCGCTACAAGGGCAACGTGGGCGGTGCCACAGCGGTGGCAGTAGCAGCGGGGCGTGGTAGTGGCGAGGCATTCATAAAGCACCCAAGAGGCAGCTTCTTTTACCAGGCACCTCTGCTCCGCCAACTCCTCCCTTAACTCCTGACAACGATGCTGCTGCTGCTCTCTGGCATCTGTTTTAATAACCAGTATCAGGAGTATGATAGGCTTTTGCTAGTGTTTGTCATAGCTTGGTATCAGCTGTGAGTATGGGAGAATTAATTTGTTTGCAGCTAAATAAATTTAATTTTATTTGTAGGTATATATTTTTAAATTTGACTTAATTTATTCTTAAGCCAAAGAGGGTTTAAAAATATACAAAGTTTAAGAAATTTTTAAAGCAAATAGTTTATACTAAAGTAAGAAACTTCACTGAAAATCGATTAAGGGGTATTATTTAAGCAAATATTTGGTATATTTTATAAAAAATACACTTTATAAAAATATATTTTGTTTAAATTGTTCCTTTGTAGCGAATATATTAGACAAGTTCTAACACTTATTTTATATTTGTTCTAAAATCTATTGTCCAACCGCCAGTTAAACTTTATTTGCTTGCTATTTAGCAAATATGTGCTCCAACAGTTCTTAAAACTTCTTCCTTTAAAAATTTATGAATTCCATGCAGTTTTGTGATCATATAAATTTGAAATTTTGAGGGTTCTACACCTAGAGTTATCTGCTTTTAGTATCTGAAAAGCTAAATAAGTATCGAAATAAATGAAATTACTTGAGTTTAGGGACTATGGAACGGATCATGGAACGGCCAAACAAATTTTTTAAGATCGGAAACTACTTAAATATATGTACTGGCTTTCAACGGCCTTAACGCTAGGTATCTTGAAGTCGTGCACTCTCGACAGCAGCTTTGTTGTTCTTGTTGCTGTCGTTGTTGCATGCTGCAGGCTTTTGGCTTACCGCGACACACAAAGTGGCAACAACAGCAGCAGAAGCTGCGGCAGAGCCCTCTTCCCCCCTCCATCAATCTTTTACAGTCTCTTACTCCCCCCTTTCCTTCTCCGCCAACCCTCATTTCCATCGTCGTCTTGTCATAAAAATTGAGCACGACTTAGTTGACTTTTGCACATACTACAAAAGGGCATACACTTACACACACACACACACATACACCTACACACAAACACACACTTACACACACACACACATACAACAAGTGAAGAAAAAAAGAGTACATAATTTTAATTTGGCTTTATTTTCAAAACGTTGCAATAAGGAGCTAAAAGACAGTGAATGTCCCCCTCTACTAACCCTTCTCAGCACTCCACTCGACGCCACTGCTTGGTGGGAAACAAAGACAAGGCTGCAGGCCATGGGTGTAGTGAGAAGGGGGGGTATAAAAATATTCTTTTCGCTTTGTGTTCATTTAGCCTCAAACAGTTTTTGAAACATTTTCCAACGAAGACTGCGAAACGGGCAAAGAAGAAGAGCAGAAAGCAGATGGGGGGAAAAGGGGCAGTGGGACGAGGGGACGAGGGGGCTGCAACGGTGTGCCACACTTTTCTTTTACGCTTTTGTAACCACGATAAATGTGCTTTATGTAGCGTTAGCTTGCGAGTCTTTACGGCCTCAGAATTTACAGCAGAGACGTCGACACAAAGGGCGGAAAAGGGGTGAAGGGGGATCGGCAGCAATGCAGCGGTTAGGCTTACGGCAATGTGGGATGCCGGCAAAAGGGGCAAGGGGCAAGGGGCAAATGGCGAGAGGGGCGTGTCTCGCGCGCCTGATGAAATGTTTCCTGCACTTTCGCCCATTTTCACATCTTATTCAAAAGGTTCAAATAGCGTTATGTATGGAAAATATTAAAGAGCAAGGACCCAAAAAAAGGAAACATGTGTACAGTGGGACAAAGAGGCATTTTTGTGGACAGAAAAAAACTTTAAACAGCGAGTGAAAGAGCGAGTGAACTATTTAGCTCATTTAAATAAGTTCAAGAAACATTTTCCTTTAAGTTTCCAAATGTAAACTATCAACAATCGATAGCCTTTGTTATCGATAAGCCAATGGAATGATAGTTTCAGGTAACTTGCAGGTGTTTATCGTTAATGAAGTAAACAAATCGTTGGCTTTGAAACGCATTCAGCTGACTGCATTCGATAAAAGACATTCGATAACACTTGGGCATTGAAGTTGGATAAAGACATTCCAATCCTCTCTCTCTCTCTCTCTATCTCCCTCTCTCTCTCTCTCACTCGTGCACTGCTGCAGGCAAAGACAGCGATTCTTTGGCCCCATTGTGTGAGTACGATGGGCAAAAAGCACACAAAGAGGCGAAAAATCGTGTGAAGGGAAAGAAACACACATTATAAATAAATAGCAAATGGTTAAAGAGCTGAGAGTAGAGAACGAACATGAAAGAACTGGAAGAGCTCACAAAACTTTGAATAGAATTTTTAAGTTTGCCATTTACCAACACACACACATACTGACACAAGAGTCCGATAGAGGGCGCCAGCGAGCCAAAGAAAAACCTTTAGTAGCGTGTAATTTGCACTTTGTAAATTTGCATAAAAGCTGCAACGACAACACAAGAGGTGATAAGAGAGCAGCAGAGGAGAGGGAGGAAATGAGGAGGGGTGTAGAGAAGAGAGAGAAAGAGAGAAAGAGAGAGAGAGAGGGATAGATAGAGCGCGGCAACTGTTAGATTGGAAGACTGGTATAAGTCCAAGATACGAGACGATATGTAAATGCCAAACACACACACACACACACACACACACACACACACACACACACAGCATGTGTTGTCACTTTAGTTGCTTCACAACCTAAGCAGGAAAAGTCCTTGATAAAGCGACATGAAAAGAGAGTCAGAGAACGAGAGAAGCGGTGAAAGACAGTGCGGCAGAGAGCGTGGAAAGAGGAAGAGGAAAGCTAGAGAGAGAGAGAGAGGAAGAATGAGAAGTTGCTTGCCTCATGATGTTGCCGCTTTCTCAGATTAAGGCTACACATTGCCACCTGACTATGCCACAATTTGGCTGTCCAATTTGACACACACAAAACAAATTGAGTCAAGTGGTGCAGACAGCTGCTGCACCTGACTAGATGCTACGTGCTGGGCGGTGGACAGTGGGTGGGAGGTGGTGGTTTTAAGGGTGTGGGGGGTGTGGTCGGTGCTTGATTTAGACAGACTTCATTGCTTGCCAGCTGCCAGTAAAGATGTCATTTTGTTTGTCCATAAGAAGATTACATATGTTATATTGAGTTGCAATGCGAATCCAAAAGGGGGTGGTGGGGTGTCACTGCCACACCCCCTTCGTTCCAATACACCCCCTAATACCCACTTGCCTTTCTAACAACGCCACTCAAAATGCTCATTTGCCTGCTGGACATTTGGTTTGAAGCTTTGCAGACACTTTTGCCGATCAATTCAAAGATTTCCATACGATTTCTAGGCTTTGAGTGGGCGGAGAGCGTTATCAAGAGCTATTTTTTTGGGAGAGAGAATACTATTTTTGAGAGAGGGGTTCATGTAGACAGAGAAACTTTGACTGAGAAGTTTTTAAACGATCTTAAAGTATTGCCTAAGCGAGAAAGAATAAGAAACTATAGTTATAAATTAATTCCAGAGATGTCAAAAGTCGGTTAATTTCAAATATTTGTTAGTCTAGTATGAAAAAGTTCATTTTAGATGAAAGTTTTTTTAACTTTTTGTTCAGGACATATAAAGAGAGAAGAGACTTACAAGCTACTTAGCACAAAGTTAACTAAGTCTTATTTGAGTGGAATGAAAATAGAGAAAATAGTTAAACTTTCAAAAAAAGAGCTTAATATTTCTTTAACTGATCCTCTGAAGTTTTTTATTTATTAAACTTCACAGCAGAAACTCTTCAAAGCTTTTGCAAAGCTCCTTCTTAGAAATATGCTTTAGATCAACCAATTGAACCCAAAGAAGCTTACAAAATTATTAATTATAAGTTGAATTTCTTCAGGCTTTGCCCAAAGGTGCCTAAAATTCTCAACTAGTTTTAGCTATACCTTATTTATATTATAGAATACAAGTCAGAATACACGTTTGGTCATTTAATCGCGGTCCTTTCTAAATGTGTCGCAGAAATGTTGGCAACATTTCTACCCCTCGCCACCCACAGAGAGGCGGTAGTGGGCGTGGTGACTATAGCCTGGGGCGGTGGCAGCAACAATGGCGCATAGCATATACATTTTATAGTTACATAAAGCCATTACAAACTACTCTCTTTCCCTCTCTCTTTTCCTCTCCCTCTCTTTTTCCCTTTCCCCCGCACCATCCTCATTTTGTTCGTTATAACAATCAGAGTTCATAGTGCATGACAATGGTCTGAAACAGCAACTTGCAACAACAACTTTTAAAGTGCAACGTGCCACACACTAAATCGCTTACAGTTTTTGCCGGTTTTCACTTGGCTCAACTGCGTAGCGCAACTGCCAATAATTTTAACGGTAAAAAAAGATTGTAAAGCCAACTTAAACTTATGGCTTTGGCCCTAACGGCACAACGGTCCCTGAGCCACGCCCCTTTCTCTCATGGCATATGTTTTCTACTTTTTTCACACATTGATTTCTCCTATGCTTCTCTCTTCCTCTCTCTTTCCTCCTTTCTATCTCCTTCTTTGCTCCTTTTGTGTTTCTTCATCCCTATCTTTCAATCTCTTCTTCCAGATTCTTCTTTGCTTTCCCTTTTGCTGCTTCTTCCTTTATGAATATCATCTTCTCCCCTTTATTAACTTCTCGCGCTTTATCATACAAATTCTTCTTCATATTTCTTTTTCTCTTCCTCTTTTGGTTGCCTCTTTTTAAGGGTCTCTTGCCTTACTTTCTTTACAAATTCTACTTTTTCTTCTTCATTCTATTACTTTTTCTTCTTCTTCTCTAATTTTCCATCAGTTTCTCTCTTCCCTTTGCTCAACTCTCTGTTTCTCCCTCTGTCTTGAATTATTCCATTGTTTCTTTTGCTTCTTCTACGCTCCTCTTCCTCCCCATTCTCCTTTACTTCCCCCTTCTTTCACTGCATTTTCATTAGCTTCTCTTCTAGCTGATTTTGTCTTCCTTTTCTACAATTGTTGACTGCTTTTCCCACACTTTCAATGCGTATTTCTGCTTCTTCTCTACTTTTAACACTTCTTTCGTTCTCTTTGCTACTCTTCTCTTCTCTCTCTTCGTCTTTCCCTTGAACTTCTCACACATTTTCACCTTTTTAGCCGACAAAACCAAAGCCATTAAATATTTTTCTGCACTGATGCCGAATTAGCGCCATCCCCAAAGGGGCGGAGCGGTGTATACCGAGTGGGCGTGGTGGGTGCAGAGGCATAAGTTTTGAGGTTATGGTCATAAGCTGCGCTCTACACACATAAATATATCTAATCTCACATAAAAGTAATTACTTTCAGCTGCTGTTGCTATCGAAAAATATTAAATTATATTGAGTGCACACAACAAGCACACATACGCACACACACGCAGGCAGTAGGCGCACCTATGCCCACACACACACGCACACTGCAACCGCAGAGGCCATAACTATAGAGAAAACACAGAGAGAAAACTGGCGGCAGTTATCCTTCTACTTTCTGTCTCCGTTCCCCTTTCTCCACTGCCCTCCCTTCTCCTCTCTCATTTTTTGCTCTTTCGCTTACAGTTTGCTCTCTCTCTCTCTCTCTCTCTCTCTCTCTCCGTTCCACTCCCTGCCTTGCCTTTTGGCCAATGTATTTCCTTTTTGGCCCGTCGACATTTTTTCACTGGCTTCGCTTTTTACTGCGACTGCAGCACAAAATTCCGCGAATTTCTCTTTTGGCTTTTCCAACAGTTTTTTGTGTGTACTATTTTGTTTTTACCCTTTCTCCCTCTCTCTTTTAACCTTCTCTCACTTTTCTTTTTTTTTTTTTTGCCCCGAGTTTGTTGCCATTTCTATGAGGTGCCTACACCTCTTTTTCAAGCCCCCTTTTCCTCCCTTCTGCTCCTTCTCCTTCGACGCTCTTTTATCGTCCCTGGAGGAAGCAAGGCTATTTAAGGCTCGTTCTTTTGCTATCTCTTTCTAGCTTCGACTCTGCTGTCTGCCACAAGAGCTATGTGTGTGTGTGTGTGTGTGTGTGTGTGTAACTTATACGGGTATTAATTTTGGTTTATGTGCAACTTGTACGCTGTAATTTTTGTGCTTTTTTCTTCACACTGGCGATTTCTGGCATTAACAACAACTAAGATGTACGGTCAGACAGAGACAAAGAGGGAAAGGGAAAGAGAGAAAGAGAGCTGGAGAGGGAGAACTCTGTTCGCTCTGTTTTCTGCTCTCTGTTGTGACCTCATGGCCACATTGATAACAATAATGGACGGCGACAATGACTATGAAAACATTCAGTGTGGCAAGTTTTTAATTTATATACAATACGTGCAACATTCTGTTGCAAATACATACGATACATGCACAGACATGTACATGCATGTATACAACTGTTATCGGCGCATGTAAAGCATACATAAATCCCCACAGTCACATACTACATATAAATATATATGTATTTACATATATAGAAAGACCGTGACAAGTCTTGAATTGGTAGGTGTAAGCAGCGAGTGGAAGTGTCATAGCAACTAGCAAGCTACACACTGACTACAAAGTTCATAGTTCAAGGTAGGAGAGCAGTCAGAGTATGGAGGAGAGTGGCATAGATAGGGGTACAGAGAAGGGGACATAACAAAGGAGAGCCAGTAAAAAAAATTGTTCCAGGAAAAGTAAATATTGAAATCAAATGAGAACTTGGGAAGAAACTGAACGATGGCGAGCGAAAGATATTAAGAATTGGAGTAGAGAATAGAGGGATCTACAAACCAGTGGAGGCCACTCGAAGGCTATAAAACATTTGTGAAGAAAAGATTTGGAATGAGTTTTGTACCAAGAACCTTGTCACAATGGATCACAATGGATATAGGGCTTATATTTATGAGCAGAAATCTGAGATTTATGACAAAAATCCATGCTAACGAGTAAAATTCATCGAGATTATGATATCTTCTTACATATCAATGTTATTGTAGATTTCTTCAAAACTCCTTTTTATAGAAAATAACAAAGTTTTTTTCCTTTAACCATTAATGTAAGATGTTTATATAACATTGTACTTTAAATATCGAAGCTTAAATTAAGAATATTCTCTTTCATTATTAAATATTTCTTCTTGAACTGAATAATATGATTTTGGATTCACAACAAAAGCTTAAAAAGCTAAATTTTCTTTTAAAAACTTCTATCTATATATAGTAGTCGTAGTCTTCTCGTACTCCTCTCTGAGAATACTCGACAAATATGATAATCTTTTGAACAAGTCTCTGGAAAAGTCTTCTAACTGCTCTCAGCTTGTAAGTCATTTGGAGTAGCCTTTTATTCCAGGGTTAATCTGACTATAAGCTCAAATAAAATAAAAGGGAGCTTAAGAAGAAGTACGGCTAGAGGGTCTTATAAAAGTCAAGTAGATTCCGAGTCTGTTACTGACTTTTTGACGTAGTTTTGCAAGCTATTTAGCGACTTCTTTGCCAACTTCAACTGTCAACAGATTTCTCTCTCCCACTGACTTGGTTGGAAAGAGCAAAAGCGAGACTAGTTAATCAGTTTAACTGAAAAAACAATGGAACTGCTTCCGAGTGCCAAGGACAACGACAATGATAACAAAAAGCAAATCTAGAGAAAAGTAGAGATAAGTAGAGAGAACAAGTGGAAAATCGGGAAACTCTACAAATATGAGAATCGAAATAAGGAAGAGAAGGAGAGAAAGAGAGAGAAAGAGAGAGAGAAAGAGAACTTACATTAGCCGATGTCTTTTGTTGGTTGTGGCAAAAACCACTTAGCGGGTAACTAACCACACAGCTAACCCGCCAACCAACTGAAGGGAAATGCAAAGAAAAGCCAAGGAAAATCGAGCAAAAAGAATGAATGAAAAAAAGGATGAAAATGGCGCCGCCGTTTGCCAAGGACAAGGCAGGCATTTCCTTATGGTTTTCTGCTGCCAACTTTGAAAGCTAACCAGTGGCGGGGTGGGTTGGAGACAATAGGGGAGAAGGGAAGATACCCTCTTGGAATCCTTGTTGTCAGGCAAAGTAAAAAGAGTCAACCCAAAATGGAAGCCAAAAACAGGAAGTAATCTATAGTCGCCCCGCCATTGTTTATTGTTTAATTTTTAGTCAGCCTTTATTGTTGTTCTTGTTGTTGTTTCTCCATTTTATTGTTATTGTTGTTGTTGTTGCTGTTGCTCACTCCGCGCTGCTTTGGGCTTTTTTTTGTGCGTCTGGCGCTTCGTCTCCTTTTATTTCTATTGTTAACAATGTTTGCATTTGCCCCGTTGCAAGTAGCAAAAACTTTTCAACGAGCATTGTTCCTCAGCTACGCCTCTAGTCCCACTGTTCCACTGTCCACACTGCCACACCCCCCCTTCGATCCTTTTAGCCATGGCAAGTGCTCCACATAACCGTGCCACTTGAGGCAGCACAAAAGGCAAACGAGGTAAAAACAGACAAAAGCCAAAAAAGACGTTGACAAGGCGACATTCGTGGGGCATCTCAACGAAACCCTAGATTCTCTATACTCTTCTTCTTCCTCTTCTTATACTCCTCTACTCCTTCTCCTACTCGTACTTGTACTCCTTATCGTTATCCTTATTCTACTCCAGCTTGTACCCCCGTCACAGTGTTCCCTGGCCAAGAGAGACACAACCGTATCGCATTTACTTGGATTTCACTTTATCGGCAAAGCAACAACGTGAACAATGTCACCCAGTTTCCATGACATCCTCCAACTTCCCCACTCCCATCCTCCTCTCTCCCAATCCACTGTTCATCGCTCTTCCGATAATTGTATTGTGGTGTCAGTGTCGAATTATATACGTACATTATATATACAAAACACTGTACAAAAATCAGAATTCAAAGATTTTAAAATTAATTCCGTATGATTTTAAACATTTATCTTAAATTCACTGCTTCAAATCTTAAGCTAAATTCAATTTTTTAAAGCTATCATTTAAGTACGATTTTTTCTCTCTGTGTAAAGTTATAAAATCCCGCTTGACTATAAAAAGAAGCTAAATGCTGCTGTGTCTCCGGCTAAACAAAGTACGCTAGATCAAATGCAACAAAACAAGCTAAAAAGTGAAACATATTCAGCTGTAATAAAGTTAAAAGTAGCGGAAAAGGTAATGAAAGAGGGGGAGAGAAGAGTAAAAACTAAACAAAATTTCACATTAATTAATATTCAACTAAATCAGCTATTAATTTAGCTAAGTTTCAAGTTTTCACTGCTTCAAAAATATTATTTTATAATAAGCACAACTTTCATATATAGTTTATGGTATTTGATATATTAAGCGTTAGATAAAATTTGTGTATCAGATTTTATTGGTCCTTAAACTAATCAATTTAGACCACATAAAGTGGCGCTCAAACATTGATTTTACTTTAACCCACACGACTATTTTTGGTCTTATAATTAAATATATAATGAGCTGAACAATTAGTTAATTACTCGAGTCCATTAGTTGGGGACATAAAGTGCCTCAATCCATGTTATAAATAAACTTTATTATCGATTGTTTCCAACAACTATTCAAGTTATCAATTACCGCAGCACCATGAAAAATATCACATTTTATATATCATCGAACTGAGAGAGAGAGAGTAAAAAAAAATAGATAATAAAAAGAAAAAAATATATATATTGTACACCGCCACTCAACTGATTAGGTAAAGTTGTCATAAATAGACTTAAAGTTTAATAAATTTTATTTCACAAATAAATTATTACAGAGAAATCGGCTAAAAGTATTTTAACTTCAATGGGAACTTGACATAATCAGTTGTAGAGCAGTTAAGCATCACTTAATTACCATCAAAATAAAAGAATAAAAAAAATGAAAATATAGGAAAAATATTGTGGAAAAATTGCATTCTGAATTGTTGTAAAATTTTTCTTAAATTTTTTCATAATTTTTTTTTTTTTTTTTTTTTTTTTTTTTTTTGCACCTTTTCTAGGGCACTATAATAGAGCATTATCTGTGTGTGTGTAAGTGTGTGGGTGTGTGTATGAGTGTGTGTAAGATAATTGTTTTTTTGTTTGTTTTGTTGTATTTGGAAAACATATAAACAAATGGCTTAGACGCAGACAATTAGGACACTTGGGAAAACGTTGGGAGGGAATTTTTAGGGTTTTTTTTTCTTTTCTTTTATCTTTTTTTTTTGTGGTAGGATTCAACATATAAGGATATAGTTTTTATACATATTTCACTTTATTCGATTGTTTTCTTTTTTTATGATATTTTCATTCTTCAGTTACATTTAGAGATACAAAAAGAGATAACAACTGCTTTGGTATTTAATAAATACTCAATATACTGAAGCCCTATGTAATATATTTTTTTTTGCTGTTTTTGTTGTAGTTAATGTTTTTGTGTGCAAGTCTTGACTTGCTCACTGGCTTAAAAGGTTTTACTCTTAAATTAGATTTAAAAATAAAAATTAAAAATTATTTTGACTTTGTGAGAAACAAAAAAACAACAGTATTTGTTGATTAAGATGAGTATTTTTTTTTAATATTTATCATAAAAAGCATTGATGAAATCAAACGATAAACAAAACGAAATATAAATAGGTTGAGTATATAGAGATATAGATAGATAGAGAGTTTAAAATAGGGAAAAACTTTGTACGATGATGGGAAATAATGAAATTGAAAAAAATGAAGAAAACTTAAAGTATTTGAAATATTTGGAATTTGGTGAATGAGAAAGAAATTCGCTTAGTTTTTAGGTGAACTTTTTTGTTGTTGTGATAACGAGTAACGAGATAGAAAGAGAAAGAGCATGGGTGTATTGTGTATGAAAGAAAGAGTGAAAGAGAGGACAATAATCAGAGTTGAAAAAACTAACGAGTAACGGGTGTGTGCGTGTGCTTGTGTGTGTGTGTGTGTTTGTGTGAGTGTGTGTGTGTAACGGGCGAGTGACTGGATTTTGGTTATCAAATAAAATACGAAATGAAAATAAACCGATTGGAAACCAACAGAAAGAAAAAAAAAATGTTTAAATTCGATTGTTTTTCATGCGGAAAATTAAATGACAATTTATTTTAATGAAATGACAAATAAATCAAATGACATTTCTCTTTTATACATAATTTCTTTTTACTTCTCATTTTGTATTTGTATTTGTGGTAGCTGTTGTTGTTGTTACTGTTAATGTTGTTGTTTTGTTGTTGTTTTTTCTATTTTTTTTTTTTTTTTTTTTTTTTTTTTTTTTTGTTGAATTAGTTTAGTATGCGTATTAATATTGTTAATCAGAAAAAGGGTAAAATATAACATAAATAATCAACTAAATACACATAGACACGTACACATAACACATACAAATACTTAAATACTTGATTATCATTATTTTTGCAGTTGCAGATTTTAGTATTATAATTTTCTCTTTTTTTTTGGTTTTGTATTCTTTTTATGACCCTATAAAAACTTTGTTTGCATTTTAATGTAGTTTTTTTTTTTATCTTTGAATGAAACGAAACATAAATTGATGGAATGAAAATTGTGGAAATGTGTGAAAACATATTTTTTGTCATCTTTTGTCTCTTTTTTTGTTTGCAGTTGTCACATTTAATATGTTGGTTTTTATTATTTACATGAATGAGTTGTTGACTTTTGGGTTTTTAAAGTGTAAATTAAAAATTTGATATGACAAAAAACGAAAGAAAAACAAAATGAAAATAAATATAAAATAAAAATACATTTATGAAAAAATGGCAAAAATACTGTTTAATGCTGGGCTTTTGGGACATGGCGTTTGTTGGAGCTGGAACTGGAGCTGGAGCGGAAGCAGTCATGGGTTAAACGAGAGGTAATTACGGCAGATGGAATGCAACAGGTAATAAAAAACGTGAGTGGCGCCATCTAGTGGCTGATTTGTGTTTAATAATCAATAGCTTTTTGATGTATTGCAAATAAATTATTTTGTCATTTGGTGTAGCAATTTTTTGTTGCAATTTGTTCATCGAAGTTGAATTACCAATTATTCGGTAAAATGATTTAATGAATTGTATAAAAAAAATACTCAAAAAGAAAATGAAGAACAAGAAGTAGAAGAACTGGATTGTGTAGTGAAACTTTCAATGCAATATGCTTCTTAGTATGAAATATAGTATGATAAAAATGGAACACAAAAACGATGCATTTAGATGACGTAGAAAATTAGAGAACTAAAAAAGAGAACTAAGAATTGCGACTATATGAGGCCTTGGCCAAAAAACAATTACAATGGTATTTTATTTTATTTTTTTTTTTTTTTTTTGGAAATACCATTCATACGCCTGTGTATTTTCTTCCTTTCAAGTATTTTTTTTTTTTTTTAGACTTACCAAGGTGTGAACGAGCTCCAGAAGAGACTAAAAGTTCACGAGTTGATACGAAGTATTTTTGGTTTGATTTTTTTTTTTGGTATTTTATATTAATTTTTTAATTGTATTTTTTTTTTTTTTTTTTTTTTGTAGTTTAGCATTGGGAATGCATTTGATTTGTGTTGAAATTCGATTTGATTGTTTGGATTTTGGTTTAGCACACAACATGAAGGTATTCGAGCCACAGCAACAGAGTAGGACAGTACACAATTAATTGACAGGACAATAAAAAAGAAATTAAAAGACAAAAATGCTTTTCGTTAACGAATTTTCATCAAGTTGAGATTGTTTTAATTTTTATATTTTTTTTGGTATTTTTTATTTTTTTGGGTTGTTTTTTTTTTTTTTTTTTTTGTAGTTATGAGGCATACCTAAAATACTTGCTTAGCTTGAAACTAAAGCAATTATATAATTGAAATAAAAAATTACATTAAACGCCACTTGAGAAATGAAATCATAAAACACATTTGACAAACACACTTAAATTCTGTTTGGTAATTTTCTTGGTCTTTTTTTTTTTAATGAACGAAGATACTTTTTGGGGAAAACATCTTAGCAGGCGTCAGGCTTCATTTTTTAAGGATTTCTTTTTTTTTTCATTTTCAATCGTATTGTATCGTTTCGTTTTGGTTGATTTTTAGTATGGTTAGTTGGTTAAATGTAGTTGTTAAATTAAACTAAGGATCAGATCTTGTATATGTATATATTTATAATATATATACATATGTAGCATTACTTACAAATCATAATTAAAATACTTGTAACAAAAACAATTCGCTTTAGACACACACATTTACAGAAAAATGAATAAATTTTAAATAAAATTAAAAATTTAATTATTTATTTATAATTTTTAAATCAAACAATAGTCGAAGAAACACACAAGTCAAATTTCGTTTTCTTCTTCTTCATCTATTTATTTAGCTCTTATGGAAAAGTTCGAAAATAGTTTTAAGTCCTTGTTTTGCTTTCGTTTTGGTATTTTTTTTTCTTTGCTTTCTTCTGTATTCATTTCGTTTACTTTCTTTCTCATAAAACAAATGTTAAATTCACAAATCAAAAACAACAACAAAAAAGTACACTCTTCGACTACATTTCTTCATAGATTTTAATCGAATATTTTTTTTTTATATTCATAGATAGAAAAGTTAAATTAGAAAAAATCAAGAAAGTCGCAGAAAATACTGTACGAACTGAACCCAAGCAAATCAGAGTTAAAATTTACCCACTTATCTGAGTAAGTATAGAATATTTTCTTATTAAATAAACTAAAATAATTGTGGAGTGCATTGTGAGATTATGTTAAGTGTCATTTTATTCCCAAAATGCACTCGAAATCGAAGAAAAATGAAAACGACAATCAAACTCAAATTTTATATAGAAAATAATGTTATAGTTAAAGAATAGTATTTTTTTTTTAGATCTATGTACGTTGGGGTCTTTTGAGGAGGAACTGACACCTAGAGTTGTATTATAATGTAAATTTCTATTTGGTATTTTCAACAAAGATTATTTTCTTTGTTGTTATTCTTTGACACACTTTAAGACTAAGGTATTATTATATATTTCTGTATTTTTCTTTTAGTATTTCATAGTCATAGTTTGTATATTTTTTTTTTTTAGGGTAAGACGAACACAAGGAGGTAAAACACTAGACAACACACATACTCAATGAAGTGCTATCATTATTTTCGCTTTGGATTTTTGAAACAGTATTTTTTTTATTTTTACATCATATTTTAATTGACAAAACGTAGAGTTCGAGAATGAAAAAATGAAGCTTGAACCGAAATCGAGAAATCAAGAGCTATACGGAAAATAAAACATAAAATTTTGAAAATTACGGAAATTTTTTTTCTTTATTTGCGCTAAGTATTTTTTTTTTTTTTTTTTTTTGTACCCTTACTTTTTTTTTGAGGCAGACAAGAAAAGAAAAAGCTCAAACTATGAGAAAATTTTGTGACGCGTTAAGCGACAGTCCAAAAGATGTAAGATTCGAAATTTAAGATTAACATTTTTGAGGTTAGGCCAAAAAGTAAGAAAGGATTGTAAATAAGAAGAAGAAAAAAGTAGTATATTTATATATATATATATTTATATAGAACTGAGATTCAACTGAATGATACACGAGAGAACGAAAACGTAAACATTAAATTCAACATTTTGTTTGTTTTTTTTTTCTGTTTTCTTCAAGAGATCTTTCAATATTTATTTTGAGGTTAGTTTGTAGCACGTCCAACGCATAAATGATAGACTCATTGAGGGGAGAGAGGCGTACGGGATTGTGGGAATGTGATTTGCGGGTATTTGATTTTTTTTGCATTGATTTTTTTTTTTTTTTTTTTTTTTTTTCTTTGATTTTTTTTTTTTTTTGCATAGAATTTGATTTGATTTGTTGAGACTAGTTGAATGTGTTTAGTTGAAGTTTGAAAACATATATAAATAAGTTTTAATAACAATTTTCATTTGAAAGGTTTCAACATTTTGTTAAAGCAAAACACAAAAGTAAAAACAAAGAAACAAACTGAAAAACTATATATATCTAAGTTTACATATATAGAAATATAGAAATATATAAATATATATATAGGTATATAATGTATATACATATACATAAGGTTTCAAAATAAAAAACATTAACTGGAACGTAAGGAAATTAAAAATTATTTCATAAAAAATTTGAGCTTTTTCTCTTCGTTGATGTAGTACCACAAAACGTAAGATTAGGCAACGGATCAGGAGAGTTATTCGATCTGTATTATCTCTCTCTGTGGTGCACTTTAATTTCGATGTATATTCGGTATATATAAGTTTTAATACGATTTCACATTTAACTATATACTCATAATACACCTCGTCTGATCGACACAAAACTGAACTTAAAAATTTGCAAAAAAATTCGCAAATATCGAAATATTTAAACTGATAACCGATAAATCAATCATTCGATGACTAAAAACAAAACTGCTCATCGTAAAGGCCTCTTCCATTCGATTTTATCTTTCTTTTTTTTTGCCCCTAAGCTGCGCACTAAGAGATTATACAGCATATATAGTATATATATATAGTACACAATCCCAATTTTGGGGAAAATTGGAATTAGTAATCCCACAGCTAATAAATGTAATATTACAAACTAGTTAATAACTTGGCGTTGTACTTACTTTTCACTGTACTCGTCCATATGGGCATAGGATTGCACCGAATTCTCCTCAATGAGAAATTTGACTCGCTGATAGAAGGAGGCCGTCACCGATGGAGGTTGCTTGCGTAGCAATACCTCAACGGGATCGTTAGATGAAAGACACATTATATGCTCGGAACAGGCGGGATGAGAGCAACATTCGCTATCTGAACAGTCCGTCATGCCATCTGGATTTTGGTTTTCATTTATGATTTCATGGTTTACAATATGTTTGTCGAATTTTATGCATAATTTGTATTGTTTTCTAAATTGAATACTCTAAGAGGGTTTCGTTCACTTACCGCCATCGTTATCAATGTTGTCCTTACAGTTCATTTCCAAAGCTATCGAACAGTCGCTGCCAGCCCAGCCTTCAATGCAATCGCAGCGATACTCGCCGTTCTCCAGTGTGCACTGACCGTGACGTGAGCAACCGTTTTCGCAGCCAGCTGTGAAGTAGAGTCGAAAAAAATATGTTTAAATAGGAGCGAGTATCAAATTAAAAAGATTGAACGAGTGACGAGCAACGAAAAGTCAGCAAAATCGTTGTACATCCCCGATATATGTAAGTAAGCCCAATTAAATGTAACGAGTGAGCTCAGAGGGTTTCAGCGAGTACTCGTGAAGTCAGCGAGTGGCTTGAATAGTAATGAACTGAACCTATTATTAAAGACAGGGAAATAAAAACAAACGTCTAACATCTGTAGACACAAACGCGTTGCTATAACCAAACTAACGAGTAAAAATAACGAGTAAATATAAGACACAGCTATACCTGTTGACGAGTGATCTTAAAACTATACTTGATTTCACTAAACTAAAAGTAAAATATTTCTTCAACGACAACTACGATTAAAATCAATTCAGCGAGTAAAAAGTAACGAGTAAGTGACTAAGTATTGCTCAATCAGCCGTATGGAATGCAAATGAAAACTGCACTCAGTGCAAATAGTAAAACCGATAAAAGAAACGAGTAGTTAGCTGGTTTATGTATGTCACATGCACTCGTTGTTATTACTTTTTATATGCATATTCAGGAAAAAGAGAGAGAGAGAGCGAGACAGAGCGCGAGCATTAATATAAAAATAATGTTAATGTTTCGAAAGAGAGCTCGTTCAAGTGAGTCCAGGGACAAAAGTGATATCTGCTCGGGAAAAAAAAGAAAAAAAAAAGAAACTGGAAGTGGTAAGAACAACATCAAAGTGCCCTTCGCACGCACATCCACAACATCATAAACGAAATGTGGAGAAATCTACAAAACAGTAAACATAAAAAGCCAACGAAACGTAACGATAGATGCCACCGTTGATGTGACTGTTTGTTGCTTTTTTCGGCTGAATATTTGGATTGGGTAAGGCTTTATGGTATGCTGATGTATAGCAATGGGTTTCTCTCTCTCTCTCTCTCTTTCTCTCTTTCTCTCTCCTTTATTTTTTTGCTACTGTCGTTGGGGTTTATTTGTTTGTTCCACGACAGAAGCAGCAACAAGAACAACAATGACATGGCAGCATTTGAGCATTTGACGCAAAGTTAATGTCACTTGACATGTGTCATTTGCAAAATGGGTAACCTCGACGCTAACTCAACTTCCGGTATGTTAAAAAGTTTGCGGCGCATAAAATGACTTCCTTGTCGTAACTGCCTTCCTGTTTACGACTCTCTAACTCTAACTCTCTTTTTCTCTCTCTCTCTCTCTCTCTCTCTCTCTCTTTCTCTCTTTCTCTCTGTGTATACTCCACATATTGGCAATAACGTCAAGTGTTGCTGCCAATATTTGAACGATGTTTGCTGACGCTGGCATTACACAACCAAATTCACATGACAACTTGAGTGTGTGTGAGAGTTTCTGTGCATATACATGACTCTGTGTGTGTGTGTGTGTGCGTGTGTTAAGTGTACTGCTGTGTGTGTGTGAGAGATTATGTGTTGGCATTATGCTAAGTTCGTTGAAAGGGAGCACAAAACCAACTCAGTACTGAAATCTGTCAAAAGTTGCATAGTTTCTCGAAAACTCACAAATCCGTTGCAAAATTTCATAAACTTCTATTTATGGAAACTGCGAAGGAACTTTAGCTGAAAGTCAGTTGACTAACGTACCACAAATCGGGAATACCGGTTTTAGATTCACTGCAGGGCAAAGTTTAGTAACTAGACAGATTTAAATAGGTTTTTCCGAGAAACTTTTCAGAACGCACTCAGTTAGAGCTTAAAACTCTCGAAGTTCTAATAAAACTGAGTGTAAAACCTGTTGATAAAGTATTTAACTAGTGACAATAGTAAAAAAATTCTAATATAGAGCTGATGGTAACATATTATTAATATACTGTTGTTATTAAATATATCTAAACATATTTTTAGTACATGAAAGTCGCTTGAAGTAGCGCAGCGCCATTAAGCCTACTTTAGTCACTAGCTTGCACTTTAAAAAATATTTATAACTGCAAAATTTCAGAACAAAAAGAGACACTCCCTCCTTTAATAATAACTAACATATCAAAATAAATTCTTATCTCAAATCCCGTTTCAACCATCCTATATTTCATCAAAATTTTCTTCTATATCTACCCCAACTAACCTCTCGTAACTCTAGTGTCTGTGACACATTTCCGCTGAAATTTAGCCAATATAATTTTATGCATCTTAAGATTAGATAAATATGAATTTTAGTGAAATTCCTGCATGACAAATCCTGGAGAAACCTCAACTAACTCAGTTGACTAGTGAAGGAATTTGTTGAAATTACTTTGACTGTGATTTCCAGATGTTTCTAGCCATATTCCGCTTGAGTTTTTTACTACAAATCTTTAGCTAAATATATTTCGGACGGATACTAAAAATCTCGGCGCCGACTTTTAATAAAAAACATAAAGAAAGAAGAAAAAAAAACTAGAAACGGCATAACTAAACGTAAGTGCGGCATAAAAAGTCAACGACTAGTTTGGTGTCACCTTCCAGTAAAGGGGGAGGGGCCGAAGGGCGGAAAAAGTCAGCAGGGGAAAGAAGAAGAAGGAGAAGGAGAAGGGAAGCATGAAATTGAGAGACATAAAAATGTATCTACACTTGCGGATTGCAGTCGTGTAATTTGTTACAAATCTCGGCTCAAATTCAATAAACTTTACCGCATTGTGTGTGTCGCGCAGAGCGAAAGAGACAGCAAGACACACAGATAGAATGAGAGCGAGAGCGAGAGCAAGAGAGGAAGAGAGAGGGGGAGATAGAGGGTGAAGGATAGAGATGTAAAACTTATACAGAGACATGTGGAAAGTCGCTGCAAAGTCGTTAAGTACTTTCTAAAAATACATCCCAAACATGTATTAGTTAATGTATGTGTGTGTGTGTGTCTGTGTGTGTGTATGTGTGTGTGTGTAGCAGGATATTGGGTGGCACTTTGTGCTTGTGCAAGCGTGACTCGCACGTCTAAGCCAACAACACCATGCCACACGCCTGCCCTCCCTGCCCTCCCTGCCCTCCCTGCCATTCTCTGCGTTACTGCAACACTTGAATCGATTCAAAACGTTTTTGGCCGTATGTTGTCGGAGCAACTTTCCACTGGGAATGCCACTGACGGGGTCCTCAATGCTAAAGGGGAGTTTGGGGGGGGCGGTGGGTGGGGCGTGGCATTTTGTACTGGCATAGGTTGGTAAGTGTCTTTCGGTTTTGGGCCTGAGCGAAATGACGTCGGAAGTTTTATTGGTTTTGCACACGTCAACGAAATGTAATACACAAACACACACACACACAAAGGGACATACACACACACACACACAGAGACAAGCTTCTCTCTCTTTCTCCCTCTCCTTTTGTTCACTTGTCCTTTTGCTCTCTCTGTCGCTCTCTACGTGTAATGCCATTACATGCATGCCTGAGCCGCTGCCAATGGGGAGCCCCCGCCCTCTGTCCACCCCGCTCTCCCTCTCCCTCTTCCACTCTCCCCCTCTCCCTCTCTCTATTCCTTCCTCTCTCTTTTTGTCTGTTTCTCATGTTTTTGCAACATGACTGTTTGTTTTTAAAGTTTTAATCACTGTCAATCGATAGCTACTTATCATGCTGCACTGCTGCCAGCAACACAAAGCTGCCACACACAAATACACACACACACATACACAAACACACCCCTTCCACACACACACTCTGCTCTCTGTTCAACACTTTCTTCTCTCCCTTTCGCTCTCTCTTATCTGCGTCAATCAATACCCAATTCTGCTGCTTGCACTTCAATTGACAGTTGGCAGAAGTAAAAGCCGGCAAAAAAATACTAAAAAAATACATAGAATACTGAGTAACCAGGCAGCAGCCGGTAGTGATCGCATACAGTATACCCAGTATATAAATTACTGCCGTATTAATTATATAAATAATTTTTTTAAACTATCAAAGCTAACTGAATATTAATAAAATTTGTTTTAATTACGCATGAAAAATTACTTAAAAAAACTAAAAATAATACTGATTCTTTCTTAAGACTTCATTAAGCCCGTGACGAACACTTCCCCAAGCACATAACACCCCTCTGCTACAGGGTATAGAACAAGTGTGTTCAGCTGTTTGGTTAAGTCATGGCGGCGACAAAACTGTCAAGCTCAGTAACGATAGCCATTGAGGGCGCTCACGGTGTATAAAGGGGGCGTGTCACCGCTGCCTCTCGACTCGCTGCCAATATCCGGACACTTTGCAGTCTGGACTTCTTGCCGTCCAGATGGCGTAAACATGTACAAAATACTTTGGCGCAAAAAGCAAAAACAAAACCAAAAAAAAAATATGAGAACAAAAAAATTTATAAAAATAAACAACAACAACAATTGAAACTTGCAACAGTGCGGAAAGCTGTTGTTGCTGTTGTAGTGGCAAAATATTTGAACTGTCGAAGCAACTAGATAACAAAACAGCAACAGCAACTGCAACAAAAGCAACAACAACAACAACAACAACTGCAACGGTAATGTTTTTGGTTTAACTTGCAACATGAAGTGACAATGTTGTTGCTGCCACAATTATTGTAGTTGTTGTTGTTGTTGCCATCATCGTTGCTGTTGCTGTTGCTGCTGCTCGACGTGAGTGTCAGCTGCGGTTGCTCGCTTTTCCAATTGCTGCAACGCTAATCGATTGCGTGTCAATTGCAATTGGTCAACAGCAGATTGCAACCTGCAGCCTGCAACTGCCACAGCCGCAGCAGCAGCAGCAACAACAACAACAACAGCAGCAGTTGCAACCGCATCTGCAACTGCATTCACGTTGAGGTCAAGGCAAAATGCTGAACGACATCTCAATGCAACACGAATCTGATGAAAATTTCTACGTTTCTGTTGGAAAAACTATCCGAAGTAAAATAATTTTGAAACAGTTTATGCGCTAATAGAAAATTTATACTAAACATTTTATATATAAAATTTATATTTAGGAAAATTTGACCTAACATCATGCTATTCAATAAACATGACTTGAATTCTTTCGCCTCAAAAGAGTCTGTCAATAAAGCAAAGACTTAATCGATCCACAATTTGGTATTACTGCCATGGGAAGAACTAATCAAAAATCAATAAAAGGTATAAAAAACTAATCTGTTTTTTTTAGTTTACTTAAACAAAGTCTCACAGAAAACATTATTAACATAAAATCTGATTTGTATACAATATTGTAAAGTTGCCTAAGAAAACGTCTGTAAAAAGTGCTCTCTATACGAATTTGGTAAGAAAAACTTTTAAATTTATCAAGTTATCTTAACCAGGTGAATTAGCTTAAATTATTGTTACTTTCTACTCAAATCGATGCATAAATCAAAGTTATAAAAAGTAGTGAAATCACTAAACTCATGTTTAGTTACGTATACTTGATTTCTTCTGCTTAGCTCAAAAGTACCCAAAGTGCGTAAACAAATTAAAATTTGGTAATTACTTTTGGTACTTTGATCACTTGATAACTTAGTGGCTTAAAACAGTACTTACGTAGTGTGCAGTGTCTTCCATTCCAGCCCTGGGAGCAAACGCAGGTACCGTTCTTGCACTGACCGTGCTCCGAGCAACGAGCATCACAGGGCAACTGGTCACAGAGATTTCCTGTCCATCCGGTATTACAGCGACATTTTCCCGACTCACAGACCCCGTTACGACCACAGTCCAAGCTACAGACAGCTGCAAAATTAAAATAACAAAAGGAAAAAAGTTAACAATTTATTAATAAATAATATGAAATGGCCAGACAAAAAAAAAAATGGTGGAAAAGGTTTAATGTGTCGGTTTATTATGTTGTAGTTATACATATGAGCGTTTAAAGTCGGTAAAGTTCTGGGACTTTTCCCTCGAGTTGAAAGCAATGAAGTCTCTCGATGTGTTGAAAGTTGATTTACTTAAAAAAAACCGATTCAGAACCGTTTCACCCACTCGCCGTACTCACTACTCGTTAGTTTTCATTCGCTGCTTCACATACTCGCTCCCGATCTCACTCTCGCTTCCTATACCTATCTCCTTCTTCCCCCCCCCTCTCTCTCTCTCTCTCTCTACCGCTTTGTCTTTGGGCTGTAAAATGTTGCCCCACCGAGTGAACCATAAAAACAACATTATAAATGTAACATTTACGTGGCAGTCAGCTCCGCTCCACCTCCTATTCCTCTACCCCCATTTGCCCAACCCCCTTTACCCCCTCCCATGTGCAGCCCAGCCCCCCGGATTCACTCGTTTGTGGCAAATGTGCCCCATGATGTTGTTGGTTGCCGTTGACTTTTGTTCTGTGCGTCGCAGGCGTAAATTTATTTTATTTGCTTTTTGTGTGGGACAAGCGAACTGCGAGTTGCGTATTAAATAAATAATGAATTTTTATGAAGCTCTGCTTCATTACGTTGCCAGCGCATCCCCGTTCACTTCACTTCTCCTCTTTTGAGGAGGGGAGGGGGGTGGAGAGAGGGGCGTGGCAGGATTCAGTGAAGTAACGCGACGTTCTTGTTTTTGTTCTGCCGCCTGTCGGTGCTAAAAAGTTAAGCAAATTAGGCGTGCGTGCCCACAGTGCCTCAGTTCTTTTGCCCTTTGACCCCACCCTCAACCCACCTGTGACCCCTATACTCTGTTCCCTCTATCCACTCCATCCACTCATTTTGTTGCGACTCGTAAGCTGCATGTTTTATTGGGCTCCAACGCCCTCGAAATGATTATGGACCAGGTACAGTTTTTGATGTCGTTCTTTCTGTTGTTCTACCTCCTCCTCCTACTAATCCTGCTCCTGCTCCTACTTTTTCATCTTCTTCTTCCTCTTTGGTAATCGGCAAATTTGTTTTTGGCTTTGGCTTTGCCTTTGGCCTAATTGAAGGCTCGACTTTATGGGCATCATCTAATTTGGATTCGGTCCATGCGATAAAACATCATTACGCATATATGCCTTATTCCTTGAATCTTATTCCTTATTCCTTATGCCTTATGTAATAACTGCATTAGTTGCCAGCTTTCAGTTTATGACCTTGACTCAACACCTTTCCTTCCTCTTGCCCATTTGCCCGCCCCTTAGACATTTTACAGCCTCTGAGAAAATTATAGCTCTGCACTCGACTCGACTCGACTTGACTCAACTCGGCTCATAAAATGGTAACAAACTGCTGATTTGATTGCGATTAGGTACTCGCTATTGTTAACGAGATTTCACTCGTTGCAATTGACCAAATGAATTGTTGATTAAGTTGCAAATGTGCTAAGTCATTCGAAATACTCTAGATGAAGGTGTGTTAATTACTTCAATTACTTATGATTAATTTTGATTTTTGTTAGTTCTACCCCTCCTGTCCAAATTAAAAGGTTATCCTCTTTATTTTAGTCTAAGGAGTTGTAAGGATTCAACGCTTAAACTAATAATAAGAACAAAAAAAAAAAAAAAAAAAAAAAAAAAAAATTGTTTTTTGTTGGTTTTTTGGATTTAAACCTTAACTGAATAAAAATTGATTTTCAATGCATTCCAATAATTCTTGCTCAACTTTGCTTTGAATACTAATTTTTTTTAATTATTACATTGTTTCAGTATTTTTGCATTCACAATTCAAATTTCTTTACTTGTTTGGAACCAAACTAAGTTTGAGTTATTGTCCGTTTTTGTCACTAGCGTGACCTGTGTGTGATTTATTCTAACCGTGTCTGCTTTTCATTTAGTTAACAAAGTATTCCATTCAATTCATTTTGACTTTAGTTCGAGCTGTGATTTAAGTTTTCTGGCTAAACAAAAGCAACTATTGCTCTCTCTTTCATACGCTTTGTTGCCATCTCTTTCTTCAATTGTCTGCTCATTTGAATTCAATGCTCGAACGAAAGAATCATTTGTAAGCAGCTTGTTGTGCGAAACGACACCGGAACACAACAACGAGAAACAACACACACACACACTCACACACAACAATACACACTCACACAACAAACTCTTGCAAACAATATACAAATAACTCACACATGCAATTGTTATTGTTGTGCTTTGTGTGAGATGTGTATGAATGTGGGCGGTGGGCAGTGGGCAGTGAGAGTAGTAGCTAGGGGCGTGTCTAGGACTAGGGGTTAGGGGTTAGGGGTCAGAGGTGAGGGGCCAATTGTATGTATTGCACTTACCTTGAGAACAATCCGGTCCCGTCCAGTGTCGCTCGCAAACGCATTGTCCGGTCTCCAAGTCGTAGGTGCCATGCTCAGAGCAGCCAGGCAGGCATTGATACACCTGCTGATCAATGGTGCCACAGTCCTCGCCCTGCCAACCGGCCTTGCAGTAACATTGACCTGCCACACAGGTGCCATGTCCCGAGCACAATGGATCAAGGCAATCATCTGTTCATCGTCATGGATGCGATTTGGGTGTGTATTTGGTTGTGTGTGTTTATATTTTGAGGGAGAGAAAGAGTATACAAAATGTTTGTTAGTCTCACAAATACATATATATGGGAAAAAGCAGCAAATACACTCAGAGAAAATATTGGTTATTTGGGGTTAAATGAGGAGAGTTTTTATTTTTAAGCCGCTGTTTTTAAACTTTTTTTAAGTACAAGTTTTAAGCAAATATTTCAGCTATTTAAAAAAAAGCTAAAATATTTGTTAGCTTGAAAAAAATATGTCAGCTAGAATTTAAAATTCAAGCTTAATATTTTTTTTTTACAATTTTTATTGTTTTAGGTTATAATTTTTTAAAAATTTGTGCTTAAAAAATTCAGTTTAAATTAAGTTTTTCAAAGCAATACTTTTTTTGCTGTGCAGAAGGTACTACATGTGGGCGTGGTGTAATGTTTTCGGGTCGCAGCGCGCTGAGAGGCGGAGCGTGGGCGGATGTCGGGGCGGGGGCGTGGCATTACAGCCTTGGCAAAACAAAAGCCCGTCACGAACCGATGGCGATACATGCCGGCAACAGCAGCAGCAGCAGTTTCCGACAACCATATTCGGGGTCAGGTCGAACATACACACACATATGAGCACACACACACACACGCATACACATACTTACACAGATGACATGATTAGTATGTTAGACACGTACGAAAGTGGTCATTAAAATGAAATTCCAGTTTAGTTCAACTTGGTAATTTTGCGCAGTTGTTGCAATTTTCTGCTCTCTCTCACTCTCTCTCTCTCTCTCTGTCTTCTTCGCTCTCCTTCTCTCTCTCTCTCCTTCTTTGTTGTTATTCGTGCGCCGTGCGGTATGCTATACTTTCTGCTTTCTTTTTGTACTTTTTTTTTTGGGTTTGTTGTGCTACTTCTAGATGCTCTCTTCTCCCCGTTTCTTTCTCCTACGCTTTCCATACCACGCCTTCCTCCAGCCTCCTACACCCCCGCTGGGGGGGGGTATTTCTTTCGTGTTGGCTTGCGTTGAGCGTTTTGTATGAGAAATATGCTTTCGACATATAAATTCGATTTTATACGTTTTATGTTTGCACAACGTTTCAAGTTCTTTGTTGTTGTTTATTCTGTTTGTTGGTCTGCTTCTTTTGTATGCCAAGGGTCCAGCACACACGCACACGCACACACATGCACATACATACATACAACAACACACGTGTAGGGCATTAAGCATAGTAAAGCATAGTGTGTGTGTGTGTGTGGGTTGTGCTGCATATCTTATGCAATTCATATACCCTGTAACTAAGTCGGAGTACCTTTAGAAGTTAGCAGAGCTACTTTTTATAAACTAGCAAAGAAAACTATTTCAAATATGAGGAATTTCTTTATATTTTAAAAAAGCAAATGAAGTTTTTGAAGCGTTTTGGTACTGAGGCTGAAGACACTTCTTCAAATTTTAGTAAATTATATGTCAAAATCCATCAAAGAATTGAATAATAGTTTAAATTTAAATAAATAATATTTTGTATTTCTGTTTTCAATATGAACCTTGTAAGCGCGAGTTTGAAATTTCCCTCATTATTTCTAGATTTCCCTGCCCAATATAACAATTTGTGGAATTCCCATACTTCTAACATCCTCAAGTTTTGATTCTAGTTCTGGAATATTTTTTACTGTGTATCGTCTTGCCAATATGCAGCTATTTAGTGGCAACCCTGCCATCAATTTGGTTATTTTGTTATGTAAAGTTCTTCAGTTCCATTTGCAGTTAAAGCACACTTTAGACGCGCACAAAAGTATGCAATGTTTTCTGTATTTCCAACGGTTTCCATTTTTCAGTGTTTTCGTTTTTTATTTTGGGTCGGTTTATTTGCCTCAATTTAAAGCTCCAACAAAAAGCATACAGAGAGCGGTAGAGAGAAAAAGAGAGGGAAAGAGGAAGAGTGGAAACTAAACGATGGGGAGGCATAATAACTGAAATATTTTGGCGTCACCATGACATGCCCCTCAGGCATCCCCTGGAACCCGCCTCCCTGCGTCCCTGTACCGTTGTAACACTCACATATATATATACGTATATAAGCATAGTGCCTTATCGGAGCAGTGACAACATGCCCTGCTGTGCCTGGAGTCGGGAGAAAACAGGGAGACAGGAGTCTGCGAGTCTGAGTTGGGACCAAGGAAAACAGCCCGAAATTGCAAACAAGGCAAATAAATAATTTTAGCATTTTTATGCCAAGTCAGCAGAAAAACGACACACACATACAAATACCAACACACACACACACACACATACAGTCATACACAGTCACATAGAGAGAGAGAGAGACAGGGACAGAGGGACAGACAGAAGGTTTGGACACATGGCCCGGTTTGGCTTGACACTTACGTTGATCGCAGTAGGGTCCTTTCCAGCCTCGCTCACAGTGGCACTCGCCCTCGATGCAACGTCCATGGCTGGAGCAATTGGGTACCTCGCACTCCCCAACGGGTATATCGCATTCAGCTCCCTTCCAACCGTCCTCGCAGTGACAGACACCGCCTCCATAGTGACCATGAGCCGAACAGAGAACCGGGCAAACGCCTGTAAAGAGCAAAGTCAAATAAAATTAGTATGAGCAAAAGAAACAGACAGAGAGGGAGAGAGAGAGAGAGAGAGAGAGAGAGAGAGAGAGAAAGAGAGAGGGGACTTTGAGGAAAAGTGTGGGCAAATAGCAAGTGAAAAATAAAAAAAATATGTATAAAAACGAAAATTGGTATTGAAAAATGTCAGACAAAGGCGAACACAAGAAGCTGAGAGAAAGAGAGCGAGAGAGAGTTGAAGGGGAAGAGAGTGAGAGCGAGAGTTACAAAAATAAATTTAAAAATAAAAATACTTTGCCAGCACAGTGGTTAAAAGGTGTCAAAAACATTTGGAGAAATGCTCTAAAATGTGCCACAAATAAAAGAAAAATTTTAAATGTTCCTTAATTCATTCATTGTGGCATAAAGTTGGTTATCGATTAGTCGATTAATGCAGGAAGGTAAAAAATGTTAATTAAATAAAATGCAGGTGAAAATTTTGCCAATCGATTAATTGAATGGCACAAATTGCAAAAGCAGGTAAATTACTTAAAACCGTGAACAGTTAATAGTTATCATTCATGAAAATTAAGAAAAAATAGGGTAAACAAATAATCGAACCCAAAAATTAGGAATTATCGATTGTTTTCGATTTAATTTATTATAGTCCACAGTCATGAATATCTATGGGATTATCGATTACCAAAAAGACTGTCTTAAAATGTGCTATTCGATTATATTTATATCTATAAATATTTATTTTCGATAGATTTATCGATAACACAAATGTAAATAAGTTTACAAAATTTTCACGCACTTTTTGTTACAGTGTGCCCCAAGAAAAAGGGATGAAGTAACACGGAAATGTGTCGAGTAGCTGCTGAGAGGGTCGCCTCTGAGCATTTCAAGTAGATTTAGATTCGGTTTTTGTTTTTTATTCTCTCTTTCTGTTATTTTTTGGGTCTCGTCACCCCCGAATTTTTATTTTGGTCGAAAATGTCTGAGTTGGCGCTTTTTGGGGATGGTCAACAAAAAAAACAAACAAAAGCAGGTGATGTTGACAGCTCAACTTTGGCGTAAGTTTTTAATTTAAATTGCAGCTTGAGTGGACAGCGTAGGGAGTAGAAGGAGACAGAGCAAATAAAAGAAAAGGAAGAGGAAGAAGAGGGAGAGAGAGGGAGACAAAGAGAGATAGATAACTGTACTTACTTTTGGAACAGTCGACGCCTTGATAACCATCGATGCAATCACACTTGCCCAGATAGCAACTGCCACGCCCCGAACAATCATTGGGGCAGGTAGTGCTAACGCCCTCAGCCTCCTCGGCCAACAAGGAGACAGAGTGAGCAACCAACTCATCATTGTAGACCGATATGAACCATAAACCCGTGTCCAGATACTGCAAAAGCGATACATTCACAGTCATGGCATCCATGTCGAGAGCTGGCAAACCACCGGCACCACCAACACCGCCATTAACACCGCCATTAGCACCACCATCGGCAGCGGAACGTTTGTGCAAAGAGTGTCCAAGACTTCCCATGGAATCCAAACCAAATTCAGAGTCTTCCTCACTGTTGGAATCCTCACTAGAATCCGTGTCGTCCAAATCGTCCTCAAAACTCTGTTGTGGCTTCTGCTGTTGCTTCAACTGTACCTGCTGCTGCTGTGACTTATCGTAGACACCGATCAGATGCAGATCCTTGCCTGCATTGGTGGCATTACCATATCCATTGGCACCACGTCGATGCCTCAGATGACTGTCCAAGCGTCCGCCTTTGATGAACTCCACGAAATCATGTTGTGTGACCGACGGTGCCACATTGCGACGCGAATAGACGGCAAAGTGAGCACCCCAGGGCAATGTAAAATTGAACCTTATGAATGCGGGATGTTTGTTACGAAACTCAAGGGTCCAGAACTGATAGGCCGGTATGTTGGCATGATAGAGCTCATTGAAATCCTTTAGTTCGACCACTTGTGGCCATTGGCCAGTGCTTAGACCAATTCCCGAATGCTGTTGCTGCAGCGACGGATGATGATGTCCACCATTTTGTTGCAACAAGAGATTGTGCTGATGCTGTTGCTGTTGGCCCATGTTGTTGTTGCTGCCGGTGGCACCGCCATAAGTTAATTGATCCTGTAACTGTGTATTGGTCGCATCCAATGGTGTCAATGGCTGATTGATCGCATGCGGTTGCTGTTGCTGCAACAACAGTTGCTGTTGTATACCCGTTGCTCCCGGTAGTAGACCCTGTAGTCCAACACCACCGGGACCAATTAAACCATTGACGCCTAAACCATTACTGCCATGATCCGATGTACTTGTCTGTATCGATTCCTCAGTGGGATAAGCTGTCGCTCCTCCCAATGCCTTGTTGCTGCCACCGTCTCCCAGTTTGCCACCGACACCGCCGCGCAGATCGTGTGGCTGTGACTTTACGTCTTGGACTAGGATGCAATTGGAGCTGTCCATGTTCGGTTTCATTGAACTGACTGCTGAAAATGTGGGAAAACATGAGTTAGAATTTCAGTTTATCAATCAAAAAAAGTTTAAAATTAATTTATTTAAGATTGTGAAGGTTAGAGTGAGATAGAATATTCTTAAACCGAGTGTGGAACACTTGATTCAAAAGTATATAACAGGCAGAAGCAGGCGTGTATAAAGTATATATATTCTTGATCAGCATCACAAGGCGAGTCGATATAGTCATGTCCGCCTGTATGTCAGATCTCAGAGACGGTAAAAACAAATTTTATGATGAGACATAATCTTTGTTCTCAGATATGTTATCCACAGCTCAATGCTAAAAATTGACAACTTTCCCAACTTTGACTGATCATAACTCAGCCAAATGAAGCGATATCTAAAAAAGTCATGCCATTTTATAATCTGGACAACTAGCAGAATCAATCGCAATCAAAATCTAAAATTCTCAAAATCGAACCCATTTTGACAAATTTTATGATGAGACTTGATCTTTGAAATTTTGTAAAAAATTGACAAAATTTTATTATTGAATATTTTGATGCCAATCGATAGTACTGGTCCTCCCGAGCTCAGAAAGGTATAACAATCGAAGATTGGATGCCAGAGTCTTCAGATATCCATTCAGATGTCCACAGTAATACCCCAATACAGATTTTCATAATATAGATAGACCATATAGTCGGAAATAAAATTCGAATTGTAAAGACTTTCTTTATTCCTATTCTAAAGTTGATTTTTAAAATATACAGGGTCTTTTGCAGTTTGATGTTCTTGTCTGTGGCCTCTCGCTAATAGGTATTTTCATTTTTTTCTATTTGGCTGCAAGTTGCAAGTCTCCAAATGTGGTGCACATAAATCGCTTGATGCTAAATTTAAGGCCATAAATCTGCAGCTCCTTTTTGGCCACTGGCAATAATGTGTGTGTTGTATGTAACTGTGTGTGAGAGTGTGTGTGTGTGTGTTGCTGTTCTTGTGGCTCACCGAACACAGCTGCAATTGCTTTGCCTTAGCAAGTTCCACGTTTTATTCTTTTTTTTTACATTTCTACTTCTTCCCAGTCTTCAACTCTCTTCTCAATTGATTTTCTCTCTTTCTCTTATTCTCCTTTCTCCTCTTCATCTCCCTCTTCTAGGGTATTTTTAACCCTTCTTGCCTGCTTGCTTTGCTGCTCCATATTTTTTTTCGCACACATAAATTTTTGGCATCATATTTTAACGCCATATTAATATGCACTCGCACATAAATCAAAACTATAACCATCTCTCTCCCTCTCCCTCTCCTTCTTCCTCTCCCTATCTCTCTTTTGGGTTCAGTTCTTTGCTCGGACCTCAACCACATGTGCCACACACACACACACACACACTGACACACACAGTGAACAGACGCAAAGTACGCGTTGTTAACACGTTTGCATTTTACTAGCCATCGATGCCTGTCTGTGACTCGCTATCGTTATCGTTTATCGATAACTTACAAAATTTATGAGCTTTGCCAATGGCGCCAGATGCCCTCGACATGTGCCCGTATTTGGGCCACAGTACGAGTGTAAAATCCGTTTTGCAACCTTAAATCGCAACCACAAACTGTATGTTGCAAGTGCAACAATCATCAATCATGATTGAACATGCGATAAAATTCGAAATTTAAGCATTTTTGTAGTATCAATCATGCTAGGCATTATTTAATCAATTATTTGTTGAAAATGGAACTTTTTTTAATGTTTTCATTTCAACCATTTAACTCTTTCAATCAACGCTCAATCAAAACACATATTTCAATCACATACGTCTGTTTTAAACGACCAAAATCAGCACAAAATCGAATCAATAACAATAAATTTACTAAAAAAGTTAAATTAAATAGTTTGTCAATCTTCAATCAGCGCTCAATCAAACACTGTCAATCACAATCCCTTGCTTTCATTCAAATATCAAAGTAATTTAAAGAATTTTGGTTTTAAATACCGTAAGCTAAGACTCATTCATCCACCAAAGTAATTTATAGCTATTTAACTTCCGTCAATCAAACAAATGTCTAAACAATTGATTGTAATATTATAATGCTCAATCATATGTGTTAACAAGTCTTTCACAGCTTTTAATAATCGTATTATCAATAACAATTTGCTAAAAATACCTCGACAATGAAAACGCTTTCAATCAGCTAACAATGGGATTTCAATCGACCAATAAATTATAAGTCAATCAATCAAAATATTAAACAAGTACAAAAAAAAAATGAGCAGAAAAATGAAATCATTCATTTAACGATTATTTTGTCCATGATTTTCAACAAAGCAATTAGACAAAAGCGACTTTTTTGGGGTCACATTGAAATTATGTTAATGGCACGGAGTAATAAGAGGAGGGTAAGGAAGGGAAATGGAGGAAAATTGGGGAAAATGGTAATGGCGCCGTAGACAAAATAAATTCTCTTTCTTCATCGACAGCTGCTTGACAGCAAACGAACATGTAAACTAATGCGACCTAATGATGTCGAGCTCTTTGCCAATGGGCTCAGGATACAAAGGAAAGCTTCAGACAAACAGTGCCACAAAAGCAGCTAAATACACACACATACACACACACACACATAGGGACATATAGGCATACATAGACACACACTGTCGCAATTACTCATATGAGGCAAGACAAATTAACGTCAACGAACGTGCCTCAATTTGGCTGTTGAGCTTTTAATTTAAGCGAACAGAAGAAAGCCAAAAGAAGCACACACACATACTAACACACACATATACACATACACACACTTTCGATATTAATAGGCCAAGTACACTGACATAAATAGGCAATGAGTTCTTAAGAAACAAAAGTAAATTTTACTCTGTTTTTTTTACATAAAATATGAATTTTCTTAAATATAACTATTTTCCTAACACTTCTTCTACAGGTACACTCTCCTACAAAGCAGCTAGTTTTAATCTACCCTGTAGTTAAAAACCAAAAGAAGCACATACTCACATGGTCAACAAAAATGTGTATTCAGTTTATGTTTATTTGGTATGGAAAAGTGCGGGGAAGAACATCATTAATAAATAAATGAAATGGTAAAGAGGCAGACGATGATAGTGGGGAAGGGGGGTGGAAAAGTAGAGGGTATATAGAACGTCGTGGTATGTTGTTCTATTAGGTTAACAAGCTTTTCATTTAAGTGGACTCGCAACTGGTCAACCATGTGGAACGCGCACTGGAAATGGCAATGGAAATGGAAAGGGAAGTGAATGTGGAAGTGGAAGTGGAAATGGAGTTGGAAATGAAAATGGAAATGAAAATGGAGCCTGTCCTTTGTCACACACACACACACACACACACACACACACACAACACAGCTAAAGGAGACAAACAAAAAACAACAACAACTTGGCATAGTTTTTCCGCGCCTTTCTTTGTCTGTATCACATACCAAGCTGGGAAATGGTTAGGGGTAGAGAAGGGGGGTAAGCGAGGCGACACCAATTAAATTTGATTACAATTTGTGGCAGCCCTAGTAAAGAAATAAGCAACCCTATCCCGCTGTTTACTTACAAGCAGAAAGTAAGGGAAAAAGTCGATAACTTTATGCATGTGTGGGTGTGTGCGAGTGTGTTTGGCTCAAATTGACAACGACTCAATTTTCCGCGGTTACTGAGTATGGGTTAAAGTCAAATAGTGGACACTCAGGACTCACAGGACACTCAGAACACTCCTTTCCCGTTTCAAGTCGTTATTTATATTTAACCGTGTACATGGGTGTGTGTGTGCCTGTACGTGTATGTATGTGTGTTTGTGTGTCTTAATTCGATTAGTTAATTTTTTCTGTCTCTACCGTCTTCTTCTTGCCTCCTTTGCTCTCATTTTACTTGGAATGTGGCACACGCAATGAACGGAACCGGAAATGCTTGCACTTAAGATCAACTAATTGAATCTACGTGCCCGTTGAGACCAAGTGCCTCTACAAAACTAATGAGACTTGAAACAAAAAGTAACAGAGGCCATCGTGGTGGTAAGGGGGTTTTAGGAGGCGTGGCACTGCATGGCAGCAGCAGTGGCAGCAGCAGCAGGACAAAGTTACAGAAATTTATGAAGCATTTTCTTAATTGCACTTCCTTCAAGAGAAATAATTTATTTAAACGACAAGCGCACACCTTTCAGTTCCCAAAAAAAAAAAAAAAGAAAAAGAAAAACTTCAAGTTCTGCTCTTGGTAGGGTCAACAGCGGTGCACCGGTCACAGCAGTTAGGGGCAGTTCTACAAACTTGGGTCACGCCCTTTTACCTCGCTCCCCTAATAGTTCCTGACTGTTTTTCTGTGTCCACTTCGAGTTACGTCATTTTAAATTGAAATGTCTTTCATTATTGTTTGTACACCTTTAACGTATTTGCCACTTAATTTTGTTCTTTTACGTGGGATATTTGGTAAGAGCTAGTTTTAGGGTCAGTAGTCGACTTAATTGCGACTTAAGAATATCAATCGGAAAATAAGCCACAAAATGGGAGTTGACTTGCTAGAAAAGTATTTAAATTTTACAGATTAGTATTTTTTTCAGTTATAAAAATAAGTTTAGGAATCTGACTAATAAGAGTTAATAATTTTTGGCAAATAAAAAGTTTTTATGTTAAAGTTATGAGCTAGAAAAATTTCAAATTATTTTTCTACTTTTTTCCTTCATCACAAAAATTTGTTTAAAAATTGCTATAAATATTTTCCCGCTAAAAGTTTGTAAAATAAGTAGTAAAATATTATTTTTCCTTCGCTTTTAATCAGACATGTTAAAAGTTCAGTGCAAAATATCTTGAATAACTATTTTTTTAGCTCTTCAACTATTATATTTTAAAATTTCACCATATTCTTTTTACACTAATTTTAACTACCCTCCACTTTTGCCAGTTTCAGTACTTTGTTTTCATTCCAAAAACAAAAGTTTGCTTTGACAGTTTCATCATTTTGTGCAAAATTTCTATCGATTGTTTGGTTTGAAATGTGCAATTTTCAAAGTTGAGTTTGCAGTTAATTGACTTTCTTTATTGCGGTTTTGCGATGAAATTTCTGGCCGATTGGCCATACAAATACAATCTAAAATATGGCAAAAAGTGTTGTTCATGCCAAATATCTTGAAACCACAAAGAAAACAAAAAAAAAAAACATAAAAAGAAAAATGAACAAGTCGAAAGTAACTAATTGAGTCTACACTGAATATTCGAAAACTTGTGTAGCTTTTATGTGTGTGTGTGTGTGGGTGTATGAGTGTGTGTGTATAAACTTGGAAATCATTTCAAGTGTAAATTGAAGCAGACAAAAAGAGTCGATGTGAAAGGAATCCTTTGAAGAGCTTTTCTTTAATTGAAGTGCAATTTGAAAAACAATCAATTTTTCGGTTGAGAATTGCTTTTGACAAAGGCAACTGTCAAAGCATTTGACAAACAGAGACTTCTTGTTCAGAAATTCCATTGCAAATGACCAATAACCCATTCTAAATGCGGTGTTACTAAAGAAAAATATATTTGTTTATACATTTATATATACACACATACTAAATGTATAAACAACAATTTTAATTTGGCAACAACCGCTGCGTTAACTTCAACTGGAAATTCAATCACATAGGCTTAAGAACCCAATGCTCTTGGCCAGATGCTGTAATTGGCCATGATAAGAAGACACGCTTCACTAGAGAGGTGGGAAAAGCAAAGGGTGAACTGGGGTAAAACAGCTTTGGCTGAGTTACAGACTACAATATACCCGGTACTCAACTGAAATATTGTAACTAGTAGTTCAAGAAATATGTATATTTAAGAAGCTCAAAGGAAAACTTTCAGAAAATAACTTTTAAGTATAAGGGAATTATATAATAGTGAAAAATTTTCTTTAAAAAACTCTAAATTGATCAGAATCTTCATAATAATAGAAATAATTGCACTTTTTAAAGTCAATCCAGTTTTGTGTTCCAACAAAGTATACCTTTTTAACTGCCCAGTATATCAGGCATTAACAGCAGCAGTAAGCAGAGCAGAGGAGGGGAGCTTTCACCGCATGTACACATACACTTAACGAGACAAGCCACAAGAAGCTGGAGGAGCACGAGGAGCAGGAGGAGCAAGAGGATATGGAACAGCAGGACACACATTGCCTGCAAATGTCAGTTTGCGCACAAATTGTGAAACAGTGCATATCGAATGAGTTTCCGATAGTTATCCGCTTAAAAATCGATTAACCTATTTCCGATAACTACTGCAAATGTGCATCCGCATCCGCATCCGCATTCACATCCGCATCCGCATCCCGCTCCCATTCCCGCTCCAATTCCCGCTTCCTTTCCCACTCTTCAACGCTGCCAGTCAAACATGTTAACTGTCCTGATTGTCGCTTGTTCCTGCTTGCTGTGCACTGTCAGCTATCATTGTTGCTGTTCTTACTGTTGTTGTTGTTGTTGTTTGTTTGTTGTTGTCACAGCTGTAGCTGTGGCAGTTGCACTTGTTTGTTTGTTGTTGTGATAGAAAGTGGCACATCAGTGGTAAATCGAGTTGGCCGCCTCAAACATTTTCTACCAACAACAGCAGCAACAACAATCACAGCAGCAACAACAACAACAACAACACTGACAACTTGTTGTTGGTTTTGCGGCTGTTGTTGGTGTTGCTGTTGTTGTTAACGCTGCTGTTGCATACGGTGCACGCTCAACATTTCACGTTGTTGTCCTGTTGACACTGCGGTCGATTATCGTACAGATATGACAGTTCTATAACACGCACATGCACACACACACTCACACACACACTGAAGAATAAAGTTAAAAGCTTGCATCAATTTGGCAAATTTGTTAAACATTGTTAAAGTTGATCAGGATTTCCAGGATTAACGTGCAAAAGTTGGCAATTTTTTTTTTTAATTCTAGTGTTTTTAAGTCGTTTTCTTGTCTTCAATTGATTAAAACTAACTCTTCTCTTATCTCCAATATTCCAAGTGTTTTGCTACGTTAATGCTCTTAACAAAATTTACACTATTTTCCCTCTCTAGTCGCTGTACTTTTCCCTTTTCTTTACTGCCTTACTGTTTTCAACCTACAAACCCCATTTCAACTTAATATAGTCTTCATTCAACTCCCTTTTCATCGACTTTCTCTTCGTTCGTTCTGTTCGAATACTGATTGCGCTCAAAAGTAGGCAACACTTTTTCGGTTGTTTTCCTATTGGCATTTACACTTTACCCACATAAGTATGCAACACTTTTTTGTTCCATCTGCCATCTTTTTCATCAAATTGAACAGCATTTCTGGCCAAATTTTGTGGGCATTACAGAAGCACAGACAAATATTGGCAGCTGTCTGCGCACAACAGAACAGCAAAAATGCAAATCACATTAAAGGAAAGGTTTAATCTTCTACCTGATACTACCACAGCCCACCTGCCACACCTCCCAGAACACACACAAGCACACACATAGATACACACACAAGTTGTAAGCAAACAACAACGTCGCCAGCTTCTCGATTCAGACGAATGAAACTCTCATGTGTTTGCGCTTCTTAATTAACTGACAATGCTCGGTGTCTGTATGTGTGTGTGTGAGTGTTTATAGTGTGTGTGTGAATCTCTGTTTGTCTACTTTTTAATGTCTAGCAGAAGAGAGAGAGAAAGGGAGAGAGGGAGAGAGGGAGGGAGAGCAGCTGTGGTACATGGTTGGGTTCATCCGCAAGTGTTTGCTAATTTTATTAAACTCTCTTGCGCTTAATTAATAGAAAATTATTGTGCAAACAAACAGAGGGAAAGGATGAGTATGGAGTGGAGATGTGTGTGTAGTGGAATGGGCGTGGCAGCTGCAAAAATATTAGCCACTATTAAAAGCTAAAATGGTGCGCGTTTTTGCCACGTTTCGTTTTCATTTGTGTTTTTGTTTTTGTTGCTGGTTTTTCATCACCTGCTGTTGCTGTTGCTCTTGCTGTGTCTTATCCCCGCAGTTTTAAAACTATTCAACCATAAAACGACCCAGGCACACACACACATACACACACACGGGGAGTTTGTGCGGCAGATTCGAAGCGTAAATTCATTTACCGCAGTGGAAAAGCAGCAAACACAAAAAGCTTTTTACACAAATGAGTTTATGTGCAGGCCCCTTACTGCCACGCCCCCATTCTTACCACCATCTTGGTCTACATCCGCAATATACATACACACACGTATCTTTTGTGTGTGTAAGCTGTGCGAGGGCAGCCACAAAAATTAATACATTATTTTTAAAAGATAAATTTCAAGCAGCTCTTAGTCTGTCTACCTCTGTCTCCCTCTCGCTTCCTCTCTTGCTTTATCTCTTTCTAGCTGGCAAACAATTAAATCAGTGAAATCCACACGCAACTTATTACATGAGCCAGAGAGGGGAAGTGGTAAGAAAGAGAAAGAGAGAGAGAGAGACAAAGAGAGAGAACATGTCTCCCCCACAAAATGTTCACAACTTTTCAACTTAAATTCATTTTGTGCGCCAAAGTGCCCTGCCCATAAGCGTAGCAGCTAAGGGGCGCTAGAGCAGTGGGGACTGAACGGGATGTGGGCGGGGCAACGGTTATGCCAGCCAAGTGGCATCACACATTTTTCTCGTGGTTTGTTGTAAATTTGTTTTCGTTCACTTGCAACGTTGTGACACCACAACCAAGGGGTAAAGAGGCGCGGGGAGTGGGAAGAGGGGCGCAGGGTGGTAGGGGGAGTGAAGTCTGCTACCAAAAACATTCAGGAAAACCGCAACTTTTAGATGCTACTGCTGTTGTTCTTGCTGCTGTTGTTGTTGTTGTTGTAAATCAGTGCCTGTGACTCTCCTCGAGGCAGCAGCTGCTTCTCTGCTGCTTCTGCTTCTGCTGCTGTTTGGGTAAAAGCGTAGATAATAAATTAAACGCAGCACGCTTCAAGTCAAATGCCGACCCCAACCCAATCCCCACCCCCACCCCCACCCCACTCTACTCCCATCCCCCATCACCTTCAAAATGAGTAAGCAGCTTTTTTGTGTGGGTTAGAGGGGGAAAGCAGGTATAAAGCTCTGCGTTCAGATAACATTAGATTGTCATGTGAGAAAAGCTGAAAGATACGGAAAAACACACGAACTGGGGAGCTGGAAAAGCGGCACAACTTACGTGAAATTCACGTACTTCCCCCTTAAACAAAAAAAACTTGTAATTGAAATAGAAATTAAAATTTAAATGCAACTTTTGCCTTAATTTCGTTGTTCGCTTTTTGTGACTCATTAAACAATCATTTACAAAATTTTCAAACATTTTCAAAGTTTAGACTTTCGTTGGAATCTTAAAAAGATGATTTTGGCAATAAGTTTATTAAAATAAAACCCAAACAACTTTATAAAAAACATTTGAAACATATAAATCGATTGACATAAAAAAAGTTTTAGTTTAGTCTTCAGTTATGTTTCTAGGGATATTGCAGACTTCAATCTGCTATAACTTAATCATAACTGAACCAAATTTCAAAAAGAATGTCATAATTTGTCTTTCCACTTAAAGCCTGATTAGTGCACTATATAAAGTATTTTTGAGCAAAGAATTTTCAAATAAATTTTATGAAAATATATATTCTTAGACCTCTTCATTTTCGTAGCATTTTAAACACTTCTAACCATTTAGTTATTAACTTTATTTGCATTATTTATTTAAAATAAAATTCAGTGATTAAAAATGTATTTAATTTAATAATAAAAATTAATTTTAGTTAAATTTTTGACTTTTCCTTAATTTTTCTTAAATTTTCCTTTAATAATTTGCTTTTAATGTGGCTCAAGCATCGATAGACTATCACATAAGCTTTTCTTAGTATTTTCTTTGAGTTTACCCTTAACTAGGCCACGCCCACTTGCCAACAGCATTTGAGCTCATTTCAAGTCAGACAGACAGACAAAGAAACAACAACAATTTGCGAGGCACAACAACAATAAGAGCAAAAAAAACAACAATAACTTTTATTTTTCTTACTTTTTAAAGGAGTGTGTGTGTGGGGGGGAAAGGGGATGGAGTATAAGAGGGGTTGGGGGGGGGGGGGGGGTTCTGCATAAATTAAATGCGTGTGCGGCAAATTTATCAAGCAAGTTGGCAGCTCCGAGCTGCGAGCGAGAAACCGTTCAAAGTGTCCGAAACAACAACAGCAACAACAACAGCACAAAAGTTGTGCCAATGTTTCACTAGATAAAATGCCAAGCACAAAGGGTGGGGAGGGGCGGAGGAGGTGGATGGGTGGTTGAGGGGGGCGTGCCGGGATATGGGCGCTGGTGGGGGACTGTGAGCACGTCAACCCTTTTGTTTCAAATTAAAATTTACATATTTTAATGTGCAAAGTTTTGTCGAGAGCGCTGCTAAACAACAACAACAAGAACGAGCACAACAAATTTTGCACTGCGAAAGCAAGAAGCAGAGCGTGCGTAGAGTGGGAGGAGGGGGGGAGTGGGGGGGGGGGGGCATGGCAGACAGGGTAAAAGTGTTGAGCGAGACAAAGTTGCTCCGTTTGCCAAAAAGGTTGGCAGTAAAAAATCAAATTGACCTGTAAATATAATTTAAAAGGTGGCAGCAAAAACAGCCACAGCAGCAACAACAACAACAACAACAACGACAGGACTTCGAAACGTGTTTAATTATCAAGTTGTAAACAACAACAAGTAGCAGGACAGTGCCACTTTTTAGCTGCCACATTCAATTTGAGCGAATCACATTTTGTGCGCTGTCGCCATTTTTGTTTACACTCGCAGTTAGTGTGTGTGTGTGTGTGTGTTTAGTCTGTCTGGATATACCTCTACACACACCCACACACACTTTTAACTGACTTTTGAATATTTTTGTTAATTTGCCATTGTCAGCTAATGAGCAAAAGTCTTTCAAAATTTCGCTCGCTCGCTTTTCACATAGTTTCATTCCCACCAAGTGGCCATAGCCACGCCCCTTAAAGTGCTGTCGCTGCTGCTTTTCAGCCTCTTTTAAACTAAGCCAAACCATGTTAAAAACTGTCTAAAAATTGAACTCACAATTGAGTTGTCACGACATGAGTGTGAGTGAAATGGCATGCTAGCGTCGTGTGGGATGGCTATATATACAATTTGCTTATTTAAACTAATTTACTTTTAAGTTTAGTTAACATTTTAATAAATTTAACTTAAAAGAAATGAACCGAAAATCATTTACGTTAAGAAACTCGAAATAAAATTAAATTTTAAAGATTTTTATTTATACAAAAAGTGGAAATTGTACTGTTAGCAGACTTTTTGCATTCACTGTGCAAACGCTTCAAATATGAACAAAGTTTAATTGCGCATATTTAAGCATTTTTCTAAGTGATATTTTGTGTTTTTTATCTTTTTTAAATAATTTAAGAGTTAATTTGAGGAGTAAAAAGCTTTGAAGTTGCCAAAATAATGAAGAAACAAGTAAGAAAGGCTACAGTCGAGCGAGCCGACTGTAAAAGACCCCGTACTCTTTCTAGTGCGCGTTTTTACATACAAGTCACCAATCTTTGAGCGATTTGTCCTATGGGAGCTATAGGCTATAGTTGTCCGATCTAGACCAAACTTGGTGAGGTTAGTTATAATGGTACCAAACACATAATGTGTAAATTTGGTCTGTCTAGCTTTAGTCGTTTTCAAGTTATGGTGATGTGAAAATAGTTTTTTACAATTTGCGGGGGCGGTGGGGGGCGTGGCAAAAATTTGAAGTAAACTTGCACTGCGTACACTATAGATGGTATTTCATTCCAAATTTGGTGGCTCTAGCTCTTGTAGTTTAGAAGATCCAGGTGTTCATACAGACAGACGGACAGGCAGACTGACAGACGAACAGACGGACAGACGGACATTGCTATATCGTCTCGGCTGTTGATGCTGATCAAGAATATATATACTTTATGGGGTCGGAAACGCCTCCTTCTGCCTGTTACGCACATTTCGCTTCAGACAAACTTAATAGACCCCTCTATTTTTTTTTTAGAGTACGGGGTCTAAAAATAAAATATTATTTTAATAGAGCACTTAAGAGTAATTTGTTGGCATTATTTTAAGAACAATTTAAGAACTCTATAGATTGAAGAACAGTTTAGTTTTGGCACAATTGTTTAATAAAATTAGTTTTAGTATTTAACGAGTAAAAATGAATTTCTATTTCATTAGAAATAATTTAAAACCATTTAATTTTTATTTTAGGAATAAGTTAAAGCTCTAAAACTTAAATAACAATAAAATAAGCTATTACTGAAAATTTTGTTACAATTTTCTATTCATTTTTAAGCTTCTGTAACTGATGTAATAATTAGTTTAAGTGACTTTCTTTAAAGGCAACAAAAGTTTAAAATTTTCTGCATTGCTCCGATTCTTGTCTTAATTAAAAGATAACTTTCATCAGGTCCTAAAAGAATTTCTATTGTGACTTTAAAATTGATGTGATTGCTGCTAATTTGTAGGCTATAGTGAAGCTTTACATTCTGGGCAGCAGAAAGGCACAGGCGTTGGTGACTGATAGGCGTGGCACTGTTGTACAACTCTTGTGGTTTCTAATTGCTTGTCAATTGTGCAGATGGTTGACCAACAGTTGCCACATTCATTTGGGCAAATGAACAGTTGCCAGTCAAGCGCAACAAGAGGTGACACTGGGAAAGGGGGCGGCTGGGGGTTGAGGGGGGAGTGGCTGATTGCTGTGTTTGCAAAGTTTCTTTAGGTACACACACACACACACACAAGGACACCCTTGGTTGTGTAAGTTTGTGTGTGTAAGTGTGTGTGTGTGTGTGTGTGTAAAGTAACACCATTTAACGCTAATGTAAAGCAAACACTTTGATGTATTTGCCTTGTTGTGCGAGAAATGTGTGTGTATGAATGTGTGTGTGAGTAAAGTCTAAAGTATGTTTAGGAGCATATGTATACCTAGGAGGTGTAAGTATGTGTGTGTGTTTGTATGTGTTACGATTATTTGCACTTGTATGTGTATTTTTCATTAACTGTGTTTGGCGTTATGACAACACACACACACTCCCACACATACACCTACTTTCACACACATACTGTCATTTAGAATGTCCACCATTTTCTATTCTATGCTTACCTGCAAAGTATGCCAACATGGCGGTTAGGACGACGGATATGAATATTAAGGCGATGCTCAAGCATTTCCAGGAACATCGGTGTTGACAGCGTTTATCTATGTGAAACCTGCAAAGGAATAAAAGAAACAGAAATGCCATAAGTAGCTATACGAGTAAAAGAGATACCTATATATATTTAATGCCAGTTAGAGCGAGATAGAGACACACAGAGGTAGAGAGAGAGAGAGAGAGAGGGAGGGAGAGGGACTCAGAGTAAAGCTTGTGTTAAGCAAATTTTGCAATGCATTTGTAATTAACAACTGGCAAACAGAAAATTTTATGTCATACAAAAGAAAAGGGAGAAGAGATAAAAAAGATATGACGAGAAAAAGAGAAAGAGCGAGAGAGGGAGAGGGAGATACACACAGAGATAGCCAGAGACAGAGAGAGGGACAAAAGCAGAGGAGACAGTAGGACAAAAAGTCACTTGCTGATAGCACAAGTCAAAGCGACTTCTAAGCATGTTGATATTCTCACGTCATTTAAAAAACTCTCGTTACTTTAAAGCAATCACTATTCCCTTAAAAAAAACTTGAAAGGGAAAAAAGTGAATGAAGTTACTTTGTTTTAGTACGAGTCAAAGTGACAATTGTGAATTTTGTCATTTCCTTGATAATTTGAGTTCTCTCGTTACTTTGTAGCACTCGTTGTATGAACAACTCGTTAGATTTTGATCACCTGCTATGCTCACCACTCGTTACTTTTAAATACTGACATAAAAAGCTTAATTCTAACCCAAATTCAATTGTAGAGTTTAAAACATTTGCTACATTCAAGAACTCGTTACTTAAGAGTACTCGTTACTGTGACCTAACAGCACTCGCTGCATTAAACTACTAAATAAAACGCTTCTAGCCCTTTATATGCGATCATATAACTTCCCTTTATTATTTGACTACTCTTAGTCACACTTGATATTCAATTACTCGCTACTATTCATTACTCGTTACTTATGGATTATTAGTAACTAATTTTGTCTTGCTAAATATCATCAAAAACTACTTTAAACCACAATTTGAACGTTTGAAAATATCATTTGAAGCACTCGCTACAAATTTAATTGGCTGCCTGTAATCACTCGCCAGTTTGAATAGACAGAGACAAGCTTAAAGCAGGTATTTAAATGTGGTATAACGCGTCTCTGGAGCAACGCGGCAGGAGAAAGACATTCAGGCATATGACAGCAAAACCACAAGGCGAAGAGCGATGAGCGAAGAGTGGGTTTAGCCGCTTGACATATCACAGGGACCACAAAAACCAACAAAAGACATACACACACATGCACACATACAAGGACACAAGCAGACAAGACATAGAGAGAAAGAGAGAGAGAGAGAGAGGCAGATAGGGAGCGAGACCAATGAGTTTGTCAACTGTCAACTTTTTTAATAAAACAACGCAACGCAAAATGATACACAACTTACAGCTAACGGGAATGAAGCGTAGCGAATGATGAGAAAAGATGGCTGAAAAAGAGTAGCAGGGGGTAGCAGGGGGTAGCTGGGGGCGGTGTGGCTATACACGCTTACATACTACACATGGGTGTTAATCACACGAGCTTCTAGCGAAAACTAAAGTCAACTGAAACTCAGTTCCGTTTCCGAGTTTCCTCTGTCCTTAATTGCATAAAACTTGTAGAAAAGATTCTGTTTACCGAGAGCAAGAAAGAGAGAGGGAGAGCAAGAGAAAGAGAGAGAGAGAGAGCTACACTGTATAAATAGTGTGTAGTTGTGTGCTCTATGTAAAGCTTCTTGGCATAAAGAACCATCCTTATATGCTGTGCAAATTGGAAAACTAATGAACCTACTTGACCCGAGCACTGAGTTTTTTACACACATACACAAACACATACACAAACACACACACACAAAACACAGATGAAATAAAAGTCTCTTTTTCAGCTGTTGCAACAATATTGAAAAACTTGTTAAAACCAAAGGCAAAATGAGCCAGGTTATTAGCCTATTTAACGAGCGAGAGAAGCCACAGTGAGAAGTTAAACAAAAAGAAATATGATGTATGCGGTAAGCAAAATATAAAGCTAAAATAAAAGGCTAAAAAAATATATGTGGCGTTTAGAAAGCTAGGGAATGAAAATTAAGTTTAAACTTTAAAATTAGTTGCATTTAGAATATAAAAGCATAAATTTGTCCCAGAACAAAAGTGATCGGTTTGAAATTTGACTGAAGGAAGAGCAGAAATGGTTTTCCCTTAAACTAAGTGAGAAGTTTAAAGAAATCAAAGAAGCAGAAAGATAAATTCAATGTCATACAAGTAACTGAAACAAGTTTAGATTGGTTAAATACAATGAAAGACAAGAAAGACTTCAAGAAAGTTAAATGAAATTGAAAGAAGCACATAGGGAAGTTTTATTAGAGCAAAGTGGTTTGTAGAAATAGTGAATAGTTTTATTGTATTAGGAAAGCAAAAAGGGAAGTTCAATGTCATCGGAGTAACTGGGATAAGTGAAGTTATGTTAAGAATTATGAGACAAGTTTAGACTTTAAGACAATTCGATGAAACTAAGAGAAGCACTAAGAGAAATCGCATTCAAAGTAAATAAAGTGAGAAGTTCTTTCTCAAAAGGGAAAGAAGTTTCTGCTGATAACAGTCGCAGTTGAAAGCACAATTTGCAGTACTCAATCGAGTGTTCATTGTCTGAGTGGAGGATTTATTAATTATTGACAATCAGAGCGAACAATTGACTCGTTCTATGACCCAGTGAGGCAGTCCCGCTTTAACCCGTACAGTAACCTTTGGATATGGTTGATAAAACTTACCTGGATGGTGAATATGGCGAATAATGCGGTGCATGCGCTGAGTGCGAATTACGCAATGGGAATCCAGGCATTACCAATGGCTGTGAGCCGCTTATCTGACAATGTGGACCTGGTCCGCCGCTACCGGGTGGACCAACCGATACTTGAGGGCCGCCCACGCCTTGGCCCCCAACACCACCGACTCCGCCGGGCATTGTGCCACCGCCCATTGACATACCGACGCCGACGCCACCGCGATCGATGCCGCCATGGCCGATTGTGTTGCTGCCAGTTGACATACTTTGTGGCATCTGTTGTTGGTGGCCCAATCTGCAATAAACGAAACGAAAGAGAGAGAGAGAGATGGCATGAGTATGTTTGTGGGCAAGACAGAACGAAAGAAATTGCTTGTAATACGGAAATTAAAACATGTTCAAAGTTTTTCACAATTTTAACAATATTTAAATCTTTTCTCTATATATATATTTATATATTCATATTATATAGTGTATATATATTAATATAGTTTATTTTATGGGTTTTGTAGTGCGACAAGGAGGGGTGTGGGATGGGGGAACGCACTTCAAATTGCACTTTACACAAAAGCCATTGCTGTAGTTATTGTGTTTTTCTGCTGTTGTTGCTGTTATTGTTATTATTATTTTTAACGGTTAAGTGATGCGGAAATTTTAAATTAAAAAACATAAATCAATGCATATGTGTGTATGAGTGTGTGTCCGTCCCTCTGCCCGTCTGTCTGTCTGTCTGTGCGTGTGTGACCATTGTTTCATTATCGTTGCACAGCAGCCAGTTGCACGCTGTTGTTGTTGTTGCTGCTGTTGCTGCGCTGCTGTTTGTATTTTATTATCGCTCAACATTAAGCGGAAATGCGGCTACAGGCAGCGACGTTGACGTCGACGTCGACGCCAGCAGCGCTCGATAAGAACGTTATGTGGTTGTTGTCGTTGTTGTGTTTTATTGTGGCAACTGCAGCTGCCCATTTAAATATGCAACACATTTTCGCTCAGTTGTATTCCACGCGCCGCCCGCAAGTATGCAACACTTTTTTGCACAATCGTTCTCTGCGCAAACTGCGATTTACAAGACAAAAGAGTACAATTTACATGCACGCACACACACACATACATGTTGATGTCTGCTTGTGTTAACACACACATGTATATGTGTATACGTATATTTATATATAAAAGTATCTACCTTTTTGGTATTTACTTTATGTAAGTATTTACACAATTCAGTTTCTTTGACAAACGAAATTTTTTTTGGTTAAAAATTTGCGCTCAATTGCAATTAAAAAATGTTAACGAACAAATTTTTAAAATTTTCAATTTTAAAAGTAATTGTTCGCCTTAAAACACAGAATTTTGCTCTAAATGACCACACATGTGCTCAGCAGGAATGTTTGCCAAAGTATATTCAATGAAAATAAAATCATTATATATTTGTAGCAATTAGTTATACTTGTTCCAACTTTTATAAAATTTTCAGCTTCAATTGTGTTATCATTTCTAATGCCTGTTAACTCTAATACTCTGAACTACCCTAAACAACCCACTCTCATTCCCCAAACTGACACTATTTTTTTAATGGAGCTTTTGTCGCCAGTTGTGACATTTTTATGTCTCTCTTACTCTCTTTCAAAGCCAAAATTGCAAAGTATGCAATGCTTTTATTTATTTATAACGATAACTTTAATGGTTTGGTCGTCGCTAACCCGCTATTGTCAAACCGCTTCTTTCGATCCCGTTTCACGCTGCTTCACTGTCCCTTTGTCCTGATTCCATTGCGCTTGTCTCTTCTATTTTATCTTTTCTCTCTTTTTTTTCCCCTTTCTATTTGGAACAGAACAGCAGCTCATCATGACAGAATAGCAGAATGGCAGCGAGCTTTTCGAGTGCATTTGACATATCACATTTGGTTCGCTCTTGTCAAATTTTTGTGTGCTTTGGACGCCATTTTGGCTTTGTTATTTATGGCCATGTCAAGCGGTCGCCAGCTGGTCAAGAGCTGGTCAGCATACACCCCCCCCCCTTTCTACCCAAATTCAGGCTCTTAAAACCCCAAACCAGAATGCCAGTTCACCCGCTTGGCCATCATCGTGGCCTGCATTTGACATGCGGTTGCGTGCGGGCCAAAAACTTTTTGGTTTTCACTTTTTCGTTTTTCATTTATCGTTTTTGGTTATCATTCCATTTTGATTTTTTCTCGCATATCTCTTGCCAATGGTTGAAAAAAAGAATAAAATTATTATATATAAATATATTTATATATAAATAAATTCGTGACTTTAAATCTGCCTTTCACTATTTGCAAAACAAATTCGAAATTTGCAAATCAACCCGAAATCAAGCTGCAAATTTACGAGTCGCAGCGAAAGACGCGTACGCGTTTGCCAGCGGCTAAAGTAACCAGATCAGTATAATTTATAATACACACAGCGCCAAAAAGTATGCTATGAAACAGTTTGCAGAGGCAGCTACCAAGAGAGAGAGAGAGAGAAAGAGAGCGCTCATAGATAGGGGCCAAAATGAGTACAAAAGCGGCTTACAACAAAATCAACGCCAACAGTGTCTCTGCCTCTGTCTCTCTCTTAGTCGCTGCTGTGCACTACACCTCTCTCTTCCTCTCTGGAAGATAAATGTGCCTGTATATGTGCGTGTGTGTGTGTGTGTGTGTTGGGCAGCTTAGCAAACGCTAAGCCAGCCAGTGAACAACGCAAGCTGTGCCTGTGATTTATTAGCAACAATAATAGAATTAAACAATTTAAATTAAGTTGTAGCCAAAAACCATAAACAGTCTGCCAAGCGGGTCGAAACGGCGGCACCTCTCTCTCTGTGTCCCCCCCCCCCTCTCTCGTACCCAAAACTCCCCACAGCGCGGGAGGTAAGAGGAAGAAGGGAAAGCACAACTTCACACGCAACGGGGCGTACCACAAAAACAGTTTTGTTACAGCATAAATTGCAGTGTATTATTGTGGCAGTTTTGGTTCTATGGTTGGTGTGGACATTTGGTACAGCTGGAAAGTTTGTGAGCTTCTGAGCGTAGCTTTACTTGTGCAGATTTCTGCAGAAGAATTGAAGAATTCTACACTTTCTACAATGTTCTTAGTTTGTATAAAAATATAATTATTTTATTTCATTAAATTTTAAGTGAAAGAGCAGTGAACAGTTCGTTGCTGAATAGCCTTGGAATAGGATTCACTTGCGATTCACAGAGCGAAGCAAGGTGAAAGGTATAAATGACAAGAGTTTGGGGGCAACACGTGTGTGTGTGTGTGTTTGTGTGTGTGTAGAATCAAGTCGCCAGGGGCATTACAAATGCTTCCTGTGCATAAATGTGGCAGCCATGGTGTGCCTACTGTCTACGTGTGTGTGTGAGTGTCTGTGAGTATGTGTAGTTGTGCTTGTGTGTGTGTGTGTGTGTATCCTTTGCATTATTGCTTGCTGTTGCTGTTGACCAGCCCCAAACACAGCTTGACCCCGAATCAGTCGACTTCAACGCCCACTGAATACCCCTCCAAAACTCCCAAACACCCAACCACCCCACCACCCTAGCCACTTCTCGGCCCCTTCTCCCACTTCTTGACATGCTCACTGCGTCCTCATTTCCGTAGCACTCGACGAAGTAGTTTTTTATTAATTCTTTTTTTTTGCGCACATGCGATGCAAAAAAGTGTTGCATACTTTTGAGTGCAACGCATTTTGAAACTTCAAATGGCATTTTGTAGTTGTCGCTCTTCAGTTGTTGTTGTTCTTGTCGCTCTTGTTGCATTTGTTTTGTATACTGTTGTTGTTGTTGTTGTTGATGTAGCAAATTGTTTTGTTATTGTTGCTTTTAAGTGCGCATTTAATTTAATTTTTATTTAAATGCAGCGCATAAAAAGAATTAAAAACATTTTTGTAACAATTTTAATGTTTTTTTTCTCGCTGCTGTTGTTGTTATGTGAAGTGTGTGTGTGCATTTAAGAACAACAATTGAAACAATAACAAAATAATTACTTACTGTGACATACATTGCCACAAGAGAGAGGGTGAGTGGGAGAGAGAGAGAGAGGAGGGAGAGTGAGAAGCATCAACATCACTCAAAATTCATTCGGTACAAAAGCATTTTTTTCTCAATTGAATTTTAACGAGTTTTTCACGTTGCCTTTTCGTTTTCGCCCACTTCAATTCTTAAACAAAAAAAAAAAAAAAATAAAAAAATTATATGAAATTCAACTTTTAATTATTGGCAACAGATTTCATGTTATTCATCATCAGCTTACTAACAAGCCAATTATAAGTTCCATTTATCGTATTATTCTATGTGTGAACTGTGTAAATTGTGATTTTCATTTAATTTTCCACTCAACATTTTCACATATTCGATTAAAAATCTTTAATTTAATCAATTAATTATACTTTATTGTATTTAATATTGAATTTTTTATATACTTAAGTTCTTTTGTAACTTTTCTATCTTTCGGTTATCTATAGATAGATAAATCTATCTTTATATCTACCTTTGTATCTTTTATGCATCACCATTTCGCTGTTCATTTCAATTTGTCGGATGTCTCTCTGCATTTTCTCATCCGTTGTTAGGCAACCTTCACCTGTCAATTACACCTGTTTATAGCTGAATCTGTAAGTATGTCTGTATCTGTATCTGTAGCTGTAGCTGTATCTGTAGCTGTATCTGTAGCTCTATCTGTATTTGTGTTTATGTGTCTGTGTGTGCCATTAAATGCTGCTGTTAAATCAAATCGCTGTATTCAGTTAGTGCAACTTAGTTTCACTTTGCAAGTCCGAAAGTGGCAAGTGGCAAGAACATTTCGTGCCACACTCGGATCCAATCAATTAGTTGCGCTGATTTGTTTGACAAACTGCACTAACATTTTCTGCTTTGTGTTCGTGTTGTTGTTGTTGCTGTTGTTGTTGTTCTCACTATTGTTGCATTAGTCACTGCGGCCACGTAGCATTTTTGTAGTTTGTTGTCTTTTGTGCGCCAATTTCAGTTGTAATTTCACCCACACCTCTACAACAACTATTTCCTACTCTCTCCCTCGCCCTCCCTCTCTCTCTTTCTACCTCTTCCTTTCTCTTTCTGTGTGTGTATGTGTGTGCATTATTATTGATTTCGCGCTTCATTTTTCTAGCACGTTTCCGCACAGCGTGTAATTTTGTTTGGCTTTGTCTACGTTTCCCGAGGAGAAAACTTGCTCTAGGTAGGAAAAACCAAAGGGATGGAGTAGAATTGTAGGAGAAGGAGAACGGGCTATGACCGCGAACCGCGAGACCGAAAACGACCTGTGGGAGAACGTCTTTCTCCCGCTCCCACTCTCATCATCTCTCTCTGTCATTTCCTTGTCTTCTCCCGCTTTCGCCTCGTGTGTGTGTGTGTGTGTGTGTTTGTGAAAATTTTGCGAAAATCACGTTTTGGGCGTTGTTAGTTTTATGTTGTGCGTTGTTCGTTGGCGGACACGACTTGACCCCAACCGAATGAACAGCTCGAACAATGGCAGGAGAATTTCAAAAACTAACTTATAGTTTGTTCCACTTGTTGTCTCAGTATGTGTGTCGAATTCTCTCTCTATTCCTCACTTGTTCTCTGTTTCTCTTTCTATCTGTGTGTGTGTGTGTGTGTGTTTGTGTGTGTATTCATTCACAAAACTTTACAAAACATGGCGAATGACCAGAAGGCAACTGCAGCAAACGCTTTTAGCTAAACTCTTTCCAAAACCTTATTTTACTCCTACCCCTTTAACCATTCTAACCCTTCTTCAATTCCTACTCCTTTAACCTCTACGGGCTTCTCTTTCCTTACCTACTCCCCCTAAGCGTGCTTTCTCCTCTTTTTCCTCCTATTCTAAAGAAAGGAACTCCGTTTTTCCCCTCTATACTCTTTCAACTCAATTCCCTTCCCCGGTCCGATTATTCCACCGCTTTCTCCTACAATACCTCCAAGGTTTCCTGCTCCTATTCCTCTCCTCCTCACCCACTTTCTCCTCCTATCCATACACGTAGCAGAACTTATCATCATCACAAATATGTTATGGTATTGTTTCTGTTGTTTTCCGGACGACAGGCAATCATTTGAAATTTGACTAAAGTAGCCAGAGTTTCGTTGAGTTGTGTTAAGTTTTCCATAGTTTGCTTAAGTTTCATCAAGTTTAAGCCTTGCCGCTTCCAAGTTTTATTTAGTTGCAAGTTTGTTGCATGAAAATGTTACAGATGAATGACTGGGATTTGTATAAGTTACTTTTCAAATGTTTTGAATTGTGTATCGAACACAATATCAAGCAAACGTTTATGCAAATAAATATAAATTGTGTGAGTGCCAAAACGTTTCTGAGGAACAGAAAATAATGAACGGCTTAGATATAATAGTAGAAAAGTAAGAATTGTTATAGAACTTAAGGGAGTAACAGGGGACAGAAGAGACTTTGGAAGAGGAAAACTAAAGGAAACAGTGGGAAAAAGATTACAGACGTGAAAGAAAGTGAAAAAAACAAATCAAGAAGTATTACATAACTGTACTTTGAGGAAGGGATCAAAAATCGAAGTATAATAAATAGCAGACCGAAGTGAAGTGATCAGAAAGTTCAGAAAAGGAGGGGAAAAACCGGAGAAAGTAGGTAGGTTATATAGAAGATCCTTGTCTAGACTTATCGGTATTGAGAAACACCCTCCCCTCCCAGTCTCCCATAACCTTTCCCTTGTTCCCTATAAAATAATGAGTTAGAAATTAGAGACAGTTTATACTAGAGCAAAGTGTAAGAGAATCCGAGACTTGATTGAGTTGAGCAATAGGATAAAGCTGTAAGCAACCTGGACTTCAGCTCCCTTTCTCTCTCTATCTTTTTCCCTATCTCTCTCTTTCACTCTCTGCTCCTACGGAAGTATTTAGTTATTCCTTTCTCATGCTAATGCATTCATACTTGAGCACTGTCTCAAGTGACAAACTAAGGCGACTAAATCTCTGCACACTTTCGCTGTGTCTACGCCACTGCTCCACCCCCCCTTTAGCCCCATTTAACTCCCTTTACTCCACTTTACCCCACTTTACCCCCTTGAGAATTTTCACTTAGTTTTCTATCTATCTGCGCTCTTATTACACAAAAGAAGTTTTTCCTGTTTGAGACAAAAGGCGCCAAATCAGCAAAAAAAAAAGAAGAAAAATGAGAGACAAGACAACAGAGAGGAAGAGACAGAGAGAGAGAGAGGGAGTTCGAAAGAGAGGAAAGCTGAACGCAGGCAGGCAAATCAATTTAATTAGTTTCTGACTTTCATTTACAAATTATGCATAAATCTGTAGACAGGGCCCCAGAGACCATAAATTAAGCGCACCAGCGCCAAACTCGAGTTCCAGAGCAGCCAGAATGAGGGAGAGAGAAGGGGAAGAGGAAAAGGAGCGGCTAGAGGAAGAGAGCCCAAAGTTTTCCCCAATAACAACAACAACAACAACAAACTTGTAACTAACTACAGGACAACTGAGAAAGTACAAGAAGAAGAAGAAGCAGCAGCAGGCCAGTTGCCAAAGTACAAGAAGAAGCAGAGGAGAAAGAAGTAGACGACGACGAAGCAGCAGCAAAAGGGGCAGCAAGGAAAAAAAAATGAAATCAACGAGGGTTGGACGCAAAATTAATTTGCGCTTTTATTAAATTTTCTGGTTTTTTTTTTTTCTTCTCTACTTCTACTAGTAGGAAATGGACACAGGAGGCGGGAGGCAGGAGGCGTGGTAGCTGACAAGCGGGTGGTGCATGCTGCGTAGAGCGTAGAAGAAGAAGCAGAAGGGAGAAGAGAGGAGAGAGGAGAGGAGGGAAGAGCAATCGCTTAGGGGCAGGCAGGTAATCACGCCTGCACAACCAAAATGGGTGTATAGAGATAGGGCAGGGACACACACACGCACACGCACACATGAGCAATTTTTATCGAGCGTAAAAGCAACAAGCGAAGAAAGAATGAAGCAGAAAGAAGAAGAAGAAGCAGCAGCGCTGTCAAACGAATTGCAACCCTTGAAACAATTTTTTATACTCGATTTATTTCTATTTTTTTCTCCACTCGCCTTTTTTTTTAAACGCATATTACACTCCCAGTGTGTGTGTGTGTGTGTTTTCTGCTTCTTTTTTAGACATTTTTTTTTTTGTTTTGCAGAATTTTCCTTTTTGGAAAGTGTGCAGCGGCCCCGATTTGCACTCTGCTTATGCTTCAATGCACGCAACCAGGAACAGTGGGGAGAAATCAGAGGGAAAAGCGGCAGGAGCGGCAGAGGGAAAAGAGAGGAAAGCTGTGGAAAAAGGAGCTGAGGCAGAAAACTGGTGGAGCACAGTAAAGTAGCGGTTGGCCCTCAATACACACACATACACAAAGTTTAAAAATTGCAATAAAAAAAATATGAAAAGAATAGAAATTTAAAATACAGTTAAAATGCTTCAAAATAGTTGGCTACTAAAATAGCCACTAATATTAAATTAGTTCATATGATCAGAGACACAGCATGAACTTTGAAGATTCAAGACAGGAAGTGACTTTAGTTTGGAACACAGTTATAAAATTTTAAAATCAAATATTTTTATAATTTTAATAGATTTTTAAAAAACTCTTCAGTTATCATTCTCTTCGATTGTATTTTTTTCTAATATTTCTAGTTGGTATAAAAATTAATTGGTCTCTCTACAAATAAAAGATACATTCTTTGCCTTGACTTCATTGTTAACTAAACTTTCTAGACATAACAAACAATTATCATTGTAATAAGTTTTCTTTTCTTAGCTTTTTTTTATTTTTTATATAATTGTTTCCGCACTTAAATTTCCCAATTTCTTCTAGAGATATACATATACCATACATGCCTGCTTTTCCCCCTGTTTTTCCTTAACTTCTGCCACTTATTTTCCTTGCTTCATTATTTGCCCAACTGCATCTCTGAGTGAAAAACCAAGCGTGCAACCCGAATGTTAATGATCTAAGGAACAACAGTTCGTCTTTTACTTAATGGGGGAGTCAAGAGAGAGACAGAGCAACCATGTGAGAGGGAGAGAGAGAGGTAGTGGCTAAGGGGAACTGTTATCAGTTACACGCTCTCAAGGCAGATGATTTTGCAAAAAATGAAAATAAAATATATTTTATAAAACGAAACCAAAGCAAGCGAAGCGCAATGGCAACCCTAGTCAACAGCCTGCTAAAAACGCTTGAGCACTGTGCTGGCATTTTAACCAAAAAAGCGCTAGATTTGGCAGTTTAGTTGTGGCCAAAGCTGGTCGTGAAATAAAAGTTGCTCCAGACTAAATAAAATATATAATAATTAAAGCCGTTAAATTTTGTACCACAAAAAACTTTTAAAAATTTTTATAAATTTTTATAATAATTTTTTAATAATTTTCTGTATATTTATATTTTAATGTTTTTTTCAAATATTTTTTATGTAATCCTTTTTTTTTTTTTGTTATATTTCAACTGTTTCTTAATTTTGTTTTTACTAATTTTCATTTTAAATTTGTTTTTTTAAATGTTAAATTTTTCAGCTGTTTTTTAATTCGTTTAGTGAAATATTTTTTAAGCATTTTTATACAAAATTAATTACATTTTAGTTGTTTTTTTTTTTTTTTAGCATTTTTATACTGAGTTTGAAATTTTTAAGTTAATTTTTTTTTTTAATTTTTAACAATTTTTTACATCTGCTAAATTTGTTTGGCTTTCAGCTTTTTTAGCTACTCAAAATTAGCTGCCTAAGTTCTGAGCATGCTGGCAACACTGCTGCCTCAGTCGCAGCCGCCGTCGCTGCCGCAGTCGCTGCCCCTTTGCCCCAGAGCGCAGCCGACGTAGCTGCCGCATGTGACTAATAACACCCCGAGGGAGCTGCCACAGCAACAACAACGGCAACAACAACAGCAACAACAACGGCGATTTGAAGCTTCAGGTTGAGCATGTGGCAGTTGCACGCGGGGGCGGAAAGGGGATTAAAGGGGCGTGGGTGGGCTCTACAACGTCAGCGGCGGCTGCCAATGATCAAAGCATTTTTTTTCCAGTGCTTTGCTTCATCCTTTTGCCGTCGTCGCCGTCGTCGTCGTCGTCGTCATCGTTTGCCACGCTAAATTTTGTTATGACGGCGGAATTAATATTATTAAGGGGCGATTTGATGCCTCGACCTGGGTTGGGCCCTTTTTTACCCCACTCTTTGTGTAGCTGCTTTTTTTTTTGCCAGTTGATAATTTAGCAACGCCACCAGCAACAGCCACAGCAACAACAACAGCAAGAAAAAAACCCGCCATCATTTTAAACAAGCGCCGCACTTTTGGCTTTGTTTGTCAATGCCCCCAGCTTATGACCCTCTCTCTCTCTCTACCAACCCTCCCTTTGCCCCTTTTCCCCCTTTTTACCTGCACTTCTCAAACATTTTTCAGAGGTCTTATTAAATATTTACAACATTTGTGCTTTAAGTTTGGAAAATTCACGTCAATTGTTGTCACTTTGCTGTTTAATCATTTATATTGAATAACAGCAAACACCTTTATCATTATTTATTCGATATTTATCCCAAATAAACACAGACAAATAAACAACAACAAAAACAACAGCAAAAAATGTTGTATAAATTTATGCCAGAATTGGGCAGAGAGAAATTACCAACTTTTGGCTTTAAAATGTGGCTAGAAAGTTGGAAAAACTCTAAGGGAAATATACTTTAAATATACTGCTAATGAGGTAGATTTCTATTTTCACGCTAGTGACAAAAGCTGGTCATAAACCACAAACGTTGTACTCACTTTTAAGTTAGTTTTAAATCGAAAACTTTATACGATTTTGGTCAGCATTGATAGTATATATAGTACTTAATATAAGCCTACTCAACTTTGACTACAGAACAAACTAAATTTCAGCTAAAAACAATAGCTTTTTAAAGCTAAAGCTGCTTCAATTCACTCGTTAGCATTTTCTAGTAATTTTTAAACACTTTTATTGTAAATTTTTTGAATTTAAAACCCCAATGGTTCCATATTTCCAGGGTATTACCAAGTCCAATCCTTGGCCCATTCCTTGCCTTCCCACAGAGCTAAGCGAGCTAAACTCTTGGCTGGTGCTGAGCGTGAAAGCGACGCGATAAGCGCCTCAAATATTTTTCGAGCGCTTATTAATTGTTTGTCGAGTGGCAAGTGGCAAGTGGCAAAAGGAGGAAAGTGGCAGGAGGCAGCAGGCAGCAGGCAGTAGGAAAGGCAATAGAAGGCAGCGGGAGGCATGAGGCAAGCGGCGCGGCGTTTACCCTGAACAATGAATGAGGTGTTTTTGCCAGTGTTTGCCGGATTAGACGAGGGCAGTACAAGCAAAACTGCAAGCCGTGAATCAAGCCTAAAGCTGGCTGCCATAAATGTGTGCATATGTGTGTGTCGGTGTCTGTGTGGGTGTGTTAGTGCCAAGTAGATGCTTTGGGGCAAGCGTTAAGTGGCAAGTAGAAGCATCTGCCACCTGCTGTGGCCTGCTGCAGCCCTTTAAGTTATGATTATAAATTGAAATATGCCCACGATGTAAGCTCTCTCTCTCTCTCTCTCTCCCTCGCTCCACCCCTTTGCCACGCCCCAAAAGTGTTTCAATAAAATCAATCGAGCTAATAACGGAAATAAGGAAATTGCGCGTGTCGTTTGCCTGGAAAGTATGGAAGGGATGAGTGTCCTAAAATCACAGACGCCCAAAGGCAAAGCAATTTCCTCCAACCAACCGAATTTTCCAAGCAACAGAAAGCGGGAAAAATGTATTAAATGGAAATAGTTGCAACAAGGACTCGCAGGACTCGCAGGACATCACAGCGGGTTGTCGAACTCAGCACGTGGCCAATGGTCCGCAACGTCCTTCGTTTCGCTTTCACTTGATCGCAAAAAAAATATAAAAAAAAAACTACAAGTGAGTGTATACGACTCTGCTAGACCCACCAGTTGGCAAAAAGTGTGTAGAAATCAGGTTTGTTATGATGGAAGGCAATCAATAAAAGTGATACGAACTTAAAATTTTAAGGAAAACTTAATTATAAATATTGATCAATTGTTTAATGCAGTTTTACCTAAACAAGGTCAAAGGTCAAACCTATTTAGTATGAAAAAACTCTGTTCTTTGGAAAGATATCTCAATGAAATTTGGAATAGTTGTATGTGGTAGTGTCCTACACTTTATGACCAACTTGGCTTGGAATCTGCCAACTCTAAAGTATAGCTGTCATAGGAACTGTGGGTAAATTTCTAGATATCTTGAAATTTTCTTTTGTTTCCTTTAAGAATTTATATAAAAATTTAATCTTAATTTCATATTTTAATCTTAAGTATATTTTTTAGTATTTTTCTTTAAGAAACATTTTTTTGCACAAGCTTTGTGGTCACCTTCTGCTTTAGAAGTACAGGGTTCAAGCCAAAAAAAATAATAATAATAAACGAAATATGAAAATGCCATTTTCCATTTGCACGAAGGGACATAAATTGAATTAGACGAGTCAGAGTAGTGGGTGGAGTGGGTGTGGCAGGAGGCGGGTCGGGGCGAGGACAGCAAAAGCAGCGCAGCTGCAAGTGCAGCAACAACCACCCAAAAAAATGGGACATACGACCGTACTACTCGTTCGCTCTCCCTCTCTCACACTTCCTCTCTCCTGCTCTTACACTCTATAAGTTCCAATGTCTCGCACATCTAATCATAAACACAAAAGGCAGTTCATGGGCGTGGCACATTGCAGATTTCACTGAGTTAATTTGCAACATAATCTTTTAATCTGGTTTTTGTGTCAACTGCAGCCCAAAGGCTGAAAAGCAACCACCAAAAAAAAAAGGAGAAAACAACATAGAAATTGAACCACTCAAACCCTTAGAAATTGAACCACTCAGAAACTGAACCACTCATACACTGAACCACTGAACCACTCGTTGTAATGCGGTGGTTGGCAAATTTATGAAAAATTTATTAGTTCCGTGTGCGACAAAGCGTTCTCATTGTCTAGGCCACGAGCTGGGAGAGAGAAGGACACAAGGAGAAGGAGAAGGAGGGAGAGAGAGAGAGAGAGAGAGAGAGGGAGACAGAGAAAGGCAGAGAATGATGTGACATATGATCCTAATGATGCCCCAAGCGACCATCTAAAGTCCACTTTAAGTTTTTATGCGTGCGGTCGAGCAACAACAACAACAACTGAAACAGACACAGAAACGGAAACGACACTGAGAACAACTGGTATGGACATTAGTCAAAATGATTCACAATGTGATTCATAAAATGTGGTGTGAGTGTGTTTCACAGCCAGCTACCCTGTATTCATATATGATTTACGATCCACTCATTAAAATACATGTATGCAATTCATGGTGCGAGGGCTTGTAAATATCAGACGCTAGGTGGCGTTTCTGTTTCTTTTTTTTTTGCTGATTCTGCTTTCTTTCAATTAACTTGTATTACATTTCTGCAGTCACTAGTTTTCGTCACTTGCACAGCGAGAAAAAGTCTAGTATTTCCTTAGAAAATCCAACTTAATTTAAAATACCTCGAAATTTGTATAAATTTACTCAATAATTCCTCTAAATAAAACAGTATTAAATACCATTTTTCACTTTTTTTATACAAATTATAATTTTCGACACACCCTTTACACCCTGCACACCCTGTATACCCTTTAGATTATTTCCGTTCTACTTCCGTTTGGAGATCGATTTTTGCTAAACTATAATTCAATGGAAAAGTGAGTGGAAAAGGGGAAAAGTCGTTGGGATTATGAGTGTATTCAATGGGTTTATGAATGTTGATTGGAAAAGTGAATATTAACTTGTCTGTTGGCTTAGCCGTGGGGCAGTCACAATCCATTTGCCACTTGCCACTTGCCACTTGCCACACGCACTTGCAACAATGCAACGTGCTAAAGCAATTTCCGCCTCGAAAGGCGACAGTTTGCCATCAAAATAAAGAAAAGTTAACCCAAAAGGAAAAAGCTGCTGAAATACTGTATAGAAAAGAAAGGAAAAGTCAAACGAGTGAGTGCTCACAAAAGAAAAGTTCGCATGAAAATTGTGCAGGAAAAGAAGAGGAAGAGAAAGAAGAAGAAAGAAAGAAAAACGTTGATTTGCTTTGATTTACTTTACTTTAATCTGGAAAAATCAATTTTTTTTTTCCTCAGACGAGAGATAGAGAGAGAAAAGCGAAGAGCATATGTGTGTGAAAGAGAGAGAGAGAGAAAGACACTGTGTGTGCTAGTGTGCGTGTGTGTGTGTGTATGTGCCTGTGTGTGTGTATGTGTAGTCGAAATTCATCAAAATCCAATCAATCTTTCATTTAAACATTTTCATTTCAGCTCGTTGCGTTGCGCGCCATTCACAATGAATGAAAATCTATAGAGCCAAAGAGCCGCCGAAAGAGACAGCTAGACAAGAGACTACAGTGCGAAAGAGATAGAGATGGGCAGAGTGGATGTAGTAGGCCGAAATGGCAAAACAAAGCAAAACAAAACAAAAACGAAGCGAAACGAAAAGAAAAATACGCAGTAAAGCGCAAATATTTGCGCGTATAAATGGGGATGATGATGATGATGATGATAATGATAATGCCGGCGATGATAATGATGATGTCTATGGCGATAACGAAGAGGCGCAGACTCTATGAATGAGCTGGCAAAAACAGTGGAAACATACATAGTTATGGGGTATACAAAGGCAAAAAGTAAAAATTTTTAAGCTTTTAATCAAAGAATTGAAAATAAATACTTTTAAATAAATTATATAAAAATTTTAAAAAATAAAAATAAAGGGATATTTTCTGAATTTTAAAAATAAGTCATTCATTTTTAATACTAAAAAAAATATTCTGAGTTCAAACCTAAAATCTCTTGATACCTGAAATATTTTTTAAAACTAAAAATTTAATATTCTTAACCCAATTTTACTTATTTTTTTTGTGTTTAAATAACTTATAGATGTGTGTATTTATCCAAAATCATTTATAAATTTATTAAATTAATTTTTTATCTCATATTCCAGTCCTAAATCAAAAATTTCTTACTCATTTAAAGCTTAAATTTGAATCCAAAAACACGAATTATTTTTCTGTTTTAAAATTATTTTTAAATCCCAACAAACAAGTCAACACTTCTCCACATTTTACAGGGCATCTACTCCGAGTACTCCCCAAAAAAAAGTAGCACACAAATTTAGCGCTTTCAAAAAGTTTTTCAAACTGTTTTCAAATGCAGTTTGCATAGCAAATGCGATAACAATGCCCGAAAAAGTGGGCGTCAGTGTTTATGCATGTGCTGTGTGGGCGTGGCTGGCTAAAACGCAATCAACTAAATTAGTGAAAGCCTAAACAAAAACAAAAACAGAAAAAAGTGAAAACAATCAACAAAAAGTTGCAACGAAGTAGAAAAATAAATACAAAATGCGCTAAAAATTGTTGTTATCATTTTGTTTTTCTTTTCCATTTTTTGGCATTTTGTTTTTAAATACTAAAATACCAAAAAGTATTTTTGGGAACAATTGAAAGTGAAATTTGAAATTAATTCGTTTTTTGGTGAAGATTCCCGAGGGATTTACTGCCCCAACTCCAACGCAACTAGAATATGAGCCTGTTTAAACAAAAGGGGGAAAAACACTGGGAAAGGAGTGAGCAACAGGAAGTGAGGGTGGGTGGGGGTCTGAGAGGGTGAGTGGGTAGGAGTAGGAAATCTATATAGCCGATAGAATTTCATGGCACAGCCCCAAACAAATTTTTCCGAAATGCCAAAACAAACACTGTGAAAAATAGATAGGGAAAATGGGAAGGAGAAAGGACAATATCTATGGATAGAGGACAAGGGGCAGAGGGAGAGAGATAGATGAGGGAGTGGTACTATGTTTACCGTTATTTAAAGCTTAATCCCCCAATGAAGAAAAGCATGAATTTATAATTAAAAGTAAATTAAAAGTAAATAAAACAGCGCCAAAAGATGCGCAGCCAACGAGACGACGCGTTGTCGATGTCCCAAAAGTAACTACACTGTGCGAAAAAACGGTGTAAGAACTTAAGTTATTGGCAGCAAAAATGTGTAAGCAAATTTTAATCAAAGCAGACCTAAAATTTTTAGAGGTCTACTCAAAAATTTTTTACTTAAAAACAAAAACAAAATTTACAAAACAATTTCTTATAAAAATCGGTTCAGAAAATTTATCAGTTATAGGATAAAAAATATTTTTGAATTTATATAGAAACCTTGCAACAGTTTCTCATAGAAAATTATCATATTTCCAATTAGAAATTATAATTAAAAATATTTCAGAAGTAAAAGTTCTAAGAATGAAACTAAAGTTCTTTAAAAGTAGAACTTTACTTAAAACAAGTCTTCTAAATTTAAGAACAATATGTAATTTTTAACAGTGTATAGTATATGCGCATCCCAAGAGCGTGAGGCGTGGCAGTCACACAGACAGACAGACAGACAGACAACAACCCATCAAAATGGACAAGATGAACTTTTCAAATTGCTCTTCTTCATGTTCTTCTTCTTCTACTTGTTCTTCCTGTAGTTGTTATTATTGTTGTTGTTGTTCTTGTCGTTATTTTACAACTTGCTGTAGATTATAATGAGCTGGCGAATCAAAATTCCATTACAAGAGGTGATGAGCACTTTGCCAAACAAGGCGACAAAAGTGCCCAAAGCGCTTTTTTTGGGCGCTCCTTAAAAAACTTGAGCGATAAAACTTAAATGCCAAGTTACAACTACTTTTGGGAATTCCTCGATTTATATCAATTTTCGATAGGTATTTTGTAGGATGTTATCAAATAGTTAAGATACACTTTATCAATTACAGCATATCTGTGAGTCGTTCATATTAACAAAAGTAATGGAAACTCGTTGAAGTACAAAGTAAAAAAAAGCTAAAAATTTCACTCACAACTTTGCACTGTTTTTACTCCCCTTCTCTGTTTTTTACCTATCTCTATTTACCTCTCTTTTCCACTCTCTCTCTCTTTCTCTCTCTCTTTTCTATCTTCCTCTCCCATCGAAATATTAGAATATTTAACAAGGCTCAGACGCCACATTACCAGCAGCAGCAGCATTTTTAAAGCAAGCCCAAAAAATGGCGCCCAACGTAAGTAGGTTAATGTGCGTGGTGCCCAACGTTGTCGATAAAAATAGCATTACGCATACAGCTTTATATATATATATATCTACTTGAGTATTGACAAAATATAGGACCATGTATTATATAGGACTTCAATCTGTGTGCGACTTTAACAGACAAAAAACAAATGGCGCCCAAGCGCATAGGGAAAAAAATAATTTGAAATTCTAATTGCCAAGCGGAGAGAGTGTGTCAGTGAACTGTGTGTATGTGTGTGTGTGTGTGTGGCACAGGTAGTGCTACATTTGTCTGCCTCCTGCTTCTTCATCTTCCTCTTTCCTCCCCAATCGCCCTTTCTTCCTCACTTCTATAGCTCGCATGCTCTTCGCTTTTGTGCAAAATGAATAAAACATTAAATCGGATTATAGAATTTTGCATTTTTCGAAATTAACATGTTTATCCTGCCATAGGGATGCGAGACGAAGTCTACGTAATGGGCGTGGCAGGGGGAGGTGGGAGGTGTGCGGTAGGTGGGCAAAAGAAGCTGTAGTCATTGAATTTGAATTTGAATTTCAGTTTGAAGCATTGCAGCAGACGATGTTGTTCTTCCTATTTTTGGGGCGGGAAAAATAGTCGGAAATGCTATTGAACTGACACACAGACACAGGAGGGGAAATGGGGCACAAAGAGAGAGAGAGAGAGAGAGAGAGAGATAGAGAGAGAGAGATAGAGAGAGTGTGAGAGCTTTCCTTTAGCAACATCTTTCAAGTTACTTCATGCAAATTTTTGCTACAGTCGTTGACTGCTGCAATTAAGACACACACATAGACACACACACTCACACACACACATACACACTCACACACACTCACACACACTCACACTTACATAATGGCTTAACGTTTGCATAATAGGGTTAAGGACTTAAAGCTTATCTTAAAGAAACTTTAGTTTTACAGTAGCTGCTAAAAGTTAACCTCAACTTGGCCTAAATGTGGTGGACTCTGTCCCACGCTATCCTCAGCCCACTACACCCTTTTTGGCATTGGCACACAAAGCACAGCTGTCAGTCAATCAGTCCGTCAATCAGTCAGTCAATCAGTTCACATGATAATGATAGGGTTTGATAGGCCTGAGAGCGAACGCTCTTGAAAATAACGCACTACTTGCCACACCAAACTTCCTCACCCCTCAACTTCTGCCCCTTCCACTTCCCTCTCCCCGCCCCTGCCCTTTGAAGTGGCACAAAAGAGAGACGCATAATAAGATTAGCGCTCGCGTTTCCCATTTCGTCGACGATTTTTGGCTTAGATTGTGACGTCTTTTGTCTTGCCACACAGCCAGGAGAGGGCGGTGATGCGACGGGAGGGGCGTGGCTGATCCGCAGCTGCCATCTGAGACGCTTGATGAGGGCGCTACAATGGCAACTGTGTTTTTTTTTTCCTTTGTTTTGTTGCTCTCTATAATTAAGACTAAAAACTCAATGAAGCCGAATTTATTTTGTTGTTGTTCTGCTTTTGGGCCCTAAACCTGTAACCGAAACCCTCGAGTTTAGCTCACTAATTATAGGTTGCACTGTGAGAGAAGAGAGAGAGGGAGAGAGAGGGCACAGAGTGGGAAAAGCTGGAAGGAAACAGTTAACGGCCTTTTCCGATCGTCACTCACAATGTTGCGATAAAATTGTGATATTTATTATGACAAAAAAATAACAAAAGTAAAATAAAAATTCAAACCAAATGAAAATAAATAAATCTGTTAAAAAATGCCGCCAATCAAGCGTACGATGTGCTGTGATTGTTGCTGTGATGTGATGTGTTGAATAAAAACCAAAAACTGTGACTGGCATTTGTAATTAGAGTTTGTGTGTGTTTGGTAAGAGACTCGCTTTCGACTTGTTGTATAAGCCACCTGGCAGGAAAACCATCATTTGATTGCCACACACACAACACACACACACGCACACCCAATGTGACCACTCATTGGCAAATTGTGCAAAGTTTTGCAAAAATGATTATTATGGATATTAACTGTTAATGATGGCATATTGTAAGCATTTCCGATCAAATTAAGTTTTTATGATGCACTATAACATACTCTAGAGAAACTTTGAGTGTTTTGACTGCAGCAGACCCTGTAGCTATGTTTATTTTAATATAATATATACCTAGTGGGATTGTTTTTGTGACTAAACTGTTAGACAGCTGTATTTATTTGTTTAAGTATAGCAGTTTTGACCTTCCAAAAATGATTTAAGTGACCTAATTAATACAGAGAATTAAAAGTAGTTTTATTTCAAATTTTTTCATATCAATTTTGTACTATAAACTATAGAAAAAGTGACTAAAAACTAAATTGAAAATAAATGTCAAAAATAAATAAAAATTTTAAATTTTTTATAAAAGTTTTTATCAACAAATTCAATTTTTTTACCATAAAATTTCTCTATTTTTTAAGTTTTTTTAATTTTTTAATTTTAAATGAGTTCAAAAGTTTTTAATTAAATTATTGCCCATTAAGTTTGTACTAATTAAAAACTGAGTTACTTAAATTCGTTACGTTATATTAAGTTCAAGTGTTCTTATCTAACCACTTTTGCCGTGTCGAGTCGACTCTATGAAAATGGTATGAGAAACTTTTGGTTTTTCTTTGTTTTTGTTTTTTTTTGTATGTGTGTCTGGCTTAAAGAGATGATGATGTGACATTATCTAAGTTCGCATATCTTTTCGTATTTGTCATGATCTTATCACGTGTTTCGACTTTGTCCTGGAACCTAATTATGTCTGTCTCCCTTTCTCCATCTCCCTCTCTCTCTCTCTCTCTCTCTCTCTCTCCCTATCTCTATCTATTCACTGCTCTTTCTATATACTGGCTTGCATATAAATACAAAATCAAGTCTCGATTTATGCGGCACACGGTAGACACCCCATATCGCAACCCCCTCCACGCCACTGGTACCCATAGCTTACCCCCCTTAGTCATAGCATCAAAGGCAAAAGCTGTTGCTGCTGCTGTTGTGTGTTTGTGTGTGTTGTGTGTGTGCATGAAAAAGTCATTAAAATGTAATAAATTAGGGCAAGAAAGAAGCCAAAAGAACGAGAACAGTCAGGAGAGTCAGAGAGGGAGAGAGCGGGAGGAAAACTCACCCTCTCTACACGTTTTTGCACAATTTTCACAAATTTTCCTCATTTCTGTTGTTGTTGTTGTTGCTGCTGTGTTTCTTTAGCAGCAGATGAAAAGTGTATTAAATTGATTTCACTTGATTTTCCCGCTTGTACTATATTTATTATGTTACTTAGACATGGGCGGCGGGGCAGGGGGGTTAGGCAGGCACAGGAGTTGGGGCGAATTGAATTAAGGGTGTGCGTGCACGTGTGTGTGTCTGTGTGAGTGTGTGTGTGTGTGCTTGGTTGTGCGTGCGGCATATTCATTTCGCATATTGCAAAATCTAAACAGATACGATATATATACTATACCATATATACTATATATTTGTGTGTGTGTATATATATATTTTTTGTAATGAAAATCACGCGCTGCTTATTAAAAGCAAACGCATGAGAGCGTCCCTTAAAGGGGATGCACACTGTGGCACACTGTGGCGTAAAAGCCGTGAAAGGGGCGGTGGGGTGTTGCCACACTGAGCGCAATATTACGTGCCATTGAGGTAATTTAGTATCAAATTTTGTGCTATGAAAAAGAGACTAGCAAAAATAAAAAAAACAAATGCAAAATTACAGGGTATTGCACAAACGACTCGCACTGTAGAAACTGGAAAAACTCCTAGACATTTTTTTTTGGGAGTTTTTGAATAACTCATCCAAAAGGTTTAGATTTCAGGAGAAATACCTCTTAAACCCGTTGCCCAGCTATACCAAGTTGTGAATTTGTTAAAATTAAAGGGTATTTTGGTGTTGTTGAAGTGAGCAAAAGTGTTTTTCTTAAGCAATTTGAGGTGAAAACAAATTTTGGTGTCTGCTCTAGAAACTTAGTTAACTCTTTTTATATTTTCACAGGGTATTTTAGGTAGTTATATATACTTCAGTGTTGTGAAAATTGCAAATGTTCCGTTCTTAAATGAATTTCAATGTTATTTGCATAGACAGCTGAACGCAGTTACCCTAATTGATTCATTTACAGGGTATTAAGCTGCCCAAAAGTAAGCGAGTGTTGTGACAGAAGTGTTTGTGGATGCATGAAAGCAACACCCTGTGATGTAAGAAGAAGGCAACGGAGTAGCATAACAACATGTGCAATACACACACACGCACACCTTTACACACCCACACGCACACGCACACGCACACGCACTGCGACAATAACAACGAGGACGAGTCGCAATTTTTTTTTTTATTTTGTTTTTTTTTTTTTTGGCTCCCGTTGCCACAACACGAAAATTTACTTCCTGTTTTTTTGCCATGTAAAGTGGATGCAAAAGCGTTCAACTAAAAAGGGGTTGGGGCACGGAGAGTGTGTGCATGTGTGTGTGTGTGTGTGTGTGAGTCGAGCTGTGTTTTGGGGCAAATATTACAAAACACAAACGCCTGTTTCCGTTTTACTAATTCGTATGCTGTTTGCATTTACATTTTCCAAGCAGAGAAAGGAGGAAAAGGCGGCGAAAAGGGGGCTAAGGTAGTCGGGGGTGGGAATGGGGTTGGGGGGACTAACGAGGGCTGGCTAAAAAGTAGGCGTAACATTGGCGCTTTGTGCGTGCGTGCGACACATATGAAAAATATCCTTGAGCCTTGAGAGTGGAATCCGAATCCGAATCCGAATCGGAATTGGAATCGGAATCGGAAGATGCAGAACGCGAAATCGAAAATATAACGAGGAAAGCAGGCATGGCTGTAGGGGAGAAGGGGGGTGGGACAAAACTGGGTAGACACGCGCAAGGCTCCCACAGGCACACACACACACAGACACACTCGCACACACACTTGCAAAAATTGATGCCAAATGGGCGAATTGGGAATGAGAGAAGTTTGTTCCTAAGTGCAAAAGGAAATTCATGCATATGTGAGCAGGGGTGTAGTCAAGAGCAGTGGCAGCGGGAGGGTTTAGCAGCCTGAATGCCAACAGAGGTGGGTGGTCGGAAGGGGGGTTCAAGCGGGAATTGTGCGCTTTTGGCGCTAGCGGAAAGCGTTGAAATGTGCTACAAATTGAATTTTATTGAAACGTGTTTGAAATTTTTTTCGTACGCTTTTCAAACCCCGCCCCCCCATCGCCCACCCCCTCACTCTGCTGCTAAAAAGGAAACAGGTGGGCACAGAGGGGTGGAGGCGGTGAGTGGGAGTACGACTGTGTGTGTGTGTGTGCTTGTTATCGATATCTTTTGCTTGTTTTGGCCATTGTAGAAATGCAAACTGGCGGCGTCCGTTTGCCAACAAAATCTCATTCCCTATTGCCAATTTAGCGCTAGAGCAGCAAGTGCGTGTATGAGTGTGTACCAGTGTGTGTGTGTTTGTGTGTGTTTGAGTGTGCCAGTGTTAGCCTGTCTATTATGCAGCAATAACAAAGCGAATAACAAATAAACTTTTTCCAAATGCGTTGACAAATTCGTTTAAGTAACAGAGTTGTCAAGCTGCGCGAAATCGAAAAGTTAAAATAAATTACTTTAGAGCTGTCAATTAAAGTGGATTTGGAAACGCTGTCTTTAGCTGCGAATTATACATTGTTTTCCCCTTACGGAAGGCTTTTAGGGTTGCCACCTTAAACTGGCACAACAATTAAGAAACTTGTATTAAGAAATCTTTTAATTTATTGCAAACAATGTTGTGGAACAATGTAGAGGTTTTGGTAAACAGAGTTGCCACCCTACCAAAGTATAACTACTCACACTTTTCGCTCTTCTTTTGCCAAAAATCATTAAATATATTACCTAAAGCACAATTAAAGAAACAGTTTATAGTTTAGTTTTAGATTTGTGCACGTAAACAGAGTTGCCACACTACCTAAGTACTGCTATGTGCATTTTTCACTGTTATTTAAGTAAATATTTAATTGTTTACTACTTTAAGCATCAATAAAATAGTTTTTATTACACTTTTTGTGGAGCTGTGCAGGCAGCAGAGTTGCCACCTTTGTTAAAATAATATTTTAAAGCCTGTTTGAGTATCTGTTTTCATAGTATTTTAGTTATTTTATTAATTTAAGCTTAAAAGCAGCATAGGGTTGCCCTGTCATTCAATTCAACTATCCTCTGCCTCGCTCTCTCATTATAGTTTCCCACTTTATTTTTCTTCCTCTCTAATCATGCAAATTCCACTGAGTTATGCTTTCGCCCCTGGCTTTGAAACCGAATCTGAATCATTCTCAAAGCGCTAATCAAGCGGCAGCTCAAAGGTCAACAGAAGCAACAACAACAAGAGGGACAAGTAGGAGAAGAAGTAGGAGTAGAGGAAAAGGAGGAACAATGGCAATAACAACACCTGAGGGAAGTCAATGTCCAATGTCAGGTAGCTCCGTTGGCCTTAATGCTTTTTATGGCCTATGGCCTCAATGCAGCCTCCGAGTCAAGTCAAGACTGGCGTTTCATTAGCCAGAGTGGCCAGGTACCAATGACAAATACCCCTGAGAGAAATAGGCATTGAAAGAGAGGCAGAGAGAAAGATAGAGAGAGAGAGAGAGTGACAGCAGCGGCTGCAAAAAGTATAATTTTCTCTGCTATCTATGAATGTCTTCTATTTTTCTTATTTTCTACTTGCTCTATACCCTAACTAAAAGTAGTTTGACTAAAGCAGACACTAGGAACCCAAAAGATCTTTGAAACTATACTATATGTTTTTGACTTCAGGCAGTTGTCCGGTCATAGTCCCAATCATCTTCTATTCAAAAAGAGTATCAAACTATTCGAATTTCAGGTGATAAATTTCCTTTCGTGTTTTCGTGTTTTCCGCTGACTGTTTTTCTTTGCTGTCTTTGCTGGCTACTGCGTTTTCATTAAAGTATCGACAAGTTTGAAATTAGTTGATTTGTATATGGCCAAGTCAGGGGCGCAGTCAGGTAGGATGGCAGCGCAGGTGGAAGGGGTTCAGGGAGCGGGAGTCCAGGAAGGTATCGAAATGCTTGACTGGGTTTTTGGGCTCCTCTTAGCCTGTCTTGTCAATCGGTGACTAATGTTCAGCAATTTGGCTAAGCGACAGACACCGGAGAGAACAACAAAAGCTCCAAAAGGTAGCTAACAAGTTGTGAAGGAGAAAAAGTCATGGGCGGAGGTGGAGGAGGGGAGTATAAGAAGAAGATGCAGAGTTGAATTCGACTAAAACGCAAGGACAAAATCGTTAAAATGTTAACAACAAACTGGCTGAAATAAATCAATGCGCATTTCAGTATTTTTTCTTCTTTTCTTTTTGTTGTTCGTTATTTATTCGCTTTCAAGTTTTATACCGTCGTTTTCACCGTATGACACCGTATACTACCCATGGGAGTTACCTCTACAGGCCGTCGCCACACCCCCTCGCCTTGTTTAGTATCCACATTCAATTTGTTTATCAGCAAGAAATTGAGTGAGTGTCGCCGAATGAATCAAGCGAAGAAGAACCAAACGGATCAGCGACAAGGTTTGACTCAGGAGGACTCCCAACAGTACGGGGGGGGTTGGACGATTTTACCAGGTTTACTGGGTTCAAATGGGCCAATGAGCCCTTCTTTTTGCTAAAGGTGACGACAACAAAGTCTTACCGAGTATGAGAGCTTAAGCATTGCAAGTGGAAATGGTCATGGAAATTGGAATGGGATTGGAAATGGGAATGGAATTGAAAATGGGTATAAAAATTGTGTAAGGTGATTGCGATTCCAAATCCAAATTCAACTCCAACTCCAACTCCAAATGAGAATGAGACGGTGTTTTTGTCATTAGTTGCATTAAATTTTCCTCACTTCCCGTTCAGCTCCTTCATCAATTGACAGTCAATTTTTTAGTGTCTCTGTCTCTGTCTCCGTCTCCGTTCCTTTTGTTGTTGTTTTGTTATCGTCGCTTGTTTACTGTATGCAAATTTTGTGCAGCTTGTCATTGTCAAAGTTGTCGTCGCTGAAGCGACTGAGAAAAAAAAACAGAATTTCTCTTACTTTTGGGGGGTAACATTAACTTTGTTAGTCACTTTGTATATGTTGATTAAATTGTGGAATAATTACCAAATGCCATAGAAATTTTATTGTATTTTAAGAGTTCTATATAATTTTTTATGAAAACGAAGCAAAAACTGACGTACTTTACACTAAAAAATATTTTTTTAATAACAAAAATAAGTTTAAGTTTCTTAAATTAAATTTTTTTGTGTAGTAAAAGGTTTGAAAGTTTTTTTAAATAATATATATTAAAACAAATTTCATAAACTATTCAATTTGCTTGGCTTGAGTGCATTTGATGCTCCCATTTGGTCTTATCTTACTGGAAAATTTATGATCTCTGGTCCCTTTAATGGGTTTGAGCTACCATTTCAAAGAATTTAACGATCAGTTTTCAGTTTTCTTTTTATTTTAATTTGTTTTTTTAGATTGGCTTTTATCAGCTTTTAGAGTGACTATTACTCAATTATCATGCATGGTTTGATTTTTCTGAGAATTGATTCACATTTTAGAACAAGTTATTCAACTGGAGTGTGTTGGACAGTGTATGATTAAAGTCATTTATTTCAGTTTTTTTTAGTGATTCATTTTGCAACTATTCATGGTGTTAGACAGACAACAAATGCCGCTAAATGTGCAAATAAAGTGGCGTTCAAATTGATTTTGTATTGACAAGTTTTAGTCAAACGATGCGAATGTTCATTTGAATGCAAAAGACACTCACGTGGCACTCACTTGGCACCCACTTGGTACTCACACCCCAGTAGGACTGGGGAAACAGTCACTGACTCGACGACGAGTTTGATAAGACATGCAATAAATTTTGTAACTAATTTTTGTCGTGTTTGCTTTGAGGCTGCATTCGTTCATTCGACGCTTAATGAACTTGCTCAACGGAATCGGGTGAAAGAAGAAGAAGAAGGGAGGAGTGAAGAGTGAGAGGAGTGGGAAGAAGAGATAGAAGTGGAATGGTAGTGATAAATCATAAATATTAGTATGTATTTGTGTGAGACGCGCTTGAAACAAAAGCTGAGACCAAAATATGTCAAATGATTCATATTAAAGTTAAATGTATAAATCATGCCAATGCTGACAACATGGAAATGTATCTCACAGATACAATTTACTTGTTTCTCTTCAGCCCACATTGTAGTCGCTCACAGTTCTCTCTCTCTCTCTCTCTCCCTCTCTCTCTCTTTTGCTGTGCATCTCTTTCTTTGGTATTGGCCAGGTTAAGTGCGTTAATGTCGCCTCCGTTTGTCATTGTCGCAGTTCGCGTGCAACCGCGTTGATATATTGATTCCAATGCGCCACTAAATCAAACTCTTCCCCTCTCTAACCCCTCCTAACCCACTCCCTTTCCACGGCCTTTGTGACACCCAAAATTTCTTGGGAATGCGACAAGCCGCTTGACAATCGCAATTCTTGGAATTTTGATAGAGTTACCAACGCTTGAAATACAAACAAAATAATGAGCGTTGAGTGTTTCTCCCAATATGCATAAAAGATACACTTGTAGATACTGTATCTTTTGAGCTGCAGCAACTTAGCATATGCCTTGGGACTCAAGTTGAAAATACCAAGCAAATTTTTTAAAAATAATATTTTTAAAACTGTTATTGCTCTAAAAAACTTTTTTTTTTTTATCAATAACTTGTCTTAATTAAAAATTAAAATTTATAACAAGAAAGTTTCATAACATTAGAGTTCCCCTGCTTGTACCCCCCTTTTGTTAAATTGATTTATAATAACTACAGATCTTAAAAAACATTTTAAGATAGCCACTTAAGTTGAGCTTTATTAATCTTTATTTAAATTTATATTTATTTAACATTTTGAAACCTTTTTTAGTAGCTTTTGATGAGGTTTTTCTTGCAAACATTTGCATTTAACCAGACAATTTTCCAATGAATCTGCGCAATGCATATGCTTATAAAGCACTGCTAAAGAGAGTGGGAAAGGGAGTGTGTGCGAGAAAGAGAGAGAGAGAGAGAGTGGGAGGAAGATGGGTAGCAAGGCTCGGTGTTTTCTCTTAGATATTTATATGGTTTTATGGTGGGAACTTTCGTTTCGTTTCGTTTGAACTTTTGCGCACTTCTGATGCCATTTGCAGATGCTTCTCGCTTGGGCGCAAATTACCCAAAATGTTACCCAAGGCGCCACAGGACTTTTGGCAACACACACACACTCGCACACACGTACACACATATACATGTAGAGAAATTTGTTGGTTATAGTTTTTGGTTAGTTTTCGAGTCGAGTTTTCGTACGAGTTCCAAAATGTAAACTGAGACCACAAAATGCGTCTTGTAAGCGTATTTAACTTTATTATTTATGCACAACTATGTGTGTGTAAATATGTGTGTGTGTGTGTACGTGTGTGTGTGTGTGAGCGTTTAGTGTGCTTATTAATTTATAATACACTGCGGCCTTGGCGGCAGGGCTTTTGCCAGTTCCGCAAAACTTTGCATATTCAATAAAATGTTTTTCGACTCAAAACTTTGCCATTTAGTCAACTTTAGTTACTAAAATATTTCAACACACACACACACACACACACATACATCTATATATATATATATATATGTATGTGTGTGTATATATATTTCCTTGGTAAATCATTTATGTATATAAAATGCTGTTTAAGCATTTAGTTACATTTCTACAGCTGAGAGGAGCAGCATAACTGCAGTTGTTGTTTCTATCTCACTTTGGCACATGTCTTGCTATCTCTTTTTGGCCAACTATGGCACACTTAAGATAATTCTAATTAATGTTTCGTTTAACTGAAACTGAAGCTTGCACCAAGTCTTCGCTCTCTTTTCCTCACTGTTAGCCTCTCTGTTTCTCTCTCTCTCTCTCTCTGTCTCTCTCTTGCTCTGCCTCTCATCGTTGCAGCTTCTGCTTTTTGTGTCGCATAATTTATTGAACTTGCCACAAGCTGCTGCGTCACTTGAAACCAAACGCTGTCTACGTCTCCTTGCCTGCTTGCAACATTCATTTATCTTTCGCCTGCTGCCCCTCCTTCTCCTCCAGCCACGCCTTCCCGTCACATTGCCACGCACTATTTGCCACTTCAATCAACGCCACTGACCGCTTGCCACTTGCCACTTGCCACTTGATGTTGCAAACACCCTTTTTTCCATGCACTTTTCCCATTAGACTTTTTGCATTGAACACAAGTTGTGGCAACAACTAAATTGCCAGCAAAAGACACTCAAAACACCCATCGAATTGTATTATGAGTGAAGAGAGCAGAGAGATAGAGGGAGATAGAGTGAGAGTGAGAGAGGGAGGGGAAGTTAAAAAGAGACAGCTTATACACTGACATGAATTGGCCAGCTTCAATAAGCAAAAACTATTCATTTTTTAAGCTCATTATAATTTTAACTCAAAAACTTTTTGGGATTTTTCTTCAGTTTATAAAACTTGTAGAATTTGAAGAATAAAAAAAAAAAACTTAAAATTTTTATAATTTAAAGATCATTTCAGTACAGTGACAGCTTCATATTAATATGCACTTAAATTCAGAAAGTTTTGACTTTTTTTAAGTAATTTATTTGTTCTATTTATTGATCTGAATCTGAGCATTTTTTTCTTCTTTGATTTGAACAGTGTAGGCTGGAGGCAAGCTCTTGGCCAGGCATTGAACCAGTTTATCGAAATCTAATGAGGCAGCCATAAGAACAAACAGGACACACACGCACACACACACGCACACACACAAACACACATACACACATGGATAATGCGGACAGTTTGGGTCAACAAAATGGCTGACAGACAATGGGCCAAGGGCTGCTTTGCGCCAGTTTTACGGTCTATCTTGGTTTGATGGAACACAGTGTAGAAAGGGAGGGGGAGTTTCTGCCAATAAGGGGCAGGGGTCCATGATGGTGGGGAGAAAGACGGGTCGAAGTGGGGCGAATCAGGGTTGTTATGTTATTAAAGCCATAAATTCAAGTAAAAACAAATGAACGAAGCGTTGGCCAAATGTTGTGCAACATTTCAAAGCAGGCACAAAACAGAGACAACAGGCAGAGAGAGAGAGAGAGAGAGAGAGAGAGAGGTAGTGAGGGAGATGGGATGCATTGGAGACATTGCTGTGTAATGGGATGCCTGAAATCTCAGAGTCAAGGCAACATGAGGCATAATGGCATAAAGCGTTGATAACAAATTTGCGCATTTCAACATGAATGAATTCTCTAGTGGCATGCAACAAACACACACAGCACAGCGACAGAGTGTGAGAGAGAGAGGGAGAAAGTGTGTGTGTGAGAGAGAGAGAGAGAGGGAGACAGCTTTTGGCTGAGAGTAACTCACAGAGTCCTTACAGCCTGGACCTTGCCTTAAGTGCCACAGCGTCCAAATGGCAAACATACGGCCAAGGCTACGTGTGTGTGTGTGTGTGTGTATGTGCCATGTGCGTGTGTGTATTGTGAGCGTGTCCGTTTTGGGGCCAAATGTAACTCTCGAGACCCCTCGGACACGGACGGAAGAACGCACGGCTGGTTCAGGGCAAAAGTCAGGCACGCGGGGCGCACTGGGCGGGGCTCAAGAGGCGGCATGTCCTTTGCCTTGGTCCCAACTGCGCCTTGAGATGACACAACGACGATGACGACGACGACGACGACGACGAGGACGAGGACGATGAGGCAACTGCCGCAGGACACTCGCTGGCCGTACCACAGAACACAACAGGACAACTGATTTCCCGGCAACAGACACACACTGTGATTTGTCCAAAACGAAACGAAACGAAATGAAATGAAATGAAATGAGACACGGAGACAAGATGCGAGAAATTGCTACCGACGAAAAAAGCAGAAAACAAAAAAAAAAAAAAAAAATATCACTGGCAGGCAACCTGATGAAAAGTAGATAAAAGAAATCACTGACAACAAGTTGAAAAGCTACACTGAAGCACTCGACCTTAAGACACCCGTTAGAAGTAGTTGAAAAAAGTAGTGCCTACTTTTAGGCGTTGAGGCGTTCAATATTTAAACAGTCATAACTTTAGTTCTATATATACAAACCTAAATTAAGTAAGATCGAATTGTTTCAAATAAAAGTTAGCGTACAAGAAGGGAATAATTATTCTGTGCAAACCCCGACAATGGCTCCAGATAACGCTTAGATACGCGTAAGCCACTTTCAATTTGATTTTCTAATAAAAAAATACACGTCTCTTATAGATTGCATATACCCCTGCTACACTGGTAACGGGTATATAACAAGGTTATACAATTGCAAGGGGTGCCCCAAAAGAATAGATGACGAAGACGCATATGAGCCTAGATTCAGAGCCTTGCACGTCCTGTTTCCATTACTCTCTATTACGTTTCACTTCCCTCTCGCCTCTCGCTTCTCCTACTCTCTACGTATTCGCCCTTAAGTCTCTATCTCTGTCTCTTCATGTTGACGTTTCATTTATCGTAATCAAGTGCGCAATCAATGCGAAGAGAATTGCACTTAACTCTTGTTTTTCTGCTCAATTCTTCTTCTTTCTTTTTTTTTTTTTTTGCTCAGAAGCCCACAGTTTTTCCTTCTCAGTTTTTTTTTCCCCTCTTCTAGTTGCTTCTTGTGGTTTTCTCTTCTAATTTACTTTGATTCCTGCCTTTGTTGTTGCTTCTTTTTTTTTTTTTTTTTTGGTGTACAACAACTGAAGAGTACTCGCCCCAAATTGGCCTATGTGAAATGAGTGCATTCAATTGCATTCAATTCAATTTAAGTGAATCACATTTGCTTTTCCAGTTCATTCGCTGTTGAACAAGATTGCATAATGCATGCTTCATTGCAGTCTGTGCACTCTTTCCTAACCATATTGAAATATCGATAACTAATCGGAAACTTTAGTTAATTTTGAGTGCTCTTGAAACGTTTGCAAATGAAACTCAAAGGGAATTTTATAAAAAAATATATAGATTTGAATTTAGGAGAGGAACTAAGGAATCGTAATGGTTTTCTAACCAGTGAAGTATTTTTTAGTTGTATTTGTTTAGTATTTTTAAGATAATATACAATTTTAATAACTTATTCAGCTAGTCCAGAGAGCAAGATAATTAAACCCGCTTTTCTTTAAGTAAAATACCTATTTTTTTTTAATTTTAGTATATTTTTAGTATTTTTGTAGCATTTTTTTTTTTTTTTTTTTTGATTTGATACAATTTCGACTGGATTTCTTTTTGCAGCTGCTTGCAAAAATCATCAAAGTGTTTTTTAGCATGCAACAAAAGTTATGTTCGGGGGCGTGGCGCATTGGCATAAATAGCATGGCAACCCTGCCAGCGTCATTTGGCAATGGCAATACCATTAGGGTTGTGTCTGATAATGAGAATAAAGACTATGACGACAACTTCTCGAATTATGCCAACTTTGCAGTGCCAAAACGAGGGAGAAAAATAAAAATAGAAAAACATGGCTTTTGGGCCAGGCCAAGAAGACCGTGTTCAGCACATTTTAAAATGTCGACGACAGACTGATAAATCAGACAAAGTGACTGACTGACAGACTAACTGACAGACAGACTAACTGACTGACTGACTGATATGGCAAACTGTTGACAAACTTTACGCGCTACCCACGAAGCAAAATGTTTCGTTAACCAAAAATCGTGCTTGAAAACTTTGTGGTCGACGCTTTTGGACGATGCTATGACAACTGGGCGGAGTGGGCAGGGCAGAGAACTGACAGGGGCGGGGCTGAGAGGGGATAGCATAGCGTAGGGATGTCATTCCAACAACTTGTTTTTCACTCTTTGATTTTTTTTTTTAAGGGATAAGTTTTTTTTTTCATTTCAATTTTTTTGTACATATTTTTTATGTTTTTTTTTTTTTTGTGTGGTTGAACAATAGAAAAGCGACGACGTTGCGCGATATTGTCAACCGAGCTGGGAGGTGGCTGGGTGGTTCAGTGGCTCAGTGGGTCGGAGGCACAGGCCGAAAATGCAATTTTTGTAAAGCGCAACACAGAAATTGTTTGCGACGACAACGGGAAAATTGGATGAGCGTCGGCGTTTTTGGCGGCTACAGCCGCAACAGCCACAAAAGAGCCCTCTACACAACCCTACCCACCCAGCCCTCTACCGCCCTCAACCCCCTGAAAAAACCAAATTCTGATACAGAGTGAAAGGAGGCACATGCCACATGGATGTGGCAACTGGCAACTAGCAACGAGCGGCGTTGCCAGACCAACAGACAGATGAACTGACGGACCAACCAAGCATACAAAATAACCACAAGACCAAGCTGCACATTATCTATGAATGTGGTTTTTTGTTCAGTTAGTGTGTGCCACGGTGTGTGTGTGTGTGTGTGTCTGGGCGTGTGGGCGTAACACCGCCTGCTTTCCTTCCAGTTGCCAGTTGGCACAACAAGAAGAGAAGAAGAGAAAAAACTAACCAGAGAAAGAAGAAAAAAATAGGGAACGAGGTAGTGCAGCAAAAGAGGGTGGCAAATGCAGTGTACGTTCATGTACCGAAAAAGGGTTCCTGCTGGGGTACGCAGCGGGTTTGAGGACCATACAGCGAATACCAGAGCGGAAATTGTTCAACAGAAACTTAAATCTCAGCGAAATTGTTTTTGGCGACAGTTTTTTGCATGGCACAGCCCGAAAGCACTACGCCAATAAGGCTCTACTAAAGCCCTACCATCCCTAGCACTATCTCTCTCTAACCTTAGCTGGAGTTAGCTTGGCCCTTGTTAGGCAGCCCTGGAAGCAGATGGCTGCATGTGCTAGTTACAAGCAGGAGGAGAACTATAGCCATAGCTCTGCCCTGGAGACGGCTCCTCACAACAACCGCGTTGCCAACCACAACTCGAACGACTACTGAGAGGGCATGCACTTTTAAGTACGGGCAGTGCAGTACTCGTCATGTCTCTACTATTTGGTCAAGCATGTTGGCGGCAACCAAAAGAAACTATCGAAAGTTATCGAATATAATTATTTATCGTTTAAAACACGATTTAAGCAACTTGGTAAACAACAAATTTCAATTCATCGAATTTCTGCTCTAGATAAATTTTGCACTACTATCAATGTATCGATTGATATATCGATAATATGGTTAAATTCAAAACACTGTAACAAGGGCTCATACAATATGCTTGGACTCCAAACAATCCTAGCATTAGGGCTTTAAAATTTCAAGACTGCCAGCTATACAACTTGTTCTAATCGATTGTTTTATGCTTTTCACTTCGATAACTTATCGAGCAAAAGATTTATTATCTTTTCCCAACAATTTACAACTATTTATGGCATTTGTGCTTCTTTTCCAATGCCAATTTTGTATTTGGTTTGAAGGCAACTTAACCCTTTGTTACCCCCCATACATTTTTCTTAGCCTTAACCCATCGATAACTTTTGGTGCGAAAAAGAGCGCATTGCAGTTCTATGCCTAACCGGTTGTTGTAGGCCTGCTCCAGACTTAAAGATGCCACTTGCAGGCATGTAAGCGAGAGAGAGAGGTAGGGAATAAGAGTGAGAAGGAGAAAGAGTGAGAGTTGTGGGGTAATGTTGCAGTGCGGCAGCTTTGCAGAGATTTGTTGGCTTGGAAATTGCCCAACAAATTTCTGTTGGCGGCCCACAAACAACAACCATACACATACAATCACACACACACAGACACATACACACACATTCACAGGAACACAGTCACACACATACACACACTCAGGCATATGTAGGGAGATATAACTAAAGTCAGCGCCATATGAGCACGTATCTCTGTATATATCTCACAGTTACATGACTTTGCCAAGCTGTGTGTGTGTGTGTGTGTGTGTAGTGTGTGTGTATGTTGTGTGTGTGTGTAGATTACTTACTTTTCAAGCGTTAGTCGTTAGTGCCGTTATTTCATAGTTGCCGTCACGCCCCAAGCCGCATTTGCAGCCCAGTTTTTTACCCGATCTCCTCCTCCTCCCGACGCCCCTGTTCGGTCTGCTGCAGCCAGTGGGCGTGAGTGGACAGAGGACGTAAAGGGGGGCTACTTAGGCGACCGCCACACAAAAGCGCAAAGAGCGCAAAAGCCGTTCATTGATAATGTAAACTCAGCACAAAAATAACTCCTAGGCTGGGCAGTCGGGGAAGTACGAGGGAAGTGGGAAATGAGGTGTAGGATTGCGGTACTCGGTGCTGTGCTGTGCTGTACTGGCTGTACCTAGAAGAGGGGCTGCCATACCAAGCAGGGGAACTGCCGTACATTTATGAAGCCAGTCCAAAAACTTTTGCATATCTCTGCATGCTACTGTCCTGCTCTCTTCCTCCCCTCTCACTCTTTCTTTTCCCTCTCTCTCTCTCTCTCTCTCTCTCTCACACACCCCATGTCTCTTTGTGGTGCGAGTTTTAAGTCATGACCAAAAAATTATGTGGTTGTATTTAAAGTTACGCTAAGCTCGGTACGGATACGACTTTTCTTTTATATTTATTTTGTTGGATCTGCACACGGCGCTACACAGGACATTCTAGGTTGTCCTTGCCTAGCCTGCCACCCCCTCAGCCCACTCCAGCCCCTCTCTTGACTGCCTAATACTTTTTCAGTTAACTCGCGCGTTGATTTCAACTTGACTTTTGGGCAATGAAACTTTTTTGAACCTATGGTTTCAAGGGGGGGTTTAAAGGGGGTTTCAAGGAGGGGTTTAAAGGGGAGTCCGAATGGTGGTAGATACGTTCATATACTTGGTTGTCTGTGTATATTTGAGATATGTGGTTTGTACTTAAATTGGACAACGCTGACCACGCATTGCCATCGTTAGGTGGCAGCTAAAGTTGAGCTTGCTTTTCGGATTCTGATTCGAATGCGACTCGTGTACATACCTGAAAAGAGAGAGAGAGGGAGATCGAGAAATATGGAATTAGTAAATTGGAAAAAATACTTTAAGGTTTAGTCTATAAAATACATTAGAGGATAAGAAATTTCACTTAAATTTAAGCTAAAAACTCTTTATTTTATGGAGATCAAGATTTATGCATTTTAAATTAAGGAATTAAGAGGTACAATGGCAACTATCTAGCGATTAAGTCAGAAAATTAAATAAAAATAAAAGATTTTTATTTTTGAATACGGCAATATTAAATTCAAGTTCACATCAAGTTCAAATTTTGGTTTAATCAGGTCTTAAATGAAGTAAATTAGGTATATAAATAAAAAATTAAGTAAACAAAATTTTTAAAATTTCTTTTTTGTTAGAAAAATAAAGCAAAAATATTAATTTTATAAACATACAGTACTAAGACTTTGGATAACTATTATTTATTAAATATTTATTATTAATAAAAAATTTTTAATTATTGTTTTGACCCTCCTCAAATCAAATTTTGGTTGATTTTCTTTTGGTACCTCTAGTTTACTATATTTTTTAAAAGTTTACTTTTAAAATCTTTAGAAAGGTGTTACATATAGTCCCGTTTCACTGTACCTTGCTTCACTGCCAACTGCATTCAATAAGATGTTAAATTCATTCTCGTAATGCCCTGCAATTTTATTAAGTTTTAGGTGCTTAAGCTTCGACTAGTAAAATGTGGTAGAAACACCCGCTCGTTACCGTTATGAGCCACATTAGCCTAGTACATTCGGCAGGGGCGTGGCACAAGGGCGTGCTAATTTCCTAAGTGGCAGTTCGCCAAAAACCAAAAACAAAAAAACGAGTTTTAGTCGAAGGTTGAGACCAAGGCTGAGTCATGTCTCATTCGATTGCTTTGCTCCTTAGTTTAATTTAGTTTTTTTTTTTTTTTTGGGTATTGGGCAAATATTCAACTCATTTAACACATTGTCCAGATCCGTGGCGACATAACCTCAATGTACAAAATTAACAACAGCAAAAAAGAAAAGAGAAGAAAATTCTACGGGTTTTGGGTTTGTCTCGATTCGACATTCGACAGTTGCTTAGTTCGAGTGGTTCGTTTTTTTTTTTTGGATTTTTGCATAAATTAAGGCAGAAGTCTGACACATAACGGTATTGCTAATTACGCCATAATGTCCGAATTTGGAGGCAAAAAGGAAAACCCCGGAAACTAGAAAAGGACAGCCTGTAAAGGGCGAAACAGTGAGCGAAAGAGGGAGAGAGAGAGAGAGAGAGAGAAGGCAAAGAAATTAGCATAATAACCTTTAATAATACAAACGAAAAATTAAATAACAACAAGAAGAATGACTAAAGAAAAGAGCGCAAAAAAAAAAAAAGAAAACATGAAACAAGAAGAAACAACAAAAATGCTAAACAGGCGTTGGGTCAGTGTTAGGGAGGGTCTACTGTGTTTTTTTTTCCCCCTTTAAATAGGGGGGTGGAGGAAAAAGTGATGGTTTACCGACTATTAAAAGGCGCAAAACAAATTTTGAAAAGCGAAACTACAAGCCATTAACGCACATTAGCAGAACTTATAAATTTATTGCCTGTGCGATGAGTTGATGTCGATTTCCATAACACCCATTTCAGAGGGAGGGGTATTCCTACAGGGGTTTGGAGTGAGCTGTGTGGAACGGTTAATGCTACGCGGGGTTCTTAGGGTAGTTTTCACTCGGGGTTAAGCGTACAATAGATGAGCCTACAGTATGAAAATATATATATGTATGTAATAAATAAAAATAAAAATAACCAGGGTTGATTCACAGTGTCAAAGTGAGCGTGAATAACAAGAGCTCGCAGCTCTCGGGGCTTGAGCAATAGTTATTATAAATAGTGCGAGGGATCGACAATGGAGTTGGGATAAACCAGGGATTTTAGTATGAACTATAACTTTGATTCTGCGGGTCGTGGGGTTGTTGCATTGCGCACACTGTCCAGCAAGTTAACGAACAGTGGTGCGAAACTTAACAGTGGGTTCACAATTTTGTTGATCAGCTAAGGGAACGTTATTTATTCGAGGATTTGGGAAGTAGTCTGACTGTAAAAGATCACATTTTTCCAAGCAAAATTGGAATTTTCGTCCGATTTGTCCTATGGGAGCTATAGAATATAGTTGTCCGATCCGTATCAAACTAGGCGGGAATAGTTATAGATATACCATAAACATATTGTGAGAAATTGGTAGCGATAGCTCAAGAAGTTTTCAAGTTATGTCGTTATGAAAATTTAGTTGACTTATAGAAGTACATAGGTAAGTATATATAAGTAGGTATACATATATAAAGTAAATTGTGTCAACAAATTTAAATTATCTAAATTAGATTTGCGAAATGTTGTTGACAGACAAATTGCTTTTGCACCACTGTGACAGGCTGCACTTTTGTGTAATGCAGCATAGTTTTTGCTGTTGTTCTTGTTGTTGTTACCACTTTTGGGATTGCGCAAGAAAGGATTGTGCTAATTTGTTTTCCAATTTGGCTGCTGTTGTTGATGCGGTGTGTGTGCGTGTATGTGTGTGTGTGACGCGATGCTGCAAGAGGCAGGCTCGTTATCCTTGCAACAACAAAACACGCGAGGCAGAAAGAACAAATGTAAAAACCAAACAACATGTGCCACTTTGTTAAATGCACACGTGCGAAATCTCTCGAGCTAAATGCAGCCAAAGTTCTTCCCTCTTCACCTCCTCAGCCCTGGAAGCCAAGCCAACCCTGTTCATCCCCTAGCACTACTCTGTATGCTCGCATGCAACGCGGAGTTCCTTCTTAGACCGCAAGAAAATGCAATACAAAATGAATATTTAATTCATAGAAGCAGAGTGAGTGGGAGAGTGGGCGTGAAAGGGGACGGTAACTGAAAGGCGGGGAAGTGGTAGGTAGCATTGTATCGCAGCTGGAGCCGAGAGCTTTTGTCGAGTCACGACGCGTGAAAAATCAACGCTTTGCCATAAGAGGAAAATTGCATTTCACTGTTATCGGCAGCGACGTCGACATCGACTAGCAACCGTACGCAGATGTGTCTGTATAGAATGTTTAGTACCCTACAACTCACAGCTATAAGTAGACTCAAGTAATACTGTCTAAAATGCAATTTGACATACTTTTGGTATATCGATAAGTTATCGATAGCATATTTTACAGCTTTAAGACTGTGAAGATAGTTCCAACTCATGCCATGCAGTATAGCAAACACATTTTGTGCACCGACTTTACATCAAATTATCGATTAACGCAAATGATAACAATATCGATTAACGATAACATGAAAAATTTCAAAGAAATATTATCTTTAAAGAACTTTTGTTGTTGTTGTTGTGCCCAATTAAAGCGCATCTGCAAGTCGTGCATACCCTGTTTACCTGCACGCTTGTGCCCTCGTTTTTACAGTTTGTTTGTCTGTTCCTCTGCTTATTTATTTGCCGCATAGCGGTACAAACTATTTTGGCTGCTTGCTTAAGCCGCGTGAACAGAGAGCCAAACAAAAGGAGCCATAAAAACGCCTGGCAAAAAAGAAAGAGGAAGGAGTAGGACTAGGGGTAGAGCTAGGGGTAGGTAGGAGAGTGGTAAGAGGGAAGGGGGTTAACAGTAGCACAACGGTAATACAAAGCAAAAGAACCAATATACCAATAACAACAGCTGACAGCAGACGGCAGGCGGTGAATCAGGATAAACGACAGGAGCAACCAACAAACAAGCAAAGAATAAAAAAGAATAAAAATAAAAAATAAAAAAAATAAAAAAATAAATAAAAATACCGTCAACAACTTAAATTTTATTTCCCATTCTTTTACGACAAGCCAATATACAAGATGCTAACTCTTTTCCCCCGTGTCCAAAAACACAGCACACGCAGGAAGGAAATGTTTGATATTCTCTTTCCCTAATGGCAACAGTGAGCCACCTGTCACAGCAACAGCGAGCACTACCCTGCAATACCCAGTAGTACCCTTGCAGTACCCAGCACTACTCGTACCACTGACAGACCGAGAAAGAAACTCTCATTTAACTGTTAATTGATCAGCTCACAGGACACATTTTTCTTATTTCTCCATCGTTCTTTTTCGTTTCAATCGGAACTAGTTTTCGGTTCAGTTTATTGGGTGCGAACTGTCTTCTAAGTTCTTTACCTTTATACTATACTATATACTATATATATATACTATATACTATACTGGGCTTGAAATAAGTCTTGTTTTGTTATGTTATAAATAATACTTTATTTTGAACCGGTTCAGAAGTGGTTCAGCTGCAGATCTCAATTAATATTAAAGCGTTCTTTATACAACTTAATTTAGGGACTGGATTTTTGGGCGAACTATCATAAGAACACCACACAATTCACTTCTATTAAGACTTGCGCTTTGAACCAGTTCACAATTAGTTCAACTTCAAATCCTTTTTTGAATAACACTAAGATTTCTGTGTTTTTCTGTACGTTAAGTTAAACAAAAAACTCTGACCACTAAAACACTTTATTTCTATTGCAATCTTCCCTCTGCACCGGTTCACTAATGGTTCATTTTTCGATCTTATTTGATATAAACTGTTGCTATATCAGTTCACAACCAGTTCAGTTTAAGATCTTATTAAATATTAAAGCAATACCAACTAAAATTGTTCCAACAATTAAAAAACTTTATTCACATTATTTTATTCCATCTGAACCGGTTCACAAGTGGTTCAGTCATGGTTCCTTGCTCACTGACTACCTAGTTTATTGTCAATAAATAAGACTATGGACAAGTTCCATTGTCATTTACAGTTACTTAAAGTGCATTCGTTGTGGGTGCTGGAACCAATGATTGCAATAGTGTGTTATTTATGGTAAACCTCCGTAGCCCCCACTAAAACCCCCTTACACCCATATACCCCCACTCCACCCTTAGACGAAGGAGTCTCAATGGAATATAAATACTTTTATATTATTACTTTTATGCAGCTGTTGTTGTTGTTGTTGTTGTTGTAATACCATTTGCCGTTCTATTCATTGCCTTTTGTTGTGTTTTGTTTTACAACAATTGCATGCCAAATTCAGGCAGTTGCTCTTCTCCTCTCCTTCACTTCCCCTCTTTCATCCCCTCTTCCCCAACACCTCCTTCACCTCTTCCTTGTTGTTGCTTTGTAGTATTTTTGCTAAACTCAGCATTTAAGTTTAGTAGTTGGCCAAAAAAAGGGTTGTTTGACTCGCTCTCTCTCTCTCCCGCCCTCTCTCTATCTTTCTCTTTCTACCTTTCTCTCTCCCTCTCTTTCTTTCTCCGTGTATGCACTGAGTAAATGTTTTGCATTTTATTTTATTTTTCGTTTCTTTCGTTTTCGTTGTTTGCCACAATAAAAAGGGTGAATTTTTATATTTTTGCCATAAGTTTTTATGGCTTCCGTGTGTGGCGGCTGTCTGTCCTCTCTCTTTCTCTCATTCACTCCCTCTCTCTCCCTCTCTTTAGCTCCTACACTCCTGCTCTCCCTACTCCTTTTCAGCAGTACCTCGTCCTCATATCCACCCCAACTCCACTCCTGTTTCTACTCCTTTATCGCTCTAAATTCTATTATTTTATTTTTTGCTTTTCCAATTTTTGAACCCGACAACTTAAAACTCAACTGGGTTTATAAAGTATTTAAAAAACCTAAAAAAAAAACACTCAACTTGCTTCACTTTGAGTAACCTAAACTAAATAATATAAATTCCTTACTGACTACTATAGCTATACAATATGTATTATGTAAACTGTAGAAAATGTAAAGTAAATTTGAGAAAAAAAAAAAAAACATTTTATAAATTTGCTAGAAACTCCTTAATTTAATTATTTATTAACGTATTTTGCTAAAAATAAAATATATTCATTTTAAAACTTAATTATTAATCTAATTCACTAGTAACTATGAAATAAATATTTGACTTAATTAACTCGCTATAAAATATTATAATAATTACAATAATTTTAATAATATTAAATCCTTTTATAGAGTAAATTTATTGCTTTTTTAAAAGAAATTATTTTTTAAATTATTTATTTATTTTCTTCTCATAAACTAATTTATTAAATTAGCCATTCAAAATTTAGGTTACTACAGGCTCTCTTACAGTCTGTTACGCTCGACTGCAGCCCTTTATGCTAGTTGGTTTGTTTTTTCTTTGTCGCCATTTTGTCAAAAGTTAGTTCACTCAACCAAATGTAGGCGAAGGGAGGGGGGCGTGGCAGCTTGTGGTGTGTCTAACACGACGCGCCTTTACACTTAACTCTTTTTTTCTCTTTTTTTTGCTTTTCTTTTATATTTTTTATGCTACTACTTTTTTTGGCCTTGTTTTTTATTGTCGGTCGCTTTGTTTTGCACTTTTAATTTGGTTTATTTGTGCAAAATTTATGTTGAGTGTCTGTGTGTGCCAGTGTATGTGTGTGTGTGTGTGTGTTTGTTGTGTCTGTGAGTATTTAGATTTTAATCTACTTTTGCCGCTGCAGCTGCCAGAAACTTTTTTGACAACGCACCCCAAAACAAATGCCACAAAAAACTTGACTTTAAACGAAAAATTTAAAGAAAAAAGAAAACTTTGTATAGGAAAGAGAGAGAGAGAAAGATAGAATGTGAGAGAGAGAGAGAGACAGAGAGAGGGAGAAAGAGAGAGAGAAGTGAACTAAGAGTCATAGTCAGGTGATAGTATATGAAAGTAAATGTATTTTACTACCACTTTATGGACTTAATTACCTTCATATAATAAAGTTATCAAAATAAGATTGAAAATACTTTTAGACTATAAAGGACCCCTCACTCACTAAACGTCACGTATTATATATGCCAATATCAATTATAATATCAATATAATCAAAAGTTATACAAACTTATTACTGTATACCTCATAGAAACCTATAGCTAAGTAATCCAATTCTGCCTAAATTTGATCAGCTTACATCTAATGAATCTATAACCATAATGTATCAATTTCTTTGCTATAACTTTAGTACCTAATAAGTTATAGGCATTTGAAAACGCTGTTGATCATTTCTTTAGCAGTACAGCCAAAATCTTAAACTCTTTTAGTATTTGATGGACTTCATGGACTATTTGAAACATGATTACTATATCTTTTTAGAAAACCAATAGAAATCCTTCTATTTTACTACTTTTGAGTAAAATTAACTATGAAATTGGCTGTGAAATGAGTTTGAACAGTTTCAGTTAATAGTTTTTCACTGCAAAAAAAAACATTTAATGATCAATGTTGATGAAAATACTTTGCAATATTCTGTTAATTGTGGAGAACTTCTTTTACTCCAAAGTTGTTTTAATAGTTTCCATTTTCTGTTCGCTTCCCCTTTTGCCGGAGGCCGTTATTCATCAAGGCACGATCGTTGGGGATCAGGTTCATTTAATAGAGCCTAGTAGAGTCCACAGTCAAATGAAATGTGCAAATTTGATTGCGAACATAAAAAATTGTATTTTTTTTTTTCATTTCTTTACAGAAGGGCCCCAAAGAGCCACACACAGCGACGGGACTATAGAGGGTGCAGTGCAAGGGGAAGAGGGAAAAGGAGTAGGAATTGAGAATGGCAATGAAATGGGCAAGTAGGAAGGAGTTGAGAGGGGGTTTATGGGCGTGGCATTACTTGAAACGTGCCGAGTTTTAAATTTCAATGGCAATTGGCAATCAGAGAGGCAATTAGCATGCACTACATTAACATTATTCACATCCTTATTAAAAGTTTGCGACCTTTTTCCCCTTCTCCCTCACCCTCACCCGCTCCCTCTCCATCTCCCCGTTTCTTCTCCCTTCCCTTTGTGCAATTTCCGTTTCATTTAAAATTTTCTTTTTTCTTCATTTTTGGTAGATGAAATTAATAAGAAACCAGCATTTGATGCAACACTGCACCACACACGCTCATTTGTGTGGTTCATTGTGTCGACTCTTTGTTGTGGTTATGACATGTTTTTCTCTCTCTCTCTCTCTCTCTCTCAGTACGAGAAGAAGAAGGGGAAGAGGAAGAAAAGAAAACCAATAAGATTCCAGCCCGCATATGACACATCGTAAACGTTTTTCTCATTTTCATTTTCATTTTATTTGATTTCATTTCCAATTTGAGTTCGGAAAATAAGAAAACTAATAAAAATGATTATTTAAATCGTATGCAAATTGGTTACGCTTTAATTTTTTCTTGTAATAACCGTAAAACGATCAAATCAATGGGCGTATCACTGACACCATTCTAAACTGTGCCTCCGTCTCCCTCTACCTCTACCTCTCCTTCTCTCTCTCTCTCTCTCTCCTTTGTCCACTCTTTCCATTCACCTGTTCTGAGAGAAAACTAACCTTTTGAGGTTTAACCGACGACATTAGGTCCATTTTGATAACTTCTAGAGGTGAGATAATTTCGTAGCTGCTTTAAGTGTGAACCGTTGGAAGTGGAACAGTTTAGTTAATGCGATTGATTGAAATGCCTTGTCAAGCGTTGAAGAAACGATGAAAGTGGAACAAAGGCAGTAAAAATTTATGAAAAGAAACAAAGTCTACACGTTTGACAATAATAGGTAGTGAAATGGAATTGGCACAAACATGTAAATACAATGAAACGAAATGGAGTAATAGGAAACAAACAAGTAAATATATACATTATAATGAGAAACGATGGAAGTGGAACAAAACTATCGCAGAAACTTTTCAATTATTGAACGTTTACAAATAGAAACAATGAATATATGACTAATTATTGCTTCTGAAAAATACCGTCAAAGAACGATGGAATTGGAACAAAGCTAGAGTAGTTTGCCTTAATCAAAATATCAAGATAAGAATATTCAAACTGTACAATAGTGGAACAAAGGAATCAAATGTTTCTGTTAAAATACTAAACTGTGGAACGAATGAGAAAGGAACAACAAGTTTGTAATAATAAGGTGAAACTTTAGGTAATGGAATTACAAATTTCCAATTTTCAATTAAAGAGTTACGCACAACTTTAGTGGGAACGGTGGAATGGAACACGCTGAATCACTGAACTGAAACACGGCAGTTCCAATGACCTCAACCATACCATGTGAGCCCAAGATTGGCTCAATCAGTTCACTGTCAAACACCCTTCTGCCTACCACTATCCCTCACCCTCACCCACCCCCACCAGTGTTGCCACCCCTACTAAAAATATCTCCCCTGAGGGGCCACAATGTTGTCAGTCTGGCAAAGACTTTGTACCCTGTCTGGCGTACAGAAAGTGACAGAATGCAAGTAAACATGACTCTCTTGGGTCGATTTAAATGCTGTCAGCCGTTAGAGGGAGTGTTGGTGTTGCATAGGTTCGTGCTGTAAATCAAATGTCATGTCAATTTTAATTGCATTTTAATGATAAACGATGAGCGCGAACTTGTGAACTATTGAATGGGTTCAAAGGGTTAACTTTAAGAGTGGAAAATCGATAAATTTGCTCGTCACTTTCATTTAATTTGCAGCAGCAGAGGGAGAGAGAGAGAGAGAGAGGGAGAGGGAGAGGGGCCAATTAAATCGCCGGACATAATAATCATTTAGTATCTGTCGCTGTATCTGTGTATCTCAGTATCTGTATCTGTGTATCTCTGTTTGCGATAAAGCATCATAACTCATTGACACTCGTCGCATATTTGATTGCAGTTCATTTGCAGCTGCTTCCTCTCATCCAATGCACATTCACAACCATTTCCAACCGACCATTTGTCCATCTATTCGTGCTATCATCCATCTATGCAATTTATCTGCAACTGCAACTGCAACTGTATCTGTATCTCTATCTATGGCTTTCGCTGCATCTGTTGAAGCGCATAAAGCTCCACACGTTAATTAAATCATATACTTTAATTCCCATAAAAATAAAAATAAAACATGTTTGCCATGCTGCCCTACCAGCAGATACCCTAGACATTTTTTCCTCATGGAAATTGTAATTATAAAATTTAATTCTTAAAAAAAAAATCAGTAAATGCGTGTCAATAAATAACAAATAAATTAAATAAATAAAGTTAAATAAATAAAATTAATCTAGCTAACAAAATGTGTAATTATGTACACTTGAAATAATTTTAATTGACTTCTACTCACTTAACTGCACTTTAGAATAAAAAGGGTATTTAAAAAAAATATTAAAAAACATCAACAAAAAAGTGAAATTCAGTAAAAATTGAGTATCTTTTGTGTGCGAGTTATGCGTACAAAGAGATAAATATGTATCTGTATCTGTAGCTGTATCTGGGTAGGTCTATAGATGGTTTGCTGAGTGCTTACTCCCTGCATTCCTTTACCTTTTTTTTATTTATTTCTCCGCTCACACCAAAAGTGCAAAAATACGTTTTTAATTGATTTTTAATTAAATGTTTAATTGTCAGTTGCAGGCGAGTGTTTTGTGTGGTTCAATGTGATTGGGCGGTAACGCAATATGTCTCCCCCTCCCTCTCTCTCTTTCTCTTCCTCTCCCCTTCTCCCTCTCGCTTTTTTGAGTGGTTCCTTCGTCTTTTATGTGGGGCAATTCGCTCTCAAGTGGCACTTCAATGCGAATATTGCACGAGTTGAATTTTGTTTGCGCTATTTTCACGTTTTATGATTTTACTTTCCATCTCCCTCTCCCCCCCTCTCCCTCTCCAGGTCTCTTTCGCACACTTTACCCCTTTCACTGTGTAGTTAAAAACTCGAAACTAGCTGGAAAATGATTTTTATATTGGAAAAGTGTAGCAATGCTATTGGCTAGATATCAAATGATATACGAGCCACAATAGTGAAACCTAATTAAACTTTTATTCCTCTTGTGCCAATGAATCAGTAAGTTTTCAATTTAGTGAAGAACAAGGGAAGTTTAGAAAGAGAGAGAAAGGTATAGGGAGAGTTATAGTTAGAGTAAAAGAGAGAGTTATTAAAAAAACTAACTCTGGCCATGTCATCTATAAGTAATCATGATCAGGAGTAAAGAATATATATTCAAAGTTAAATATTTCGAGTTGAGCCAGATTCAAAGAGCAGAAAGAGTGGGAGAATGGGAGGAAGCGAGTATTCTAAATATATATAATATTTGATCAAGTGAGACTGTTAAAAACACTGTATTTACTTTTAGTATTGGGTAATTTGAAGACCCAAATCTGCTAATAAGTTTAGCTAAGGTCAATCATTAAGCTGCTTAAGCAAACGCATTATGCGCCATCTCTTTCTAGCTACCTACCCAAATTAAGCCTCTTTTCCTCTCTCACTCTCTCTCTCTCTCTCTCTTTCTCTCTCTCTCCCTTCCTTTCTGTCACTATTTTTAGCTAAACTGTTTACTTGCCGCTTTGACTCTGAGCTTAGCTTAGATGCAGATATATAAAAGATAATACTTATGTATATATAAAAAACTGTTAGACAGAGACACAAGCAGTTAGAGTGAAAGAGACAAATATAGACATTGGCAGGCGCTTTGTTTGACAACTTGAAAGCGTTTCGCTTACCCAAAAGCCTTGGCTAAACTTTTCACAAACAATGGCAACGCGTCAGCGAGAAGTCGCCAAGAAGCCGACAGATAGCCAGAAAGAGACACAGGAAGAGAAGAGACAGAGAAAGAGAGAGAGAGAGAGAGAGAGAGAGAAAGAGAGAGGGACAGTGGGGTAGAGGAAAGAAAAGTTTGTAATGCGCTTAAATTTTGTTTAGTCCGTCGAACTTGGCGCACAGGTGGGCTCGATTGTTGTTGAAAGCTGTTGTCGTCGAAGTTGAGCGCCGGGACCATTATTAGCATTATCCAAAAGCATCATCATCATCAGTGTTGGAAAGAGATGTGATGCGATACGAGACAATACGATACGAAACGATACGATACCATTCTGTTTCCATTGATAATGATGATGATCATCGTCATCATCATCATCATCATCATCAGCATTGAAAGCTCACGTTGTGAGCCTATCACGTACATTTGCCATCAATAACGCAACGATTTAACTTGTCTCGTTCGCTTGGCCACGTAGACGACAAGAGAGCTTCACATCCCGTCCCGTTACACTGCTCAAAATTAAGTAATTGTTTTTTAAGCCAACACATTTTCAAGCTAAATGCTTAAATTAGCTTATTTTGAGACAGAAATTTTTGTTACCAAAAGAAGGTCTGCTTTTCATACTGACACAGTGAAAGCTCCCTTGGCCGGACAGCCACGGTTTCAGTATTTTAGTCCGCCCAAGGGAGATGTCCACTTGCGGAAAAGGATTTTGTATGAAAATCAGGCTCTTAAGACTGTCAAATTCGTCCGGCTAAGGGAACTGTCCACCTAAGGGAACTGTCCGCGACTAGAGCTTTCAGTGTATTTCTTAAATTTTATTTAAGTGCTCAGCTCCTATTTTTCCACTGTAACTAACCTTTTCTTATATACAATTTTTAACTTGTATTAAGTGATCCAAATTTTTTGAGCAGTGCACCATCCCACCATGCCTTAGCGTAGCATCTCATCTACTCCTCCCCCTGCCCCACCCCGTACCGTTCCACTCTACTCCACCCGCTTTGACTACCACCCGTAATGTCGGTTGTTTTTGGCCTCGCACGTACACGCATGCCACGTAGATTAGGCCCGTAAGCCTCGACTGTCTGCCTGGCCATACAAAAAATGAGAAGAAGAATCCAGATAACGCCCATAGTCCATAGTCCACTCCACCGCCCGAGACCCCAAAATGCCACAATAGCTTATAGATATTTTGTTTATCGATATAAATATTGGAAGTGGAGTTTTCTACTATTTTTTTTTTCTTGACTTGAGTTGACTTGGCACGTAGTGCTGCCCACCCGATGCCAAAATCCGTATTCTGGAATGCAAATGGAAATGGCTTTTTGGTAAACAAATCCACTTAGCTGCTAATTGGCGGCAAATCAGCCAAGTCCAAGTCCTGACTCCTTGACAAGTAGTCTCTCTCTATATGTATATATATGTCTCTTCTCTCTCTCTCATTCTGTCTGTCTCTCTCTCTCTCTCTCTCTCTCTCTCCTCTTTCAGCTGAAGGGCCATCAAGTGCAGCAGCTTCTGCTTTCTGGTCAAAGAAAAGCGCATCACGTGCGCCATCATCTTGTTACTTAGCTGCTGGGTTTATCTTTCTTCTGTCTCTTCACTTTGTCTCTCTCTGTCTCTCTCTCCTCTTTACATTTCTCATTTCTCGTGCTCAATATCTCTGTCTCTTTCTCTGTCTCTATCTGTTACTGTTACTGTTTCAGTCAGCAGCTTGTGTGTTATTGTTGCCATTTGCTGGCCAAATCCATTTTAAGCAGCAGTCGGAGACCAACTACTTTTTGGGGCCACAAAACAGCAAGCACAGCGTGCACATTGGTTCAAAGCAATGGGACAGTGACACAAAACATTAAATTATTTTCTTTGTAAAATATTTTTTAAAATTTAAAATTTATGAAAATATAAATTTTTAATTAATTAAAGTGATCAATATATGATTTAAGGAAGAGTTTTTTTTTTTTACAAGAAATTTTTAAACTAATTCAAAATTGTTTGTTTATTAATTTCAACTTTAACTTATAATTTTAAATATTTTTTATAAACAATACATTTATTTGCGACTTTTAAATAGTTTTTATAGTAATATAAAATTTTAAAAACAGCTTTAAAAATATGTTTTGTTCATTTTCTTTTAAAGATAAAAATATTTTAATTTTTTTTTTTAAATATTTAAATATATTTTTTTTACTGTTTTCTATTTTTTTTTTAGCTGTCTCTTGCTACCAATTTGCACTTATATTTAGTTTTAATTGGTTATATTTAATTAATTTAGTTTAAGGACTTTATTACTTATTTAAAACACTGTGCAATAGGTTAGGGAGAGTAAGAGGGATACGGGGAAGAGAGAAAGAGAGAGAGAGACAGTGACTGAGACAGGGAATTGAGGCAACATTGCAACATAGCTGAAACCGTCGAAACGTCTGCTGTCTGTGGTCAGTGGACAAACAGCAAATGGTTTAAGTTAAGGGCGGCAAAGGGAGTGGCAGTTAGGGGCGGGGAGAAGGAGGTGCAACGGTTGGACGGGTTTTTCGGACAGAGTGACCGAACAGTGATAGTCGTAAAAATACCCATGAGATGTCGAAGGCATGTTGCAAAATTTCAAGCTCAAGCTCGAAATGGCAGCACACACACAGACACACACAGACACAGACAGACACACACACATATATACACACAGAGAGACAGGGACACATACGTGCAGACACTGGCAACGCACGTCAGTGGCATAAAAGTTGCCTGTTTGGATTTCAAATGGTCAAAATGTGGACATTTGCTTAGTAAAAAAAATGTACAAAAAGAAGAAAAAAATGTATAAAACAAAGCAAGCGGAATGGGAGGAGAAAGAAGGAGCCGAAGAAGTTGTAGGGGCAAGAACAGTTAAGCAAAAGGGAAGGGAAGCTGAAGAAGGAAGCAAAACAGTCGCAGCTCAATTGAACTCGAAGTCGTAGTCGAAGGGTTAACATGGCTAGCAGATGGTCTACATTTTGGCCAAAATACACTTAAGCAAAAAGTGCTAAGGAGAGCGAGTGAGTAGAGGAGGAGGAGGAGGAGGGGGAGGAAGGAGAATGTAAGCAATAAAAGTGATAGTCACTTTACAAAGTTGGAAAAAGTGTCTAACGAGCTGAGAGTGTAAAAAAAAAATATTCTAAATTCGTACTTAAACAGAAAAAGGCTTTAATTTAATTTTAATTATTAATTTAATTATAATTATTAATTTAATTAATAATTTTTTTATGTAATTTTTTATTTTTTCTTGGCCACAAAATTCGCTATTTAAAATGAATCTCCTTCTCTCAACTCAAAATAAGTTAAGATGAAGTAAGCGAAAAATTAAAATTCCCAACTAAAAAATTCTATAAAAAATTATAAAATAAAGTAAGCTTTAAATTTTTTATTTTAAGTCTGATTCGAATCCTCATTAAGGAAAATAATATTTTCTAAGCATATACAGGTCTAAGGAGTATCTATAAAGATTTCAATCAATGCAAAATTAATACAAATTATTTAATATTTTTATATTTTCATTCCCATAATTATTTCCGAAATCCAGAGAAATACAGAACTCTAGTGAACCCCCCCTTTGGAGCTACTCTAAACTAATCTAGTTAGGTTTCCCCTATTTCCCTCCCCACTCCACTTTGTTGTTTCCCCTTTGAACTTCTCATACTGGAGACAGTGTTGACCTGAGGTCAACTTGCTTTTGGTGCTCAGCTCTTGCTCTGTCTCTTGTTGCTTATTTCTCTATCACTTGCACGCACTCAATGCAAAAAAAAATATAGAAATTGAGAAAAAAGAAAGAGAAATAAGAATTTTTTTTTTTTTTTTTTAACTGAAAGTTTGCGTTTTAGCTTTAGCCAGATTTATGTTTTCCTGCTTGCGTTTGCAGAATTGTTGTCGGAAGTTTTTTGTGCAGCATCATAGCACACACACAAACACACACACACTAGACACACATGTGTGTGCGGAGGTAGAGCTAAAGTTCTAAAAAGATGTTTGAAAGAATAAAAAAAAAAAAGAATGATAAAAAGAGATGTGAAGAAACCGAAAGAAAAAAAAAATATGTTAAGAGCCTGGCAGAAACAGAAGCTAAAGTCGAAGATGAAACTGAGTGGCAAGAAGAAGCTGCAGAAGTTAGAAAAGAGAGAGAGAGAGAGAGAGAGAGAGAGAGAGAGAGAGAGAGAGAGAGAGAGAGAAGAAAGCCAGAGTCCGCATTGATGTGCCTTTTGACTTTTGTCTCTGACTTTATGTCTCTCCTGTCTCCGTCTCACCGTCTCTCTCCATCTCCTGTCTCTGTCGTTGACTGTGATTTCAAGTTCTTTCCCATCGCTCACACTCGGTCTTAGCCATGTCTCCGTTTTAGCCAGGATATTAGCCGTGGCGTGTGCCTGATTAGCCGTGTGTCTTATGTTTCGCATGTTCTCATGTTTTCACTGCTTTTTCGGATTTTTTGGGGGTTTTTTTTTTTTTTTTTGGTTTGCGGCACTTTCCACATTTCCCATTTCACTTTTGTTTCTTTTGAGCTTGGCTTTTCTTGACAACAACATGTTGTCCAATTAGCATACTTACAACTTTGCCTCACTGTGGCAAGTGGCATGTGGCATGTGGCATGTACTTCAAATGTCATGTAAGTTGTTGTTCTTCTTCTTCTTCTTCTTTGTCTTCTTCTTTATCATTTCTGTTGTTGTCTTAGCCGCAGGCCGAACGCACAAAACTAACAAGTAAATTGAACTCAACTGCATTGAAACTCATTAGGCCAACTTCAAAAAACGCTAACGTTTATTCTTGACCCTCGTACAACCTGTCTCGCATTTGCCCCAAAGCTTTAGGCACAAAGTTTCAATTACAGACACATGAAACCTACAAAAATCATTCAACTTGAAAGAGATTTTCGTTTGTAGCCATTTTCTGGCTTTGAGTTGTACTCACTGCTCGCTATTGACTGAGTTTTCACCTCGATTCACTTTTGAGTGCTCTTAATTTAAATTTAATTTAAGATTTGGTGGGATTTTTTTAAGGTTTGCTGGTAAGTTTAGCTGGAATCAAGCTAAGTTTCATGCTAGTTTTGGGGATTTGGTATGCACATAAAATGAATTTTGGTATACTTTTTAAGTTTAGCTTACAATTTGCTTACAATTTTATATAATATTTAAAAGTTGATTCAACTTGGAAGTAGAATATGTTTACAGTTAATGTCTGACACTTTTTATACTTTCATTCATAATTCACTCCATATTTCTTACTCTTTTCGTCAACTCTCAACTGTTCATATTAAGCACATATGTATATCTTTCAGTTTGATTCCTTGAAGTTACTATATATAATACTCACTTCTTTATAACTTTTCACCTCTGTGAGTTCCCAAGACTTTTCTTTGTTTTCCCATTTGCTCAAGTAGTCGGCTTTCTTTCATCTACAGTTTATTCATTTCAATCTTTTCGTGCACCTTTTTGCCAATGATACCCCGCCTACCCGTCCCCGCTCTTTGTTGTTTTAGAGGGTCTTTTTTAGAGGGTTACAAAAAAGACTGGAGTTTGCCTTATATTTTGGCAGACAAACTTCAAACTATTGTTGTGGCAAGTCAATGAACTGGCAAAAGCGCCTAATATTTCCCCCACACAAAGAAAACGACACTTTACACCCTTAAACACACACACATACACCCACACACACACATACACACATATATATATACACCCACTCTATGTCCATGTATTGTTTGCAATGCGAGGTTCCAAGTATATTAAAAGTCTATTTCTTTGGCAAGACAATAAAGTTGCTGTAGAAGACCAGTCGAAAAAGTGTGGGGGGTGGTGAGAGGGGTGTACGAGGGGGTGTCTAAAAAAATAATAGCAGATGAACTACGAGTGTAGTGCGAAAAGGAGACCGTCCTCGCCTCCCCTCCCCTCCCCTCCCCTACTCTCGCGTCGCGTCGCGTTTAGTTGTAACAAAAGCTCACGAAACTGTGCAAAATGGAAAAGGAGAGAAACAGCAGAAAGAAGAAGGATGTGAAGAAAGCAATGGAGTAGGAGTTGGAGTAGGGTAAGAAGATGATGCCATGAATGAATGGATAACTACTGGCAGAAGATCCTACGACTGCCAGGGCAACCAAGGCTGGGCTATTGTTCTACTTCGCGAAATAGCGCACATAAAAACCCAAAGAATGGGAATAAATGATAAAAAAAAAAAAAAAAAGGAAAACACAAGAAGAAGAGTATGAAGTGAAGGAGGTGGAGGAGCAGCAAAGAATGAATGGAACACAGGGGGAGAGAGAAAAAAAAAGGAGCAGGCAAAACTGACAGGCAAACTGGCAGCCAGAGGCAGGTCAGAAGTAGGCAAGAGACCAGGGAATGGAGAACTGAGAGAAGCAGTTTCAAAATTGGAATGAAATGCCAAGCAAAAGTATCTGTACTCCCCTCTCTCTCGCCCTCTCTCCAATCACCCTCTCACTCGCACACAGTAGACGCGCCCCAAAACAATGTGCGACTGTCAATTTCAGCGACATTCCCGACGTTGCCAAAGGAAAAAGGGTTAAAATGTTTCATTGCCTCGGCGAAGACAACATATGCCAATAATTTACGCAATTTAGTCAACAAAAAAACAAGAAGCAGCAAAAAAAAAAGAAAACTCTGTGGAAAATAAATAAAATGAGTGGAAAATGTAAAAGAGAAGGAAAAGGCCGCAGCGCCGACAAGAAGAAAGACGAGAGACTTGTCTTAAGATTAATATACAACAACAACTAAAGTCGAAAGCTAACGACTAAAAGATACCGCTTATTATATAGTAAGAGAATGCTATATATATAATGCTAAATAGATTTAATAATAGTGAAAGTTAAACTTTAATCTACTTCAAGCGTTTTAACTTACAAATTTCTCAACTCCAACTAATATACCCATTGAGAGCGCAATTAATGGGTATGAAAATGAAATACAAACAAAACATGTGTAGGCGCTCTGGCAATAAGATGGGCTGAACTGAGTTGAGATGGATTGGGATGGATTGGGTTAAATTGGGATGAATGGAATGGGTTGGAAGTGGAATTGGGACTGTATTTGAGGGATGGGGGATTGGGTTGCATGGGGTCTAGCCTGAGGTCTAAGGGGGTTAACAACCACTTCCGTCCAAAAAAGCCCTTGACACCCCCTCTGTGTATATGTGTGTGTGCCCTGTGTATTCCTTTTACCGAATTGATGCTCAATTTTATATTTTAAATGTTATTCAAATTGTGCCACATTTCTCAGTGTAATGGCCTGGAATTGTATAAGAATTTGTCTGTCGCAAGAATTCTCACTCTACTTAATGGATGTTGTTCTTGTTGTTGTTGTTCTTGGTGTTGTTGTGGCATGTTTTGGACACAGCAATTCAGCAATCTTTCTCTACTTCTCCCCTTTTACCCCCTTTTCTCCACTCCCCTCCACTCTCTTTTTATTTATTGTCTGGCATTTTGGCAAATCCAGCAGAAATTGTTGTAAGGAAACAGAAACGAAAACTAAGAAGAAGGAAGGTAACTAAAGTAAGGTGATGCCACACCCTCTACTGAATTCCTCCCAAAGGGAGTGTACTCTGATCTATCGATGCCATAGAAATGCTCGTCGTGTAGTTCAATAAGCAAACGATTTAACTGCGCTAAGCTAATTAGCCAACTGGGGGAAGTTTTGTATTGTATTCACTGTACCTTTTAGGTAAGAAGCAGAGGGAGTTGGGGTAGGCTGACCCCAAAGGTCGCACAGTGGTCAGTGCACGGAAATTGCGTCATTAACAGGCCGCTTAACTGTGTGCTTCACTAAGTTGAAATTGGGTTAAGCTTCTGACTGGCGGTTCTGACGGTCTTTGAATGGCTTTGCTAAAAGCCCTTTATCAACCCCGAGGTCATAAGCTCTGATTGATGTCAGCTGATGTATGAACATCAGCCTTTGCCAAAAGGCTGTGTTGGCAACCCTACAAGATTGACTATCTGGATAATATCAGAGATACAATATAGTTCATTGCATTCCCAAAACAAATCGAGTAAAGCTTTGAGAATTGATTGAGTTGAGCGCAAACTTCTTGATTGAGTAAATGACACGCTAAAGCTTTGATTGATTTGGGTTCAAGTTAGATGATTGAGTTGAAAAGGGTATCGAGAAATAACTGCTGACTGCGCTGATTGAGTGAAAGCGGCAATAGGGCTTTGATTGACTTGGATTACAATTTGATTGAAATGAAAAACTTTGATTGATTTGGGGCAAAGTTAATAGAATTAATGAATATGATATTTGATTGAGCTAAACAAAGCGAAATGAAACTGTTTTCTGAGCTAATTAATTTACCGTAAAAGCAAAATTTGATTGATTGTAAGAAAAATTTGATTGATGTACAAAATACATTGAGTTATTTTGGTTTATGGCTAATTGAGTTAAGCAATCCAATAAATATTCGATTGATTGTAGATAGATTTTGTAATACCGTAATTGACTGCTGATTGATGCGCTCAAGCGCTGGGGTAAAGGGTTCGAAAGAGTATAAAAATGAGTTTTATAGTTAAACTATAATAATTTTGCACATTCATTCAATTGCTTTCAAAGAAAGCTGAACTAGTACTAACAAGAAAGAAAATTACAGTCGAGCGCGCCCGACCGTAGAATACTCTCTGCCTTTTCTTCCCGATCATTTTAATAAAATCAGTATCCGAGAATATCAACTGATAGTACTTGCAGTAAAAAACGTTGAAAGACGTTCAGCTAGGAAGTTAAGCCTCTTTTATAGAGATATGTATGGTTTTAGGCCGAAGATTTTCAAGTGATGCGGTGGAGCGGATGGTTGCTATTCGGTCGATGAACGGGAAGTCGTGGGTTCGAATCCTGGTCCGTCATCGAAAAGAATATATTTTATTGTGTTGTTTATTAAATGTGTAGCATTATCGAAAAAAAAAAATTGTTTATTAGCAAATTATTAACAAACAATTAAAAAAATTTTTTAAACTGGGTTTTGATAAAAAAATTTTTATTACTAAATGAAAACATGCAATAATTGGAGCTATTGAATTATATTCTTTTAAAGGACTGACCGCGACTCGAACCCACGACTTTGCGTTCGCCGATCAAGCACTTAACCGGCAACGCCATCACGACACTTGAAAGTTCCCCGCCCAAAACCATACATATAAAAAAGGCTTAACTTCCTAGCTGGATAACTATTTTGTCAAAAATAGAATTTTGGTCGGCACGGCCAGCGTCTGCGAGCAGCGCTGCCGCTAGCAAGCAGCGAAAACGTTCGCTCACATGTTTGTATGCTTCTGTCTCGCTTGCACACATGCATTGACATTGCGTTCAATTATTAACTTTCTTACATGTCTAGCTCTTTTGTTTATGGTCCGATTTGTATGCAACTTTCAGGATAGTTTGATATATTTTGTCTTCAAACGAATGTGAAATAACAATACTGTACGATAAGAACATATGCCTTAAAATCGACATTGAAGTTTGCAAATTATTTTATTTCTTGTGAGAAAATGGGGGCGTGGCAGACCAAAATTTTTGATGACAATACAATTATGCCGTCTCTAGGAACCTGCGTACCAAAATGGGTGTTCCTAAGTGCCATAGTTACTGAGATATTCGCCTAAAACATCAATTTTTTACGAGGTGTTTCTAGTTTTTTGCTCATTGTCGGCGAACGGGGCGTGGCATCGAAAAAAAAAAGATTCTTGTATTGACTGACTAAATATCGAGTCGATAGAGACCAAATTCAAACTTGTAGCTCTTACCATCTCTGAAATCTGTTTGTTCATACGGACAGACAGACAGACAGACGGACAGACGGACATGGCTATATCGACTCGGCTAGTGATGCTGATCAAGAATATATATACTTTATGGGGTCTGCCACGCCTCCTTCTGCCTGTTACATACTTTTTTTTTTGCACAAACCCAATATACTCTCTCTTGCAGAGAGTATAAAAACAAACAATGATTGATACAACAAAGTAGCTTGAAAACTGAAATTTTAGACAATTGTAGAAGGCTTTGAACACTTGGCCTTTTTTACATATATTTCCAACCCGTTTAAACTACATAACAAAATTCCAAAAAAATAAATAATTTCAACCTTTAATCGGTTGAAGCATAGAACTGTGGCTCCACCAACATAATAAAAAGCACTAAGCAGATCAACATTGAGAATGCCGAGCAAACAGCAGCAAAAGGATGCCAAAGAGGCGAGCGGTAGCCGAGGTCAACGGGGTCAGTTGGGTCAGCTGGGTGAGAGTGCGAATGTCTTCAAACAACTGTTTATCACACTCGAGGCCGAGTATCAAAAGTTACAGGATTTGGAGGACAGACGCCTAAAGCTAAACGCTGAAATGCAAAAACTGCGCGAAATGTTGGAACAGCAAAAAATTAAATTGCATCAATCGGAGGCGGCACTGCTAAATGTTCCAGCCAACAGCCCAGCAGGAAACCGAGCTACACCAGCAAACAGTTCCTCGTTTAATTCGAAAAAGTCTATATTACGCGTGAGTTTTTCCAGTGTCTCTAAAGAGTTTAAAAATTTAATAAAAATTTAACTTTTGTTAGCTCAAAACAAGGCCTTGATGCAGCAGGAATATCCTATAGGACTTCCATGAAAATTCTCCCATTTTCCCATAGATGCGAAGACTTAGTGAATGTCGGTATATTTCTACAGTATTACTTGTTAGTAGTGGAAACTTATAGCCACGGTTCTAAGCCAATTATTTCGATTGCGTCTTGAGAATAAAACATAGTTTCGAATACGAATTTGTTGTGAAGTTTTTACTACCTTATGTGGGTGAGTGGGGATCAATGTCTTTAGATCATAATCTTAAGTCTTACAACAACAATGAGTCACTTGTGTTTGTGGTCAAAATTCTGTCTTTTTCACTTACTGAACTTATGTAATAACTGTAGTTACAAACTTATCTATAAGATAACTTAGATGCGCGTAAATTATTTCTCTTAACGTTACAAGTTTTTCATCATCTTATTTGTCCTTCTTCTACTTCTTCTTCTTGCTTTTCATTATAATTTCATTTGCTACTTCTTCTAGTTCATTTCTTTTGCTTTCTATCTATTTTCTTGTTGCCTTTTTTTTTGGTTCATTGTATTGCTGTAATTTTTATTCAATTTGTTGACCTTTGTGCTGACCGTTCGTCGTGTTTCACAAACAAATTAGTTGCCAACTGTCCGAAACAAATGTTGTGTTTCCTCCTCTTCCATTTCCACTCGCTTTCCATCCGCCTTTTTCCCACATTTTCCTCACTGTATAAATATAATCATATCAAGCTCAGCATTTCAATCATAATATTGCTGCTACTTCAGTTCCTTTTGCCCTGTGTGTGTGTGTTTGCTGCACAGTGGGGCAAAATTGAGGCATTGACATGAGTTGAGTTGACTTGAGTGTTGCCTACTTTTGAGCGCCTTATTGATTGGACCAACCGAAGGGAGATGCTACATATACATATAGACAAGTATATATTTATAAATATATACGATATATACATAAGTTCGTATGTACGTGCTGCTGCTTTCTGCCGCCAGGGGGCGGTGTAGTGTGGGTTACTGACTTTTCTGCGCATTTTGGCTTGCCTCTGGCAGTGCGACTAGGTCAAGAGGTCATGCACATGTCCGGATGGTTTGGAAAAAGGCGTACGCCGGAAAATTTGTCAGTGGGAAAAATGCGCACTAAAGTGGGCCAAAAGGCACGAACCATGAGGCATAAGGCATAAGGCATGAGCCATGTTGCATGCAAATTTTCCACTGCACAACTTTGTTGCCAGTTTTTCTGAACCACCACCCACAACTCTCCCACGCCCCCTTTTTTCAGCCGCTTTTCCGCCTTTCCACACTTGCCCTGACTGGTTTCTGCCATATTTCGCATATTTTGTTATAAATATTTTCTTTTTATTTCCATTTTCATTTTGTTATTACGTTATTTTCTTTAGTTTTTCTTTAAATTTGATTCTTTGCCCTCTTCTACTGCTACTTCTACTTCTACTTCTGTGGCAGTTTTTACTGTGGCAAATGCACTTCAAGTTGTTGTTTTTGTTGTTGCTGTTGCAGCAGCAGGAAACCGGAAGCCAAAGCTATACCAAACAGAACTGGCAACTTCTTGCAAGTAAACCCCAAAAAAAGAAAAAGGGAAAAAAAATTCCTAAACCTCGAACCTGAACCAGAACCAAAAGCAGAAGTAGCAGCAGAACCAGAAGTCGGAATCAAAACTGGAGCCAAACATAAGTTTCATACACAAGTTTTTTACCTGCCAAAAGGGGGGACTGAAGGGGTGGCGGTACAGTTGGGGATGGGGGTGGAATACCCCTAAGAAGTTACTTATGTATATCACAGTGTTGTTGTTGTTGTTTGTATAAGTGAAGTAGGTCATTAGGGGCGTTCACTGTACGCTTCCTCGATCCCCCACCCAACTCTAGGTCCACCCCACGCCCCTCTGCCCCACCCACTGGCCCTTGGCTACTTGAATTATTAAATGTTTTGGTTCATATACAACATTTCTGGCTGTGGCAGTTGCAACTTGCCACCGTTAAAACTTTTCACAACAAACTCAAAAAAAAAGGAATACAAAAAAGGAGTAGCAAAATCTACTGTCGAGTGTGCTGACTGCAAAAGACCCAGCACTTGTTCAGATGATAAAGGTTCGTTATAGTTGTGCGATCCTGCTCCATTTTGTTAAGATATATAAAATTTTAATTTTTTTAATATAAATAATGTGTGAATTTAGTTAGAAGATCTAAAGAAACTCAACAGTTTTTTCATACTAATCAGTGATATAGTGCTATATATATATATATATATATATATATATATATATACTACGCTACGATGCCGAATCGATTTTATTGAGAATATATAGAATCAGATGGGTAATACACTAACTTCATTTAGTGAAGTTTTCTTAAATAACAACAAAGTTTTCCTACGTTTTTACCTACGGTTTTTTTACTTTTTCGTAGGCAAAAGTGGGCGTGGCACAAAATTCAAAATAAATTTAATAAGCATAACGCATAGACAAACTTTCATTTCAAATTTAGAGTCTCTAGCCCTTTTAGTCTCTGAGATCGCTTAATCAACTCGGCCGCTAATGCTGATCAGGACAATATAGTATATTTAAATGGGTTCGGCCACGCCTTTTACAGCCCGGTATACACAATGTATGCACATTTTTCACAAGGCTAGCAGACTCTGCTACACTTTTCGTTTACAGGGTCTTTGAAAATACTCCCTACGGACTTTTAAATTCACTTTTCGTTCTTAACTTTAGTTATTTTTCATTTAAACATTTTTTTAAATTGTTAATATTTAAGGCAATGGTTCATGCAGTTACAGTACAATGGGGAATTTACTTAAACTCTTGCACAAAAAGAATATTCTTACCAAACTTTTGATAATTTTACAACACTCGACAGAAACTTACCTAAAAGAGGAAGAAAATGGGAATAGAATAGAAAATATTAATCGTCAAGTTAATCAACAATTTAGTTAAATAAGTCAAAGTACAAGTTTAAATGCATTGTTACTCGGCTTAGGTACAAGGTATTAGGTATTAGTCCTGGTATATTGTAATTTGTAAGTTATATTCTAAACTAATTGCAGCTTTAATTAAGTGTTTAAATTATTCGAGTTAATCTTATTTCAATTAAATGATATCGTATTTTATTGTTCTTAGGTTAAGTGCAGCTTAACAAACCATTTGCATTTTGCCACAAAATTGTCTACTCAAATTTCAAACCAAACCTTCTATTTGATGGGCCTTAAAGTACCCTGTAGAAGTCATTTATTTACAGGCATATACAAATTACAGTTGCAACAAAATTTTTTTATTTTACTTAATATTTTTAGAACTTTTAAGTATTTTACAGGGTATTTTAGCACATATTTTTAATTAACTGGGTAATTAGCTAGTTTAGTTTGTTTCCTTTACACTTTAAGGCCTTAAACATTAAAGTTTGAGCTTCACTCATTACACACAGCATACCCTTTTAACTGTTTAGAGGGTATTTTTGTGGTTGTCTTCATAAATAGCTAAATTACTTAGCTCTGGCTTATGTAAGAATGTTTGATTGCTCAATTGATCAACTTAAGTTTATTGTATACAAGCACTTTAATACCCTGTAATTTAAATTGCTTAAGAAATACAGCTTTTATTTCAAGCAGCTTTATGCTGAGTATGCTCTTAGCTCAAACTCATGTTTACAGGGTATTTCGTCAACAGCTTCGCTCTAAGCTCTTAGATAATTGTAACTAACTGTATAACTATTTGCAGAAGATTTCCAAATGCATACACCCACACCCACACACACCCACACATACAATCTGTATTTATGCTTCGTCATTGTTGAGTTGTTTCCTCCTTTAGATTTACCCCATCGTCCCGTTTCCCCGTCTGCCCTGTAATTCTGGCTCTCTGTACATTTCTGGCCAAAACACATCGATACACAACTTAAGCAGACTGCTTACAATCTAATGTTGCCTCCCAAAGGCTATTCATACTTGTATTACTCCACTCGAATTGGCAAAAGTGGGCGTGGTCGTTGGTAGTAGGTAGTAGGTAGAAATTGGGCGGTAGCTGCTTCAACTTCATATCATTGAAATAGTCCAATAAAAAGTAATTGGAGTTTTCATTTAATATAACAAGCAACAAATTCCATTTTTCTGCTTTTTAGACCCTGCACTCAAATGGAGTGAAGGGGTCGACTGAGCTTGTCGGAAAAAATTTATAAAAGGCTGAAAGAGGCGTGACTGAGTCCATATAGTATATATTCTTGATTGCCTTCTTAGAGACTATAAGAGCTTGAGACTCTAAATTTGGAAAATATAAAATTTTCCCTTAACTCTTTACCACATACCGGTTCTTTATGATCTGTTCCATCTGATGGGGTTCTCACAACTTTAACGATATAAAATATTTGATGCAACAGTCCTGGGTCTTTCACAGTCGCTGCACCTAACTCTAGTCTTTGTTACTAGCATTTTTTTGCCAAACAAGGAAAAGGAAAACAGAAAAGAATCTAAATGATAACCCAGTTTGCAGTGCTCCTCCCTCAGTCCCTGCCACGCCCCTACTCCATGCCTAAAAACTATGCATACAAAGGGGGCCAGTGAAGCGATCGTCCGTCCGTCCATGAGTCTGTCCAACTGTCTAGGGTATCTATCTGTCTATCCGTCCGTCTGTCTGTCTGTCTGTCTGTCTGTGCACATTGTATACACTAGAGCATCATCATCATAGATGTATCCACTCAGTCGTTGTTATTGTTACCAGTTCTCTGTCCCTACCAAACACCCCTACCACCCCCCACCGCCCCTGCCTTTAGCCTCAGCTGTTTGGCTCGTTGCTCATAAAACTCACTCAAGTAAAAGTACGAATGGTTTTCGATATGAAATGCATGAAAACTGACAGGCAAACATATTGCGCCGCATTTTTACCACACAGCGTTGCCACCCAGTCCAACAGCTCCTCCCCCATGCCCTGTTGGCTGTTTGGTTACCACTTGCTCTATTCCTTTCCCTTTTCCTCTTCATCTTCCTCTCTATCTATAGCTATCTCTATCTTCTACTCACATTCTGTTTCGTTTTTGATATGCGATATGAGAGCTGCTTCTATCAAGCACTCCTACGACCCCATTGCCACACCCCTGCTCGCCCCATTTGGCCCCCCCCTTCGACGACGTCACTGCGGACTGAGGCTATTTGGCATTGTTGAAGCTCGTTTTATGAAAAGGATATACACAATATCCATATGCGACACACGAACTTCGCGTCTCACATCCATTTATACTTTATGCAGATACTTTACCCATCACTCCACATACCCACCGCCCCTCACCGCCCACACCACCCACTCCCACTCGTTACGGTATCAAAATGCATATTGTACACTCGACAAGATACTGGCAAGCTTTATATGGGACATTTCTCTTTTAATATGCAACTTGGCAACTCAGCAGCATCCACATGGCATGCTCCAATCATATGCTCCACTCTGGAGGTAGTGAGCAGTGGTGTGCGGTGGCATACGGTGCTGCACAGTGGCTCCAGTTTCTCTTTTGAGTAATCCAATGAAAATACAATATCAAATGGAATTTACTACTTTTAACCGATTTTGTTTTGAGGTCGCACAAAAGTTTTTCAAAAGTCTAGAAAAGTCTGAAGTTCTTGATATTTTTATGATATGAATTTGTTTTAGACTTCTAGCTTGAAAAACTCCATACCTCTATGGGCAAACAAACCTTAATATTTGATTTAAATTCATGGCATTGATAATTCGATAGTTTCGATTAATATCTACATTTAAAAAATTTTTAAATAAAGGGAAATTTTTTGCTTAAATCATTATCAGTGTCTGTCATATATTGTATATAACCCTGTTGCTATCGTATAAATTTGATTCTTGTCTGGAAACTCGATTCGATAAAAATGTAAAGAATTAATCGAATTATAAACCTTAAAATTAAGGACAACTTTGCACTAATTTTAAGGCATAAGCTTACTGCGTTTTGTGCAGAGAAGTTAATGTTTTTATGCAAACATTTCTTTAATAAAAGTTTGAGCCAATAGAGTTGCCAGACTGTTTGAAATGCAATCAGATGCGTCAAATATTATTATCAACTTAAAGTATCCATACTTAAAAAACTTTATTTAGTTTTATAATACCTTACTTAAGCACTATGAGTAATTTTTAGGCAGGGTACCATACTTTACAAAAAAAATCATATTATACCCTATGACTAACTTAAGGACTAAGTATCTTAATAAATTACATTTAAAATATTAGAGTGACCGTACTTGGTATGCAAATCGCACATTTCAGAACGCACATTCACACACTCGCCACTCATTTCAGTAAACAACTGGCAAGACATGTTATTTTGTCTGTGATTAACATAGTAATCGTTTATCGTTAATCGATATATTTACCTGCTGGAATGGTTCGGCTCGTGGGCAAAGGGCTCGGCATAAATATTACGCACTGGCGGCACACGTCGTGGCAATGGTGGCGGCACCGGATTATAGCCATCCATAATGGTATCACAATCGGAGTACTTCATCGATTTCATAGTCATTTTGGTATCAGGTTCCGTACGGTTCGATGAGTTCTCGACTCACGCGGCAGAGAGGGAAGAGTTATGTCTCACTCTCTACGAGTCTGTGTGAGTGTGTGTAAGTGTGTGTGTGTACGGTTCACAGTGGTTCACTTCACACGAGTTTTATGCTGGACTTTACATGTATTTTATACCGTATTTAAATAATTTCTTTTAATGCGCATTAAATATTTATTTGCTTTTGTTTTAAAATTATTATTTTTTATATTCTCCCCTCTTTTATAATTATGCGTATTTACTTCTTCCAGAGGGGGGAAGGGGGGAATTTGTTGTTGTTGTGTTTTTTTCCGCACTGAATTTTATGATTATTATTAATTATTATTAATTATTATTGGCCACGTTTGCGCGTTTGCATTTCATTAATCATAGGAGTGCTGCAAATTATGCGTTATCAGTACTCGGCTCTTGCCCCAATGCTCCTATCCTCCACATGGCTATTGGGGGCGTGGCTGGCCCTTGGGCGGGGTGGTGGCATCGCTGCCGCCGACAGCACTTTTAATTGAATGCAAATATTTATTTACCTGCCACAAACACACACACACACAATCACAATCTCCACACTCAGTTCACTTCACTCTCCTTCTCGTGTCTCTTTCGTTTTCTTCAACACTCACTCTCTCTCTCTCTCTCTCTCTCTCTCTGTCTTTCTTTGGGTTTTGCAAGTGCGTTCACATATTTTATTTGCCTGTCCAGGGACAACTACTTGCAACAATCGTTGAGTTTCCTCTTATTTGTTGTTAGTGCCGAGCGATTGTATACCTAAATCGGAGAATAATAATAATAGAAATAGTATATAAAGCATTAATATAGGGTGGTCAACCATTTTGATAACCTTGTGTTCAATTTCCATTTTTACGCTTTTCGTTTTCTTCGCTTTTTAACGGCATTTATCGATAACTGCAACACAATCGATGCAAAATAGGCATTTATCGGTTTGTTGGCTTCAGTAATATAGAAGCCAGCAGCTTAATGTCCAAATTCTAGCTATAAGCTGCTCAAATTCCGCTAAAATGTTGTCCTTTTAGCTGCTTTCGGTATACCTAAATGACAGCCAAAAAAGTAGAATTTTTTGTGGCAAAATTGAGCTTATAAACTGCTGTTTTCGAAGCCGGTTTGCAGTCATAAAACTCAGCCATAAACCCAAAATCCCGCCAAATATAAATTGTATCTCTAGATTGAGGTTTACTCCCATACAAATCCCAACTTGAAATGAATTTCCCTTTACATCCAATGCTTTTCCGAAGCCTTTTTCCATTGCTGAAAATTCCTCGTAATTGTGCTTTCGATACATTTTACTTGGCATATTTTTACACAAACACACACACAACACACACATAGAAAGAGCTAGGAGTAACGCATTTCTGATGATTTTGTGGCAATGTAAAAATCAATTTTTTTTTTTTTTTTTTTTTTTAATTTTTTTGGTAGTTCAACTTTTCTCAAGCTGGCAGAATTTTTGGTCGACTGAATACCTTTGCCTGCTCTGTACTGAACGACAAAAAATGAGTGAGTAACTAGTGTAAAACACACACTGATACTAAGAGTGTACTGTGGGTAAAAAGTCTGCTTTATTAATAAAAAACTTCGCTTACTTTTTAAACTTCCTCAAAGTTAATTGTTTTAGAATAAAATCAATTTAAATTTATATTACTGATACATTTTTTTAAAAAACTTTCTATTAAAATAATATTAAAAGTAGAAAATTAAAAAGAAAAAATTAAAAAAAAATTTTTTTGATTAAAAATTTTAGAAAAATAAACAATTTTAAGAAATTATTTTTATATTTTATTTAAATATTATACTAAAAATATTAAATATTCTGTTCTTAAAAAACTATCTTCAATTTTTAAAATTTGTTGACTTCATGCCAAAATTTTGTGCTTTTTGCCCATAGTGCACAGAGCCTACAATTTGCTACCTTTACGTACACACTCCACGAGGCTTCAGACTGGCTTCTATCTGGTCGGCAAACAATCAAAATAAGTGTATCCATAACTGTAGAGCTCTAGCTGCAGTTGTATCTTTTGCTGTAGCTGTAGCTGTATCTGTATCTTTAGCTGTAGCTGTATCTGTAACCCAAGTTGGCTTCTACATAGTCCCTATGCTCAACATATTTGTTACACTTGCTCTCTGGCTTCGACCAGCCCATTCAGTCATTCAGTCAGTCACTCGACTGCTGTTGTTGCTGTTGTTGTTGTTGTTGTGTATCTTTTGCTTGTATCTCTCTAATCACAAAATCCCACCCATGATGTGCACCAACAAAAGCAACACAAATATTCAAAGTCATCGTGTAATATTGAAAAAAAAAGCATAAGAAGGCAGAGCATAGATGGAGATCGACAAGAGTAACCAGGAGAAGCAGGGGAAGGTAAGGGGCAAGGGGGCGGAGAAGGGACTACGGGTAGCGGGATTAGAGCCCAGTGCTTGTGGCCAGACGTACGGCAGCCAATGCCAAACAATTTCAAATGTAATTCGTTATTGTGGTCGAAAAAGCAAAGTACGAACAAAATGTGTGTGGCTGTATCTATCAGATACAGCTAGAGTGTGTAGCTGGAGCTATACCTGTTACTATTAGTATTAAAGGGGTAGCATAGAAATACTTCTAACAGAAGGAAATAGACGCCTTCAATTCTTAAAGGTATATATATTACTCCTCCGCCGACAATAAGATATACCTCTATATAAACAAGAGTATCTCAGATACTATTTAAGCTACTTCATAAAGCTTTCATAGGAAGAATCAGTCAAAAGTGGGGAATGATTCTGAATAAGTGTGAAAAATTCCAAAATATATAAAGATTACTTTGTAGGTTAACTATAGACACCATAATATATTTTTACTCCATTAAAACTGTTTACCGGGTATTCCAAAGTCGCGTTTCAACTCAACTGTTCTTACTTCCTTCATTAATTTTTTATTTTTTGTTTATTTTTTGGAGGGGATAATGTAGCATATCTTGAGGATTTTCATTTCAAATTATATTTATGATGTGGCAGAAAAAAAAATTGAATTACTAAAATCGAATACAAAACGAAATGAAGCGAAACGACACCTCAAATGAACCGCAAGTGGCAGAAACAGCAGCAAAGGCAACACCAACACCAGCACCAGCAGCTTAAGATACAGCCACAAACATACAGATACAGCTGAACCGACAACTACTTTGAGATACTATTGAAATAACCGCAAATCTAGCCAATTGCCAATGTATCTAAATTCTTGCATTGCAACTACTCGTTTTCCATTAATCAAAAAACAGCGGCAAATGAAGGCGGTGACGCGACTATGCTGCGCGTGGGCGTGGCACACTAATTAATATCAAGAAAGATAGATTGGTGGAATTTATGGATAGTTTTTGGGGGTCCGATGAGCTTGCATATTGGCGATTGCTTGCCACACTTTCAATAGATACAAAGATACATTTGTATCTTTGGCTCAGCATGTCGCTTCATCATCATTCAACATCATCAACAGCGCGACTAATGAAACATTTGCTCATAAATGAAAATAATTTCACGTTCATTAAAAAGCGACAACCGAACACAAACAAAAATTTCAACGCCAAAAAAATGTTTTCAACACGAATTCGTTGGTTTAAAGAGAAAGAGAGAGAGAGAGAGAGAGAGAGAGAGAGAGAGAGAGAGAGAGAGAGAGAGAGAAATAAAAGTGGCAATCAAATAATTGCTCACATCGGTTTGCCTTTGCCTCCCTCTGCCCCTCTGCTCCTCTTTCACTCATCCTATACACATTCCCTTCTCTTTGAAAATTGTTCGCAAAAAAGTACAAAAATTGCGATGAAAAATAATTATGAAATTATGACAAGTGTTGAAAGGAATTACATGAATTGATTTCAACATTTCGTGGTCGAAATTCCATCTGCATTTTGACAGCCTATCAATAAACGAAATTCTTCAAATTTCTGACATTGTAGTATGCCACTTATAAATTTTATATGTATATATATATATATTGGTACATAAGACTTTAAAATTATGTATCTCTCTATCTTATAACAACTTTTAGCTTAAGAAATCGACTGACTTGAGAGTATGTATTGTTTCAAAAAAGTTTTTACTCAAAAAAGTACTTGGTTTGTTAAGGATCAGACTACTTTATAATATATCTCCCAAAGTAACAGTCGTTAGAAAATTGTTGATAAGAATATAGCATTAAAATATTACTTGTCCCTATATAACTTAATAGTACAGGGTCAATTAAAACCCTTTTTTACATTTCTATATAGTATATAAGTAATTTAAACCTTTTTTAGAAATATTTTTAAAATATTTCTTAAACAAAGTGAAGCAGTTTAACTATTTAAAGTATTTTTGGTATAGAAAACATTTTACTTTATTTATTTAACTTTATTTGATTTACTTTATAATATTACTTTATTTATTTGTTTTTTCCAAAGTAAACTTTTTATTTGTATTTCTTAATTTATTTTCTTGCAGTTTTGTATCTTTTCAACTTGAAATTCAACTTTTGCTTTCATTATTTATATTATTTCCGCAGTATTTCATGGCATTTTGTCCCTATTCATAATTTCAACTCATTGTTAGCAATGCTTCAGTTTCTCTCTCTCTTCCGCTGTTCCTCTTCCCTGTCTTCCTTTACTACCTCCCCATCTGTCTCTCTCTCCCTCTCTCTTTCGCGCTCTCTTCCTACTTTTGCTTGTGTCTGTTTTACAGATCTCGTTGTGGCATCTGAAGTTACCTCTGAGCCTGCTTTGAGCTCAGACAACGCTACCAATTGTCTTGTCTTTTTGGCCCAAGATTTAGTGGCAACAAGCACGAAACGTTGTCCCCAACTGACTTGGCCTTAACTTGGCTAAGCACTCGCTTCTAAGCAAGCAGCACTGCACCACCACTGCACCACCGCACCACTGTACCACTATTAATCTCTGCCTTGGTGGCTACCAGTTCGCTGCACTCGGCAAAAAACCTACGCAAAAAATGCAGCGCGAAAAAAAGGCATGCACTCGACTTGTAGGAAAAGGCAGCAAGAAGTGGTGGAAAAGCGGGGGAAATGGGGGGAAAAGGAGACGGCAAAGGCAGCCGGGGATTGATGCTGAAATGCCTGGTGAAGCTGCTCCTTAAATTTTGTTTTGTAGTGCAAATCATGTTGACGCCCCCCGCCTCCAAAAACACAAAAACAAAAATAAAAAAAACAACAGCAAAAACATGAGACTACAAAAAATGGCCAAATGCTACCAAACGAGTTCGGAGCAGGTTTATTTCTTCTCTGTCTGCGGTGACTGCTTCTTCTGTAGCTTTATTTAATACCCTTGCAGAGGGTGTGATGATTCAGTCATAAGGTTGGTAAACAATTTAATGTGTGACAGAGACCCTATAACATGTACTATATATATTCCTAATCCGTCTGCCTCTCAGCTGTAGAACTTTCTTAAGAAGACTTGTAACAGATGCGCCTCAAGTAATTTCTTGAATAAGTTGATATTGCCAGATCGGAAGACTATATCATATAGTTGCTGTAGGAATATTTGGGTCAAAGTAAAATGTTGCTATGAACAAGTTTTTTTATTGAGCATAACCTAATTGCTATACTATATATAAAGACCTAACTTTGGATAAATCGTATGACTATATCATAGGAAGTCTAGAAAGCAAATCAGCTTTTACTATGAAAAATTGTTTACTATTCAAGATATTTTAATTGAATTTCAACAGCCAAAACCAACTATCAGTCTACAAATAAAGCGTTTTTCTCTTCTGATCGGCTTACTATATAATATATAGCTACTATAGCATTCAAAGAACTAAAACTATGTTATAGTATCTACAGTTTGTGAGCCAATTGAGCAATCTCAACTAAGTATACAGAATATACTGAATTAATTTTGATCAAAACAGTTCATTCAGCACAATCCAAGTACTATATAAGCCAATGGTTCAATTACAGGGTATTAAGTAAGAGTATCAAAATTTTGTTATGCCAAAGTTAGTCTCTCTCGTTCTTAGTTTTTTTTTTGGCCAAGCCAGTTTTGCTGAAACGGAACAAGTTTTCATGCCACAAGCAGCATTGTTTCCCCTTCCCTTCCCCTTCCCTTCCCCTTCCTCTCCCTCTCCCACATCTTCTCTCTTGAAATATCAGCAAGGAAATGCAATTAAAATTGATTTTAATTTGATTTAAACAACAACATTTTAAATATCAAAACAATTAAAAGGCGTTTATAAAAATCAAACAGAAAATAAATAAAAACGCGCGACAATTTCAATTGTTTATAAATAAATGAGAGGGTAGTAATGTATGGGGGAGTGACAGAGAGAGAGTAGGGGTATGGGAGGGCATTGGGGGAGGGGCACACAACACATTTTGTTGCCGCACATTTGCCACAAATGTCAGAAATAATCATCATGGGCAACACGGCATTTCATTTGACAACATAAGCGGGGGCCCCCATAAGATCATCGGCCCCCTTCACTCCCTGTCTCCACCACTGTCTTCGACTCCGTCTCTGTCCCTACCATTGCCCCTGCCCCCGCCCCTTTGGACCGCACCCAGTAAGACAAACCAAAGGGTTACCCAAAAACATTTTTATGTGTGCATTTTATTTCTCAACGAAGAACGATAAGGGGACACAGAGGTGGAGTAGGAGTCGGGGGAGGAGTAGGGGGGACTACAAGCAGAAGAAGTTCTAAAATTTTTCGGAAAAATGTTTCCAGTTTTTATGAGTGGGAAGTGCGTGCCGCATGCCGTTATCCAACGACTTGAGGGCGCTTCCAGTTCTGCTGCTGCTGCTGCACACGATCTTATTGCCAGATGCAACATTGAGTGGCACAGAGAGGGAGAAAGAAGGGGCACTAGGGGCATGGGGGGACTGGGTGTAACTCGAAAACTCTCGAGAGTTCATATAAAATATGTTTTTCCAATTAGCGTTTATTTGGTTTTTCATTTTCTGTTTTATGTTTGCCAGATAAACAACAAGAACAACAATAAGAATGACTATAACAACAACAATTAAACACACAGATACACAAATACACACAAGCACACACACACACACACAGAGACACACTGCTGAACTGGTTTCAACGAAAGTGTCATAGAAGTTCATTTGATAGCCCCAGAGATCGGAATTTGGGGACTTATATAGCTTTTATATAGAGCATGATCGAGAGGGGGAGTAGGGAAGCTGAATACAGCTGCATTGATTCTTCGCAGACAACAGCTAATTGGCAGCATTTGTAGCTGAAGAAAGACAGAAGAACCTGCTAAATTTCAAGCACATAAACTGTCTATCGAAAGCTATCGATAACTTATGTGCAACAAATCAACTCAAATTGTAGGCGAACTGGAATTTTTTACGTTCAGAGTCATCAACAAGTATTGGCATTACAATAATCGATTTATCGGGTTATCATAAATATACACTTTTTTATCGAAATAATAAACAAGTTATCGAACGTGAATGACTTCTTCTAGTTAAACAAGGTTTTGTTCTCTTACTCTACTAAATATATGAGGACAGTTATCGAAATCGATATCGATAATACTTAAACTATAAACTCACCACATTTCTCTGCTTGATTTTAAATTTAAGCAGAAAAGTTGTTCTTAAACAGTAAAATAAATCGAAGATATCGATAAAAACTTTATTCAGCTTTAAGTCAGTTAATCAAGTTATCGATAACAGAAATAATATATATGCTTTTTAGCAGCTACAAGTCTAGTAACAGCTTAGAGTAGAACATGTGGAAAAATTCCCAACTTTTCACAAGCTAATAATAATGATAACAAAAATCCAAAGAAATCTGAAATAGTTTTCGATAACAATAAATTAAATCTTCAAAACACACAAATTTACATGAAAGTTTCTGGAAATTAATGTATGTACATATGTGTTTCGAAACGTACAGAGCGAGTAGTTCACGGTGAACTGAGATTGTGAATGGCTGGAGAAGGAATCATTGAATTGATATCTTAAGATAACAATCACTTGGCTGAATGCATCGCCGAATATGCAAGCAAGATCTTGAATTGGGGATCATTACAAGCCCTGTACTCGCTCTCTTCCCCTTCCTCTTCCCCTCCTCCTCCTTCCCTTTCACCCTGTGTCCCCCACAGCGGAGGAACTTCACATAAATTAACGCCCCTGTCATATGCAAGCGCATTTCAAGGTCTTGCCACAACGGAAAGATAAACAACCTTAGTAATGCTGAGAGTGTTGACGATGGGCAGGGAGCAGGGTGTGGGGAGGTGCAACAAAAGGTATGTTGTGGCGGCATTGGCGAGTGGCAAAGTTTTGGGCAGAGGGGGGAAACAACAAAATGGGACAGGGAGAGGGGAGCAAGTACAACCGCAAGCCTCCGCACGCACGCGTTCAGCATTGGAATGAAGAATTGTGGAATGAAGAATCTGAATTGGCGTGGTCATGGTGGATTGGAGGGGTTAGCGAGGGTAATCAAGAGGGAAGACATCAAGTGCAGGCATTGGGTAGCTGCATTCGATTGTTTTACCCATTCCTAGTATACTTTGGGTACAGACATACTCAAAATGTAACGGTACGAGTTGTGTGAGCAATTTGAATCTTATATAAACACTGAGACAATAAAATCATGCCCGAAATGTAACGGAGTGAGTACTGTGAGCATATTTTCTCACTTTGAACCTAAACTGTAGAGTCTTATTAAAGTGTAACGGTGTGAGTTTTGTGAGCACAGTGAATTTTTAATCCCAATAAGTTAATTTTCGCTTCTATTTGAGATTTTTCTCACCGAAAGTTAAGTAATGGGTAACTCATAGTCGGCATTTCCATAGAAACTCCCTTACTTGCTTCTTAAATATTTTGCGTGCCTTGAGATTTATGCGAACTTTACTGTTGTTGTATCTGCAATCACATTCATACCGATTTTATGTATGTAAGGTTGGTAATTCTCACTCTCTGGGACCCTCGAGTCTTCGCTCTTCTTATTTCAATCTTCAGTCTGCAGTTGTGATTCCGATGCTCCAACCCAAATGTAGAAGAAAAGAAGACTACAGCGTATGCTTCATCTACTGCGTGGCATTTATTTGTCTTGAAAGTTTTATTGCTTTTAAATTTATGAGTTTTTGTCGCATGTTCTTCTCCCTCCCTTTCCCTTTCTCTCTCTCTCTCTCTCTGTCTCTGAAGATTGTAATGACTCTTGAGTTTCTTCTGGTTATATTAGCTCGCGCACATGTCACAAAGATAAGTGTTCACACCTCTATAATTATTGTATGAAGAGAGCAACTCTCCTTCAAAACAAAAAAAAAAAAAAAAAAAAAAAAAAAAAAAAAAATTATTTAGAAAACACATGTGGCAAAGCCGCATCCGACTCATCTGTTGATTGACTACCCGATTCGATACAATTTGACTCGATTGTTAAACCAAATGGGAATTCTCGTTAATTTAGTGCACTTTGTACACGAGCAAACACCTTGAGCGATTAAAAGCGCATTTATGGGAATTTCTGTGGAATCCTTTGAGGCTTTTAGGGTTGCAACACTTTGTGGTACATTTCGGCCAGTAAATCGCTTTATTTGCCTATAAATTTTTTAATTATCTTACAGCTCAATTCAAGTAACAATCAACTCTTTTTTTTTGGGAACATTTAAGATTTAAGTATTGCAATTAAAGTCGCTTAATTACAGACTAATTTTTTGCTATTTAACTTGTGCACAACTCTGTCTCAAACACTAATAAGTTAACACTGATTAAGCCAAGACAAATTAGTAAAAGTAATAAAGTTTGATAGATTGGTTAGTTGAATAGTTAAGGGCTTATAAATAGGCGTATCTATTTATAATACTCCCCTCGGGGGAAAATTTCTGAAGCAGGTTTACAAGCTTTAAACGATAACTTATCAGAGAGTTAGACACACACACACACACACATATGTGTGAATTTAACGGGCCACCCGCAGTTATGAGCTATTTTTGGAGCCGTATCTTATGCTCTCCCGCTCCCTCTTCTCTCCCACTCCCTCTCTTTCTCTCGGTCTATGAGATTAAAATCTTTGAAGGCATTTCATAAATATGAAAAATGGTGAACGAATGGGAACGAGAACGGGAACGGGAACATGAAAAGCGTGATAAGACACAACAAACAGTCAAGTAAAAAAGCTCGGCCTTGAGGGTGGGAGTTTTTCCCGCCCTCTTTTCAATGAGGGTTGAAGTTGAAATGTTAATATTTATTGAAAGCATAAAACTTAAAGACGACGTCCTGTTACCGAATACAGTGGAGCAATAGGCGAGGGGCGAGTGACGAGAGGAGAACGTAAAGTTTTCGAGTTCAGTTCGAGCGCTTTTTATTACAAAGGGAACAACAGCAGAAAGAAAATACAACAGAAAAAAATGTGAAGCTAAAGAAAAACAAAGTTAAGTACATACAGCGTATAATAAAAAGTTAAGCTTACACACACACACTCACACACACACTTAAACACAAACACACTCACGGCGAGTCAGACACATATATGACAAAAGAGCAATTTGTTATTTAATGAAACTGAAAATGAAATAAGTCGACAATGCTGCAGGAATTGTGCGAGGGCAAAGATACACATACACACACACACACACACACATGTATACTTACATAGATAAAAAAAAAAACTAGTAGACATGTCTAGAAACAAGATAGTCGACCTTAAAAGACCATGTACTTGTGCTAGAGCAAAAAAATCGGTTCATCACTAAGAAGTCGGCTTAACAATTTTGAAAAAAACGGTTTTTATATCAAATATACATTTTAGACCAATTATTCCTATAAGATACAGTTATCCAGTTGATACCAAATCCATTGAAAATGTATCTAAGAAAAATCCTACAATAAACACTGCATTTCGAACGTTTGTATCTATGGCAGCCATATGATATAGTCATCTGATCTTAACCAAAATTGAACAGCATATACCTAATGGATGTATGCACATATTGTGTTAGCTTGAAGGAGATAAATTTAATAGTTCTAAAGTTATGCGATTTTGTAAATTCAAATTTTTATACTTCCACACTTTCTGTGTGCGTAGTGAGCGAGACTAAAAACTGAAATAAACTTGATCTACGTGATGGCTCTAACCCTTATAGGCTCTGAGATCTGCAGATTTATATCTACTATGGCTACTGATTATGGTTTTATATACTTTATAGTTTCTTACTGATTATTGAGCACATTTTTGTCCATCAAACGTAAGAAATAACTATACTTTTTTGTAAGTACAGGGTCTAAAGTTACTTCTGTGCCAGCTGACAGCAAGATGAAAGCATTAACATAGCGCATGCTAATAGCAATTGCACACACACACACACACATACACTCAGATACACACTTAGTAACCGAGGAGTAACAGATAGGACTAACACAAACACATATACACATACACATATGTGTGTCCAGGATCCCCGAAAGACTCTCAGCTTGTGCCTTTGATTGCTATCAACAACAGCAACAACAACAACTACAAAGCTCGTAAAACCAGTAGCAGCAGCAGCAGCAGCAGTAGAAGAAGAAGAAGAAGAAGCTTCATAAGAGCTACAACAACAAAATTTGTGACATTAAACAAAAAAAAAAAACCAAAAAGGCCAGAAAAAAAGTGAAGCTAATAAAGCAAAACGCAGTCTGATATATCACTCTCTGCACTCCTCACTCAAACACTCTGTCTCTGTCTAGCCAGCTTAGCTACTCAGTTTCTTTTCCTCTCTTTTCTTCTCTTTTCCCCTCTTTCCCTACTTTCCACCTGCCTTTTATTGCCTGTCTTTGTTACTTATTGTTGTTTAAGTAGCGCTAAGTGAAAAATCTAGTATATAATTTTTATTCCACAAGATATTTGAATATAAGTATTTTTTATTAAGACAAGAAAAGAAATACAGACATGAAGATAGAAGATAGAAATAATACTTATAATTAAACTAATACATAAAAATAATAATAATCGAAGTATTTTTTTATGTATTTTTTTATACCAATATAAAATCCTTATTTTAAAAATTTATCTAAGAGTTAAATTTTCATTAGCTCCATAGCTTTGAGCGGATTCTCTAAAACTTATCTTAATTAAGACATTTTGTTTAAACTACTTTACTTTGTTATCGATAGCCAAGTTATCGGTGTTTTAACAGCCTTTATCTTATTTAACTCTTCGTTTTTTTAGAATTTTTTTTGCTCAAGTCTTAAGTCGTTTATTTTTGGGTAGACTTGAAATCGATAGGTCTATTTGAAGAGTTGATTGCTTTGATTGCTTAACTCGCAATCGGTTCGTAATTAAACTTAACTTGGAGCCCCTCAAATCTTTGACAGCTTGTTAGGGAATAACCTATTAAAAAAGGGGCCAGAAGAATTGAAGAACACAAAATCAAAGAACATCGATTGCGGCCCACACCAAATAAATGAGAGCTGAGGCAACCCTGTGATCGTGTTATCCAACAAAAACCTTTTTTCCCCTCTCTCTTCATCTCTCTGTCGCACTCTCTCCCTCTTTTTATTTGGTGTTTTTTACCAAACCCAATGACAATAACAAGAAAATTCGCCCCACACACACACACACCAAATCGCAGACACATTTGTCGCTTCAACAGTCACTGAAAATGGGAAATTCAAAAAAAAAGTTTATGGAGGAGGAGAGTACACTGTGAAAAACGGGGGATTCTGAGCTAGGAGTTTTTAAAAGTCTTTCATCTAACGAGATCAATAAATAAATAAATTTTTACTCTCAAAAACTGTTTAGTTTTAATCACAATTATTTTTTTAGAATTATAATTAAATATCCCTTAATTTAAATAGTTAAAAAAGTTAAGTTAAAATTATTTGATTAATAAATATTTTTAATAATTAATATTGAATTTAAATAAAATTTTATAACTCTGCCTTAGAAAAAATAATTTAAGATTTCAAAAATTACATTTTAGTATAATTTCTTTATTTAATTTACTTTTTTTTCAGTGTACTGTGAGAGAAAGTTTTATTCTCGTTGCGCTTCAGTGGCCTGCGACAACATTGTTGCAAGTTGCAAGTCTTCCCGCTCCACACAAAGAACTAGAAGACAAGATACACAAAAAGACGCCACACACATGCAACATGAGCTCATCTGGGATCTACAGTGTGTCTCTTCCTATCTTCCCACTCTACACTCCCCTCTCTCCACTTCCCTTTCCACTCTTTTCTCTATCTCTTTCACTTGAAACTATCTCGATCGGAGGTTAGGCTCGTTAACTGTTGATGTTGCCCGAGTTTCAAGAGGTGTTAAAAGAAACTAAACTACAGCTATAGCTATAGCTATGGCTTTATAGCTATATGTAGCTGCAGCTTTGATCAGCTTATCAGCTGTGGAGATTGTTTAAGGTTTTGCATTTCAAATGAGAATAATCACAACGTGGGCTTGTGGCATGCCCCACGGAGATAAAACCCAGCGATAAACCTGGCCACACATTTGCATGCCAAATGAGCAGCAGCAGTTGCAGCATTTACGATAACTTAACACCTTTACAGACAGATAGAGATAGATTGAGATGAACACAGAGAGAGGGGGAGAGGGGGAGAGAGAAGAGGGGGGACAGGGGAAAGAATTGTCTATGTAGTCTCAAGATAATACTCTTCTAGCTTCATATCAAGAGACTTTACCTATGAAGATTTGTCAGTCTTAAGAATTTACTTAGAGCCGAAACTAAAGTGTCTTCTAATCTATATATCTTTGATGTTGTTTTAGCTTAGGAAAGTTCTGTTTAAATATATTTCTAAAATTACAAAAAGAATCATCTTTGAGGAGAAACTAAATTTGTGATACTTTAAACTTTATTTTAATCAAGAATATTATTTTTGATCACGAGTCTTCCATATAGACACAGAAAAATGAAGTTTAAATCAATCAATCAGTTTCATTATTAACTAAAACTATAAGTTATTAACTATCAAGTTCTTAAGTTAAAACTTTATATAATTAGTTTTTATAATTAGATCAATTAGTTTTAGCTTTATTTTCTACTATCCCAAAGAAAAATCTTTCAGTTTTCCAAAGAAGTTTCTGCTGCCTAGAGTACAGTAGACTTGAATTTAGCTTTTTCGCACATGTTTAAATAAAAGCCAAAGTCTAAAAAACCCTTTCAAATAATTTTAAAATATATTTGTTTGTTTTTCTAGCCAAAAGAGAACACACTCAGACTGGTGAGAGTATGGTTTCGTTGGCAACCATGTGTCCTGGCTCCGTGGTGTCTTCGTTTTGGTTTCTTCGGTACACTGTAGACTCGTTTATTGGCATATCTATCAGCATGGCGCTGGCTGCAAAACGTTTTACACATAATAAAGGCGTCAAGAGTGCCATTATAATTATCAGCCGCATGAGTTGTATTCCAAACTAACATTACACAGTCAACAATGCAATGCACACTGAGTGTAGGAAGGAGACTCACTACCTCTGCCTCCCTCTCTCTCTCTCTCTCTCTCTCTCTCTCTCTCTCTCTCTCTCTCTCCCTCCCTCCCTCTCTCTCTCTCTCTCTCTTTCTGTCATCCATTAACAATGAAAATATTAAAAGAAAGACAGGGAAAAAAGAAAATATTTCAGTTTCAGTTGTTCATAAAATGAGCTGCATGGCAAATAAAACAACTTTCAAGCGACTCGTAAAAAAAATGAAAATGAAAAAAAAAAATAGGAAAAAACACCAAAAACTATTACAAACAAAGTGCTCTATAGCGAGGGCGTACTGCACAACTCACTAGTCTCTATACTCCCCCCCTCTCTCTACCACTCCCTCTCCCACTCTCTCTCTCTCTTTCTCTTCGTTTGTTTTCGCGTAGGAAGCAGTGCTGCTTACGAGAAAAAAGCTAGACGAATTCGAGAGATAATTTTATATATTACAATAATATCTGAGCTTAAGAAAATCCTTTAAACATTTAATTTTCTTCCAAAACTTTTTAAAAAATTACATTTTAAGTAAATAGAAATTGATTAAAATTTGCATAATAAAAACAAAAACTAATAAAGTTTTAACAAATGAGAAATCCAAATTTTTCCATAACTTATTATAGAAATAAACAGTTACAGTCGTATATTTATCAATCAGATCATATTTAATATATGTTTTTCATTAAATTTAATAAATATTAAATCGTCAAAATATTTTGTAGCTAACTTTGGCGGTTTTTATAGCCAACTAAAGCTTTTAAAATTCAAAAAATCGTATTGCATATAAAAAAAAGTCAAATATAAAATCTGTAACTAATTTTTTACTTTAAAAAATATATAAATTTGACTTTTATGAAAGAAGTCCAAAGAAGAAAAGAGCTAACTTAGAAAAGGCTATGATGGCAGCACTGCTAGAGAGACACACACTGCCTCTCTGTCTCTCTTGCCTCTCTCTTTCCCCCACTCTACACCTCCTTCTCTCTTACTCTCTTCACTCTTCCCTCTCTCTTTCCCCAACTCTACACCTCTCTCTCTCTCTCACTCACTCTTTGCAGCTGCCACGGGTGTTGATTGGCATGTTCGGCTGCCTCTCGTGTGGCACTTGCCAGCGCAATTAGGCGGCCATTGCACTTGTCTAGGCTGCAGTACACCCCCCCTATACCACGCTCTCCCCACTCCTCGCTCCATGCCTGGACTTGACTGTTGAAATTTTGATGGGACGACAAAAGAGCAGCAGCCGCAGACAACTCTCCGCCCGCTTCTTCATTAGCAAATGCATTCTAATAAGTGTGGCATCAACTTCATCTTTTATTTTTCCAATCTCTTTTTTTTTCCAGCCTGTTCATATTAGTTTCTTTCCATGTTTTTCTCTCTCCCCTCTCCTGCCCTTCGCTTTTTTTTTTTTGGAGGGAGGGGGAAGCAGACATTGTTGGGGTTCGCTGGAGGTCAAAGAGTGCAATGTAACAAGTGCATTATGAGGTCCTTACTTTATTGCCTCTGGCAAAAAAGAATTCATTTGGTGAGTACTTTAACCTACTTTAGCCTACAAAGCTTTATGAAACGTTTACGAAGGCACAGCACAAAGAGGAAGTGACGCTTAAGCCATAATCACTTAATAATCATTACATCGAAAGAAAAATTAACTGCTATTGTTTTTTAACAATTAGGTTTTACATAATTCAATATAAATATAATTTTTTTAATTAGAAAATTGAAACTGAAATTAATACCTGAAAATATTTGATATATTTTTTAATTACTTAAATTAATCTATTGTTTAATTCATTAACCCCTAGCAGAGTTATACTATTTCTAATATAAGCAAAGTTTTAAATTACACTTTTTTATAATTTTAACGTTTTTTTTTGAGCCCAAAGTCAATTGTTAGTAATTTAGCAATTATTTGTTCATTTAAGCCACATTAAAAATCTACAAATATTTTAACAAATTGAAATTAAATATTCTACAAAAATTCTCAATTTATTTCCGAAAAAAAATCACAAATTTTTTTGTATAAAAATTGAAATTTGATAATGAAATTTATTTTCATAAATTGTACAAAATAAATGAAATTTTTTCGTTGCTATCACATTTTTTTCTTTCTAGTGGTATATTTTTGGTATATACTAAAGTATTTAATGCGAGTAGTTCTATCAATAATAAATTACAGTTTATTGAACGCGAGTTTGGAATCTCAGTCATCAAAGCAATGCAAAAAGTATCTCAGCACATGCTAATGTCAATAAGGCACACACAAAGATACACACATATACAGATACAGATACAGATACACAAATGTATCTCGTAGTAGAACTGCAATTGAAATTCGTATTTGGCATTGCGCTTAAGTTTTATTTGCATTTCGCCTGGCAATGAATGAAAATTTTGTACACACATGCAAATTGGCTGGGGATATTTGGCCAGAGTGTAAGCAGGGGGGCAGGAGAGAGTGTGGAGTGTGGTGCAGAGCGAGGGCAGTTTAAGGAACTCATGCTCTGACAGGCCACATGACAAACTGTAGCTGGGACAACAACGTGACAACTGCAACAATAATTGGCAGAATGCCAGCAGCTCAAGTCCATTGATGAAAAGCAGCCACAAAACAAGCCAACAAACAGCTAAAGATACAGCTACAGTCAGTGCTATAGCTATAGATACATATAGATACATCCATGGGATACAGCTAAAGATCCAGAGTTCGGGCAACTCATTCGCTGCTGTTTTTAGATTTAAATATAGCCACTTGAATTTCCGCCGCAGTTTTTTTTTTTCTTTTTCTTTAGTTTTTCTTCTAGCCGTGTTTGTTTTTCTTTTATATTCTTTTAATACCCTGTAAACAGTCGCAGCGAAGGGGTTGTATGAGCTTGGAGCGAAAAGAGACTGAATAATTAATTTATTTATAGTATTTTTAAGCTAAACAAATTTTAAAGCTCACATAATCTTAGAGTATTACACATTTTTAAAACACAGTGTGACCAAAGCCGCTGCAGATTTCGGTTATACTTAAATTTAAATATTTCCAGTTTAATTACTCAAAACTTCATAATAATCTCAGAATAAATAAATAAGTTATGTGCTTTTCAAAATGTCTGTTTTGTTTTGCTCATAACTTTTACAGGGCATTTGCATAGTCTATTAGACTCGATTGTAGCATTTTATGTGCTGTTTGTTGTTGCAGTCGCTTACCAAAATATAAATAAAAGCAAATGAAGTGAAATATTTTGTCGACTTCCGCTCGTAATCACCAATTAGTAATGCCACACTGACAAATATGCCAAAAACAACAACAACAACAACAACAACAACAACAGAAGCCCAAAAAGCCAAAAACTTTTCGACAGGAGTGTATAAGAGTACTGAGGGGGAAGTGAAGGAAGTCACTTTGATATATTATTTCTAATAAATTTGCTGAGAGCAAGAGAGAGCGAGAGAGAGAGCGAGAGAGAGAGAGAGAGAGAGAGAGAGAAAGAGAGGGAGGGTAAGGGGAAGAGATGGAGATTCTTGCAAATGGGCCAAAAGTTGGGTCACACTTTCGAGTTTGCTGTGCCCCGTTCATCATTAGTCAAAAGGCAGATGCGCTACTAAATTCAAATGAAAATGCTTAACGCATCCAGCAGATACACACAGCTAAAGATACAGATACAGATAGACATTGTCAAATCTAGCAAATCGAAGTGTATCCATTGGAACGCGACTAAGCAGCAAAAATTCCCTTGGGAGCAATTTTTGGGGCGACAAAAACGCAATAAAATTCTGTATCTGTATCTGTAACTGTATTGGAATTTGTATCTGTATCTGCAAGTGTGCTAGTAGCTGTATCTTTAAGGGTATTTCTTAAGCTTTCAGCGTCTTTTGGCCAAACAAAATTAAATAAAAATAGCAAAATGGCCGCAATGAAGTTGCCTGCCACTACAAACCCCCCCTCCCTCCGCCCCCCAGTCGCCCCAGTCCCTCCATTCCCCCTTTTTGGCGTAAGACGATCTTCTATTGTTGTTATTGTTTTTTTGCTTTCCGTTTGGTTGATTCTTTAGCTTTCGCACTTTGGTTTGTGGCTTTTATTCGGTTTTTCGGTTTTTCGTTTTTTTGCCTTTTTTGCTTTTTGGGGATTGGCCAATGACCAGCGCCAATCAATCGATTTTAATTCCCCGTAACTCTCCCCCCCCTCAGCGAATTCTTAAGTAAATCGACCTTTCCCCTTCACAGTTCCCCTCGAACTTCCCCTCTCGTGAGTCTTTTTAAGGCATTAGCTTTTGTCTTTATTCTTTGCTTTCATTTTTCTTTACTTTTCTTTCTTTTTTTGCCCATAGATCAAAGCGTTGCGAATGCAAAGCGCTTGGGAAATGCGCTCAAGTGTTTTCACCGCCTCCACGTCACCTTCTCACCTCCTCACCGCCATCCTACCTCAATTTTCCTCCCTCCCAACGAAGTGTGTGTGTGTGTATCTTTGGTTTCTTTGATTCTCGAGTGGGTGTGCCAGAGGTGACGACTGCCTGAACTATATATGCTAACCTTATACCACCTCCCACTCCCATCCCTCCTCCTCCTACCCCTCCTCCTCCCCTTTTGGAAAACGTTTTTGGTGCCACCAATTGGCTTTTCTCATGACATTTCATTGGTTTTTAATTCTATCGTCCCAGTTCTAGTTTCTTTAAGTCCTCTGCTTCTGCTATATCTTTGGTTTACCAGAAGACAGTCTTTATCTGGTCTATTTGAGACCTCTTTCTCCCATTTGATATAACTTTTGATCGTTAAAACTTTTTAAAATACATTTTTAATTGCATGTTTTATCTCACATAAAATCGTCGAATGTTTAGACATTTTTATAGATTTTATTGCTTTACATTTGTTCAACTTGATTCTTATATCCAACTTTATCTATTGTTATAATGGGTTTTCGATTAGATATATTTTATATGGCATGACTTTTGTTTGGATTTATTTGCTGATATAATTAACTAACAATTAATCAATAAAACTTAATTAAACTATTTTTAGTTACAAAAAATATATTTTGGTATATTAAAGTATTTATCTGCTAGCGTCTGCGAAGCGCTCCTAGATTCTACAGGACTTCAGGCTATAGTAATCCTGCCTGATCGGTTAAGCAAGAGCCATAACTGATGCTCCTATGCTCCGTCCCAAGAGGAGATCCGGCTAAAGCTAATCTAAAGTATTTAATTTAAGTAGCTAAACTTTGTTTTAGGTTAAGACATTTATTTTGTTATTCATTTTTACATTAAATTTTTTTTAATTTTAATTATTTTTTATATTTTTTTCAACTTAAAGTTTAGTGTAATTAATATTTAGCTTAATTTAATTTAATTTTTTAATTTTAATTTTGATTTTTTTAATTTTAAATATTTAACTTTTTAATTTTTATTTTTTTTTAATTTTTAGTTTTATTTCTCAAAATTATTTTTATCTTAAATTATTTACTGCCTTTTAAATATTATTTCTCTTCTAGAAAAATTTTATATTTTTCCACTTTAACTGAGAATTTTTTTCTCATACATCTTTTTAGACCTTGTACTCTAAAAAAGACTAGAGAGGTATATAAGGTTTGTGTGATTTTAAAAACGTTTTATTCTAAAATAGTTAATTTATTTCAATTGATTTAAAGTTTACTTAAAATTTTATATTTTAAATCATTTCATACATTTCCACACAAAGCTTGTTCAAATTTTAATTAAACTGTCAATTAAACATAGTTTACTCCTTATACTCCCCCCCTCCCTCGATTAATCGTTAGTTACTATCGCATGTACTATCGTTTAGCTGATTACTTTGTTACTGTCAGCACAAAATTCAGCATCAATTAGACAATTAAAGGAGAAAACTCTCGCAGAGACTGTCAAAAGCTACATACCACAAAACAATTATGTGTGTTCTCATTTTCTTGTCACAGCAGCGTCGTCGCTTTACCCACCCAATCCCCACCCACTCCCCTTCCCTCCCACTGAGCTTTTCCTTCAATTTTCATCGCTTTCCCAACGCGATCTGTCTGCTGTTGGTTTCAACGGTAGCCGCAATGCCAAAAACTGCACGCAAATTTCTTGTAATGTCTTTGTTGTTGTTGTTGTTTGTTGTTGTTGTTGTTGTTGTTGTTTGTTGTTGTTGTTGTTGCCCCACGCATATTAATGAAAATCATTTAAGTGTTTTTATGGATTGGAGTGAGACGACGATTGGCAAAAGTGGCAGCAAATAAGTTGGAAGGGGGTGTGGCAAGAGGAGGGAGGAAAGGAGGCAAGGAGAGCGTTGAGAGTCGAGTGAATTGAAGTAGGCGCGGCACGCGCGCATAAATATCATCAGGCAACAACAGCAACAACAACCACAACAACAACAACTACAGCAATTGGCAATTCGTTGAAGCAGCGAGAAAGAACACTCAATGAAAATTAAAGCAATTTCCTGTGCCAATTTGAAGATGCTAAATTAAAATACGAATTGCAGCTACACTGAGCACAATTTTGGTACCTAAAAATGATGACAACATAAATTACAGAATTACTGTTATAACTACAGGGCAGAGTCTAAGCATAAACACTTTTTTTTTAGTACAAAAAAGTTGAATTATGAAACAAAGTTTACTTGTATTGATTGAACAAAAATTACAAAATTTTCATAAGTTTTATTTTTAATATTTAAGCACATTAAATGTTGAAAAATAAACAAAATTTTAGTTTTTTATACTCACTAAATAAATAAAAATATTTTTTCTAAATTTTCCCATTTAAATTTTGTGTAATTTTTAATTTAAACCTAATTTTTTAATTAATAATAAAAAATAATTTCATGCTTAAAATTTGCCTGAATTAATTTTTTGTGTGTAGATTTGTGTGTAGCTGCGCAAAGGAGACAGCAACAGACAGAGAAGGAATGAGACAGGCAGCTAGCTGAAATGTTTGACTTTTTTTCGGCGTAAATCCAACGCAGATACGGCAGCGACAGATACAGATACACAGCTACAGATACACAGATACAAATACCAAAAACCGAATGGCAATTGGAAACAAACGCAGAAACCGCCATTCATAGATATTTAATTAGCAAACAGACAGCAAGAGAGGAAGTTGGAGAGGGAGAGTGAGAGCAAGAGAGAGGGAGAGAGATGTAGTGAGTGTGTGAAAGAGATAGGTAGATGTAAATTGGCAATGCAACACAGCAGCAGGCAGTGTCAACGTCTCCGTTTCCATCTCCAACTCCAACTGGGAACAGCAGCAGCAGAGGCAACAAAGTAAATGAAGATGAGCACTTCCTGCAACAAAAGCGACAACAACAACAACAACGAGGAGAAGGAGAACAACTACAACAACAACAACAACAACATAAGCAGCAGCAGCATCATCCATATAGCTGCCACATTTTGCTGCCGTGCAACAGAAAGAGAAAGACACGAAAATTTTTAATCGAGTGCAACATCATGAATGGCAGAAGCCGCCGTCAGTTTTGTTTGTTTGTTCCCAAGTGAGTGTGTGTGTGTGTGTGTGTGCCTGTACATGTGTGTGTGTGTATCTGTGTGTGTTTGTATCTTTTATACGAATGAGTTAAATGCTACGCTCGAGTTGAGTGAGTGATGCATCCCAGGGCGCATCCGTAAGATAAACAGGCGCAGCACGCAACGTTTAACTTTTAATTTGCAGCTGCAACTCAGTCGCGACTCTACTGAGCTCTGCCTCCCTCTCTCCCTCTCTCTCCCTCTCCCCCTCCTCTTTGTGTGCACTTGGTGTGGGTGATCTCTTACATGTTACAACACCACAGCACAACACAGCAACAGCAACCACAGCACACAAAGGTCATGGGTACGCAACGTTGCACAAATTGAATGCTTAAAATCATTTCGCAGCTAAATGCAAACATATTTTAAATACCAACAAATCTGCATACCAAAAATTAAAAAAAAAAAAAAAAAAATTTCCAAATTTTGCTAAAAAAAACTTAATTTTTTTTACAAATTTTTTAAGACATTTTAAAATTTTAGTTTAAACGAACTTTTGCTCTACCAAATTTTTATAAAATTTTGTCTTATACTCACCAATTTTCTCCCTCAAAATTTCAGTTAATTTAAGATTCAATTTCAATTTCCAATTTAACCTTAATTTTTAAGTAAAAACTATTTATTTAATGCGTCACTTCCAACACAAACTTAAAAAAACTTTAAACATGAATTAAAGATGTGACTTAATCACAGGAAGCAACAGGAGCTGCGATTTTTTTGGGGCGTGTTCCCAGTTTCACAGACAGCGGAAGTTGTCGCCCACGTTCTCAAATCAAATCTGTGAAGTTGGTAGAAGTTTGAAGAAGAAGATGACACACAACTGAATTTAAGATTTATGGCTTTCAAAAAACTCTAGAATAACATAAAAATCAACTCAAATAAGCTTAAGACATTGATTAGCATAAAGTAGCTATATATGTACTCAAATATGACGTGAGTTCTGCTGGAATTATACCATTAATTTTAGCTGGTTTTTCGACTCAAGTAATTCATTTCCTGACTTTACATAGTTTAGCTTATTTCCAAACTATTTCAATCTTTTTAACTAAAAAATTTCTTATTTTCCAGACTATGCTTAAGTATATCAACCTTTTTGTCTTAAATTTAGTATATTTTTCTCTTGATTTTTTTTCGAAATACTACTGAACTTTTGCACTATTTAATTCACTCAAAACACTTTCAAAAATATCTCAAGAAATTCCAAAATTTTCAAAGAATACAGACATAAATCAAAATTGAGTTTTACAATTTTTTGTTTGTATCAAAAGTTCAAGTCAAACTATCAGCACATTTTAAGGTAAACAAACTGTAAGATACACAACGATTATTAACAGACATTGGAATACAGTGAACACTTGAAATGTGGGCCAAAGTGGGAGAGAGTGAGAGAGAGAGAGAGAGAGCAATGCAATTGCTAAGATACAATTGTAGAATTTGCGTTTTAATGGCACTTTAGCTTAAAGCCAATTCAAATCAATGTAATTACGCATACACAGACAACACACACACACACTCAGCACTAACAATTTCTAAATGATTTAACTTACAAGACACTTCAGTGGCTCTCGAAAAAGGCAACTTGCAATCAAATGAATGTGCGTGCCACTAAAACCACCCGCAGCATCTGCCCCACCCATGGTAGGGGGCAGAGGGGGGCGTGGGCACAAAGAGGCGGGGTGTGGAGGGAGCGTAGGAGCAGTAGAAAAAGCTGCAGTCGAAGCTGAGCAAAGTCTGTGTCTGAACTCAAGTTACTTGCACTTTTCAATCTATTTTAAATCATGGAGAAGAAAGATGACAGTGGGTGCAAAAATTATTTCAACGGAACAGAAAATATTTTAAGAAATATATATAATTTTTTAGCTTTTAAATTGTTTTACTTTAAACAGAAACAACTCCATTAAATGCAAGAAATTTCTTACAAGTAAAAACTTAAAAAAAAAAAAAAAATAAATAAAAAATAAATTTCAAAATTAAAAAGCTGTACTTTTAAAACCTATGACTATATTATATATACATATATATTTTGTTACTTTATACCACATTTATACCACTCGTAAGAGCATCAAATCTTTGTCATTAAAAACTTTCACATTTTAGTATTTTTTTTTTATTTTTTGTATTTTTGAAAAAATTTATCAATTTGGGTGTTCACGAACTGTTCTACTCAATTGAAGTCAATTGAGCTAATCATTTGCTATTTAAATACGGGACAACAACAGTTGCACAGATACAGATACAGTGGCTAGAGATGCAGATACAAAGATACAGCTACAGCTTTATCTACTTTAACAGTTACGGCAGCAAAAAACAAAAAAAAAGGCAATTGAAATGGCCCAAAAAAGAGACTTAAAAAAGGGGGGGCTTATAGGGGTTGAAGGGGGCGGAAGAAGGGGAGTAGAGATACACCCATGTGTGGAGTGCAACGTGCTCAAGAATCTCAACAATAACAAGCAACACACACACACACACCAACACACACGCACACTTATGGCACACGGAAGTGAGAAGTGCAAACCCTTGCGAAGCAACCCCTTCAGCCCCCTTGCGTGGGCGTGCGGGGGGGGTTGAGGAGTGAGGTGAACTTGTAGGTGCACTTGTACTTAACTTGATTTTCTGCTGCTCTCGTCGTCTGCCTTCAATTGCCTTCAGTGTTGCAAAGCAGCTCAAAGTGTTGACAACAAACAGAAGCACTGATGATGTCATAGCAAGAGGGGGAAGGGGGGGAGTAAAGGTGTATGTGTGTGTGTGTGTGTAATGAGCAACAGGAAACAACAACACTCGAAAATACTTCAGATTGAACTCTTTGTTTGTAAGAAAATGTGGAGCAAACAAAGAAAAGTGAAAGAAATTTTCTTTAAAGGCGGAAATAGAGAACAGCAAAAAGATATAGATAGAATGATATAGATAGAAAGATATAGACAGGTAAGGGTAGAAGACTAGCAAGTGATCATCACAGCATGTAGTCAGATTAGGCACTGAAAAGCAAACAATTGATATGAAAAACTCTTGATAGGATTACTTTAAAGCCCTGTACTTGGCTAGGAACAATTGCGATAAGCACTTAAGTCAGCAAATCTGGAGATAACTTTCCTTATCACTTCAAAACTTTATACTTCCCCTCCTCAAAACTAAAATACATTTAAGTTTGTTTAGTTTAAAGCTCAAAATTAAACATAGATATATTTAAAATATAATGCACAGTTATGCACTATTCTTTGCATAAAGTTTTCTACTTGTCTTACTTCTAAAAATTGCAAATTTTCTTCTACAATTTTTTTTTTTTCTTTTTGTATTTTTACTCCATTTAGTTTTCTAGTTCTTTGCCAAGTCAAAAGCTGACTGCCAAAAACATTTTGCAGACAGCGCGTCATGTCTGCAGTTGACCTCATTTTTTTTTTTGTTTTTTGTTGGCCAAAAGTATCCAAAACTTAGGAGTTCCCTTCATTTTGGAATGGGCAACGACATTAAATTATATTTTATGTGCAAATTATTTAAGTTGAAGTTTAGCGAGTGCAAGTTTTGCAAAATAGGAACATTAAGCGAGATATATATTTGTAATATAATATATTCAAACACACATACAGGGACACACTCACACACACACACACACACAATGCGATGCATTCATTATTTGAGTGCAAGTCAATGATCATAGCATACTTTTTGGCGCTCTAAATAGTTGGCCAACGGCCATCGAAAGCCAAACAAAGCTATTAACATAAGCACAAGGACAACATGGCAGAGCAAGCGAATGAGAGTGAGGGAGGGAGAGAGAGAGAGGGAGAGAGAAAGAGAGAGAGGGAGAAAGGGAGAGATGACAGAAGGAAAAAGGATGTCATTTGGCAATTGGCATTTGTGAACTCTTTGGCTTTGATTTCCTTGTAGTCCCTAACACGCCTCCCCTCCCCACCACCCCATCCCACGCCCCCTCACACACACACACACATGCACACAAAGCAGTGCATTGATGCGCGTTTGCATTTTCTATAATAATCATTTTCTTTTCCTCTTTTTTTTATCACATTTTTCTCTCTATATTTTTTTGGGTTTTCCTTTTCCTTTTTTTTTTCCTGTTATTTTAGTTCATGCGAAAAGTTTTCAATTGCTCTGGCGTCACTTTTTGATTGCTTTGATGTGTTTTTCTCGCACATTTCCCAAGCCTCAATTCATGACAAAAGTTTTTCGGTGCAGTAGCAGCAGTGCAGGGGTGGAGAAGGGGGGGGGGGGGGGTAGGGAAGTGGAAGGGGAAAGGGGACACAAAAGCCGAGCCAACTTTCGCTTTGATTTTCAAATATCACCCACACACACACAGTTCTGTTCTAAAAGTATGTGTAAGCGTGTGTGTGTGCGTGTGTGTGTGTGTGTGTGTGTGTGAGTGTGTGGCGTTTGGTTTTTGAAATTTTGCATTCTATGCTGCATTGCTAGTTCTATCTATCTCTATCTCTATCTCTCTCTCACTCTCTCTCTCTCTCTATTTCTATCTCTATCTCTCTCTTTTGTCTCATCTCCGCTGCGCTTCTCATTCTTTCGCTCTGGCGCTTCTGCTAGCCAGAGTTTTTCTTGGCTTGACAGAAAAATGAAAGTTTAATGCGTTTGCCAAACACAATTTTCACAAATTTTCTTTTTCCTCTGCTTATGATTATATGTACAACTGTACTCTATATAGTCAAATATATAAATATATATATATCTAACATATAACTATATTTTAGTGCACTTTTTTTGTGACTTTGTTTTTTTAAGCAATTTAATGCATATATTTAGCTAAATAATATAAATTTTACATATATATATATATATATATATATATGTATCTAGATATAAATTTATCTTTTTATATAAATTTTGTATCTATGTATGTATATTTGTGTTTGTTGGCCGGAAAATGTGTGCGTCTGTTCGGAAATTGCATTCGAGTTTTTCTTTCATTTTAAATTTTTGTTGGCATTTTTTTTCTCTTTTTGTTGTTGTTGTTGTTGTTGCGAACTTTATCCTTTTCCCAGCACTTTTTTTCCATTCTTTAGACCCAGCACTTGGTAAAAATAGACTGGTCTGATGTTGTTGTTCTGCAATGTTTCTTTAGAAAACATCACAACTTGAAAACTACTAAAGTTATGTAAGCCAAATTTGAATATTATATGAAGAGTTTCATTTTGGATCGAACAGCTATAACATATAGATTTCATATAAGTTTCCAAACATTTTTTAGCTCCACCATAAAAAAGAATTCTTTTAAAATTTACCATTAATTATGTAAAACATAAAATTCATTACTTTTTATTATGATTTATTCTTACAATAAGTACGCGGTCTTTTACAGTCGGTACTAGCTCATTGTCTGCAGTTTTTTCTACTAGTTTTATCTCAATTTTTTTTCTATTTTTTTGCACTTTTGCTAGCGCATTATCCGGGCAGCCTTTAGGGGCAAGTTTAAATGGTTTAAAGTGCTTATAATGCAAATATTAAAATGGCTAAAGGGACAAAAGGCGGCAAAAGTTAAGCTGCCAAAGTGTAAGAAAGTTAAGTGGTGGGCGAACGAGCACAGCAAAGGCGTGTGGGCATGGCTCTGTTGCAATAGGTGCATATTAGTTGCAAGTGCAGCACAAAGCGACCAACTGACAACAACAACAACAAGAGCATGAAAAAAACAACAAAAAATAACAACAACAACAACAAGTGCTCTTTAGCGGCCAATAAAATACAGAATTCCTTAAAGTGGTTCATGTGAGAAGTGCGTAGAGGGGCGCTTAGGGAATAGATCTCAAAGGAGCACAGTATATAGCTTAAAAAAGGTTTTCTTTCGATATGTTTTAAAGTGTTGAGATAGTAAATACTATTAACTAATGTTCACTAAACTTTGTTCCATTGAAATATTGGTCTTTAGGCTAAGCAAATACCTAAACCAGTTGTGAATTATAAGCAAAGTAGTTAAAGAAAGTTAAAACCCAGGCATATTTGAGTGTTTTAGGAGATAAGAGGTTGTGGAGCTGTTGGTTTTTTACTACGGAATTTTTAGTTGAAACATGTTCTCTTAAAAACTTAAAAAAGTATCCCAAAATTCTATATAGAGCATTACATTATATAGAATATATAAATCGTTAAAATCATATTCCCTTCGACTATATATTTAACAAAGTTTCGACTTCAATTGTTTCCAAAAAAGTATACCCGAGCTAAAATTCAATGCCTTTTCCAGCATTCTAGCTTTAAGGACAAACAGGACCACACGTGGCAGACACCCGGGGTAGTGTGTGTGTGTGTGAGAAAGAAAGAGAGAGAGAGAGAGAGAGGCAGCGTTTGATAAGCAAATAGAGTCTACTTTAATCTACAAATTGAATTTCCCTACATGAAACATGAACGCGTTCGAAGCATTCTCTTTTAATTGCCGCACAGCCTTACGAACTTTGTTTACATTGGGTACGTGGCAAATAGAGTAACGGGGAGGAGTACCTACATAGATGATATACCCATGGAGGACCATAAAAGGACTACAAGCACTGAGGGCACAGACGGGGAAAAACGATTTGTAGCCCTCTGGGCGACGAATTTGTTTGGCTGTCAAATAAAACAAGACGCATCAAATTATTTCAAATTTATCGCGCAGACCCAACCCGATTCCCAAAAAGAAACAACAACAACAACAAAATAAAGTAAAAGGTAGACATTGCTGTCTATGGAGGGTATATCCTGTGACACGAGACCCTGCAGGCGAGTACTGACAGCTGGTTACAGGACACATACAGGGAACAACCCTCAAATAGACAGCACCAAAAGACTATTGAAATGTTTGTGAGTAGAGCTCAGGTAGGTACAGCTGGGAAAGACCGAGAGAGAGGGAGAGGAAGAGGGAGAGATAGTATGAGAGAGATAGAGATTGAAGGAGAGATGTGTTGTCCACATTTGCCACAGATTCGAACCGCAAAATGACAGTCGAATGGACAACAAAAAACGATTAATGGCTTTCGCACTGGATATTCAGCCTTACAAATGTATCTATGCATCATTTGTTTCATTGTATCTATAACTCCCTCTCTCTCTCTATCTATCTCTCTTTCACTCTGTTTCTGTTTTTCTCCAAGTCCGAATCGCTGGCAAATCAAAATTATATTTTGACACGCAGCAGCAATGTATAAAACTTGCAATTAGTTGCCACAAATCCACACAATCCACAACTCATCACACTGATGATTGCTGCACATGCCACACACAAAAACTATAGATACATGTACTTTATGGATTTCTCTCTGTCTCCCTCTAACTCTCCCTCTTCCACTCTTTCTCTATTTTATTGTGGACTCCGCAATTGTGGGTTAATGGCACTTTAAACTCGACTCCACAAAACAGGAAGCGTCGACTCTCATGTAAGTATCTAAGTATCTCATTGCTATAGATATTTTATCTTTTTTTTTTTGGTTCTGCTTTTAAAGTCTTTCCTCTAGTGTTTTTTTGGTTTGCTTTTGCCTTTGATTCATATTTGGCACGCAACAATGCAATTTGCCCAGTTTCAGTTCTTTTTTTTCCCAAATATACTATTTTTTTGCTTAAAACAATATCTAACAAATATCTGAGTGTCGAAAAAAACAGAGCTAGCAATTACAATTGCTTTTCAATTGCACAGAAATGGCAAAAGTAACGAGTTCACCGACACACGTTGGGCGCCATTATGCAGAAAATTTTGCTCTCGCCGGCAAAGAATTTGCAACTAGTCGTTGCACGCACAAATCTCATGCATATGTCGGCATCCTTCACATATATCTCTTTTTGCATTTATGAGTCACTTTTTATTACCTCTTTCCTCATCTTTCCTTGTGTTTTTTTTTTTGGTTTTGCCTTTTTTGGGGCGTGTTTGCATAAATCAAAACGAAAATGAAAACGAGAACATGAGAACAGAATGAAAATGAAAACGAGTAAAAAAGGGGTATTAAAAAAAAGGAGGTACACTGTTCAAAAATGTTATTTTTGCGTTTTCAAAGGGAGTAGAGCACTAACATTTGCTGAAAAGGAGAAATTAATTTGATTGTAAGAGATTCCGGATCGAACAACTATACCCTATAGCTCCCATAGGACAAATCGGTCGAAGATTGTTGATTATGTGTAGGGAGATATGAAGTTTTAGTTGAGCAATTGTAACCAAACTCATACATTATGTGCAGGGTACCATTATAACTGTCCTCACCAAGTTTGGTCCGGATCGGACAACTATAGCCTACAGCTCTCTTAGGACAAATCGGTCGAAGATTGGTTATTTCTATGGAAAAACGCGCACTAGAATGAGTACGGGGTCTTTTACAGTCTCGACTGTAGCGTTTGTTCCTTGTTTTCTACCATTTTTCTCAGTGTTTTCTGCTCTGGAGATGCGATGACTCGAAATGAACGAAACGTAGCGCTTAAAATGCAATTTAGTCAATGCAATTAAAGCCTGAAAACTGGACATTGCCTTGATGACTGTACTTGGCTGTCGCTGGGTCTTCCAGTGTCTCCGTTTCCCTTCGGTCTTTCAACTGCTGTCCCCCAACGTTTTGCTGTCTACCCACCCGCACCGACCCCCCGCCCAGCCACGCCCAAAAGCGAAACAAGCGCCGACTGATTTTTATCAACTAACCAAGCGTAACGCAGACAAACACTTCCTAAATCACTTGAGTTGTTCCAAACGTCGTATGGGCCACTCTCCCTCTGCCTAACTCCCTCCCTCCCACTCTCTCCCCCTCTTTTCTCCAGCCAACTCTTGAGCAACCCTCGCTCTATTGCTGACTGCAAAGAAAACGTTTCCTGCGCACATAAAACATAAATTATTTAATTTTTTTCTTTCTACTACTTCGCTCTCTCGCTCCTCTCTCTCTCTCGCCTAGAGAAAGAGACAAACCAAAGACGACAACCAAATGGTTCAGAGGGACAGAGAAAAACCAAATATTTCATATGGGTGCTAGGCGAGGGGGCGTGGCTTTGGTGTGGGTGTGTGTCTATGTGTGTGTGTGTGTATGTCTGTTTCTGTTATCAGCGTTGTCGATGGCGGCGCTTGGAATAAAAATTATGAAACACTTTCGCTCATTGACTTCATTAATTTATTTTGTATTTATTTTGTGCCTTGTGCGCGTATCTCACAGATACATTTCATTCGCAACGGCATTTGGGATTAGGATTTAAAACACCTTTTCAAATTTATTTTGCCTGTTTTTTATGGCATTGCCTTGTTTCTTTTATGGCCCAAATAGTCGGTCCTTTGTGAGTTTTATTGTTTGACTTTTCACTACTTCATTAAGACTTTCTCCCGTTCTCTCTCCCTTTCTCCCTCTCTCTCTCTTTCTCTGATGTTGGCTCAAATTTCCCGTAACGAATTGCAAAACAGAAAATAAAAATTAAATATCAAATTCACTGAATTACCGTTAAAAAAAAAACCGTTGCGTCCAACATGGGGTGCAATTAATTTGTGAAACCAAACTCAAATGGCGCCCAACGTGTGCTGCCATTTGTGGGGTGTGTGTGTGTGTGTGTGTGTGTGTGTGTGTGTGTGTGTGTGTGTGTGTGTGTGTGTGTGTGTGTGTGTGTGTGTGTGTGTGTGTGTGTGTGTGTGTGTGTGTGTGTGTGTGTGTGTGTGTGTGTGTGTGTGTGTGTGTGTGTGTGTGTGTGTGTTATTAATTGATTCCGTTTGCCTTTGCCGTCGTCACTTTTACCATTTTGGCGCCCAACGTGGGTGCACTATCAAATTGGGCTCTAATTTTGAGTGCTCCCATATCAGTTCCTTCAACAGACTTCCATTGGCAATCTATTAAACGATAGCTACGGCTACAGGAGCCAACTTTTCGCACTCTTGTGCACCGCACAATTCAATCAAACTTGCCCGAAAGTACAAAAAAAAAATGAAGAAAACTTTACGACACACTCATAAGCAAGTCTCATTCACCAAAAAAAAAGGCGCCCAATGACTTTGGCTTCTCCGAAAAAAAAACCCAAAAAAAGGAAATGAAAAACGTGAGGTAGAAGAAGAAGAAGCAGCAACCGAAGGCGCCACGTACTAGACCAAAGGAGGAGTAGCAAAAAAGGAGCCAAGGAACGTTTTGCATAGGAAATGGGCAAAAGTCAACGCACAGACGAGTCGAGTAGAGAAAGTTGAAGAAGAAGTAGAGGGAGAAGAAGCAGGAGGGACCGTAGAAAAGAGACTGAGGGGGGAAGGGGGGTTCATCGGGACCGACAGGAATAATAAATATTCAGTTTAAGTAAATGGGCTTTTATCGCGCATCTCTGGGGTGCCATAATTTGCCATTTTTGCCTGCCAGTCTGCGTATTTTTTTTTTTTTCCTACTTCTGTGCAGATTCTTTGCCTCAGTTTTTGGCGAAGAAACTCCTACTCCTATTTTTCTCCACATACTCGCTATTTGGCTGGGAGGCAAATGTATGTAATTGATTCAACAAACGACGGCGCAAAGGTGCCAAGAAACAAAGCGAAAACTTGGCGACACCGTAAACGAGAAAAAAAAGGAGAAAAATGGAAAAGAAAATTCAAATTGAGTAAAACATTTACATAGTCTGGTATACCCTACTAAAGGCAGTAAAGTAAGGTAGGGAAAAATTCTTGATCAAAACTGGCGAAAAAGTCATTTTGAGAATTTCTCTGGAATCTTTGAGCTTAACAGTTGTAATGCTTTTTGAGGTTAGGGTAGTGTCGTTGGGAAAAGCGAATGGCAAATCGTCAGCCACAACAATTATACGCATAATATATTTTTGCCATAAATATGCATTGGTCTTAATGTCTAGCTCAGACTTCGACTGCAAAATTATAAAATATCAAAAAACACAACAAAAAAACTGGTAGAAAGGGCCATAAAACACTTGAGACGACTGCAAAAGACCGCGTACTTTAGGATTATATATCGAAAAATCGGAAAATATTACATTTCAAGTAAGAAAAAAGTGTTTCATATAAAACACTGATTTTCGACGAATTACTTCTAGACTTGCTATATGATATAGTCATCTGATGTTGCTCAAATTTGTTCCGAGTTAAAAGAACCATAAATTGAACACAGTTTGTTCGAAAAATCTTAAAAACCACCAAAGTCTATTATTTCCCAGCTTGTTTGACAGTGAGTGCTATAATTATTATTACTTTTCAGAAAGGTAAAAGGGGGCGTGGCAAAAGTCGAACACGAAAACTCAAAACTTTTGTAACTTTTAACTAACTTTTGTTACCAATTTTGCTTGTTTTAGTCATAGTCTCTGAGTCTAACGAACATCTCAGACCCCTCCGTTTCTTGTCACTACAGGGTCTAAAAAGCAGCCAAGTCACGCTCGTGCTAGAAAAAGAAGCATTCCCGACTCTGCATGCCATTCCACTCGACTCGACTTGAGTTCGAGTTCAACTCCTCCTATTTCCATCTTCGGTGCGAAACTGGTCATAAAATGTGGATGAAATTGAAGCAGAGGAAGCAGGGGAAGATGAAGAAGAAGCAACAGCAAACAGAGGAGGCATTTTTGTGGCGGCAAATCACTTCAGCGCCTTGCAGCAACAATTTAGCTCATTTATTTTTATACATTTTAAGAAACAATAAACCGACGGCCCATAAAACACGCAGTTACAAAATGAAAATGATTTAAGACAATGACTACACTCCCTCCCTCTCTCTCTCTCTCTCTCTTTCATTCTCTCTACCTTTCTCCCTTCCCCTTCTTCTCATATATCTCCTATTCCCCGCCCATTCCCCCTAAAAACATTCACATGAATTATACGTATTTGGGCAAAAGTTTAACATTATAATTGCAACGTTTTATAATACCAGAGCTTTTTTTGTGATTTACGACTAGGTAGATACGAAGATACATAGATACGCAGATACATAGATATATCAACTTCCCCACGATTGACAGTCAAAGCAATAAATGGACAGAAAAAAGTCTAGTCAGTTATTAAAGAATATTTTATGGGTCGATATATTGTGGACTTCTTTAAAGTAACCAACTTTTTAGACCCCAGAAGTTGGCTTTTCAAGACCTAGAACTCGTCGAGCTATACATCCAACCAATTTGCGATAAAAAAGTGACCATGGAGGACGTGATTTGTGTAAAAGTACTTACAAAAGTGTTTTAAAAAGTCTATTTTGAACTAAACAGATTTTATTATGTACAAAGCCACAAAGAAAGTGTAAAAGTGACCATGGAGGACACATCCAACATAGCCAATTTTTAACTTTATCATTAACATAAAGCAATTAAAAATGGTTGCCTTTACTATAGTTTAAGTAGGTCTTGTTGAAAACAATACAATCCAACGAAAAAGTGACAATGGAGAGAACTTCAAGTGACCACGGAGAAGTCAATGGTAAATAACAGCTTTACATGTAAATTGTTATCAATTAAACATGCAAAACATTAAATACTCATATCACATTTATTACCATTCTCAACAAATGACCATGGAGGACACACTTTTGTATGACTCATATGCAAAAAGGTAATAAGCTTAGCTAAACGGATTCCATATACTTAATGTTGTCACTTATGATGCACTGCAATTACAGCTCAAGTGCCTGTGAATAGAGGTGTTTGCGAGTGTATGTGTGAGTGTGTGTGTATACGTGTGTATACGTGTGTATACGTGTGTATGTGTACGTGTGTGTGCATCTTGCAACTCATTAGTGCCACTCAAATCGCCTGCCATTTGAGGCACTCTCGAGCAGCTAAAAGTCGACACTTAAAGTCGACGTGGCAACTCAGTTCCCTTTTTGGCTTAAGAAAGTGTAAAAGTCAAAGCTTTAGATAAATAAATAGACGAATAGAGAGTAGAAGGTGAAGAGGAGGAAAGGCAACAGGGCTTTAACTGAACTGAAGTGAAGTGAAGTTTGGCAACGTTGCGTTTGCAAATAATTCGTTGCAGGCATTTAATGAGTTGCATCTTTAAATCTGTGTCGCAAAAGCATTTTGCTCCACTTTTTGGGCCAAGTAGCATTCGGGGTAGACGTTGTGAGTGTTACCAGGGCTGTCAGGGATGTCAGGGATGCCAGGGATGCTGCACAACGTTAAATTTAATTAAGCTGCTTTTAGCTGCAACGTCTTAAGCTCCAGCAGATGCAGATACACATGATGCTCGCCTGCAGCTACAGCTGTGTGTGTTGGGTGTGTGTGTATCTGTGTGTGTGTGTGTGTATCTGTGTGTGTATGGCAATCTGTGTGTGTGTTTGTGTGTAGCAAATATTTTTGCTACCACAGCCACTTGACTCCTGCAGTGGCACTCTTTCAGCCACTGCCTCACCCACTTATGCTACACTGCACAAAATACTAGAGTTACTTTATGATGGAAAGTAGTAGAAATTTTACAATTGTAGTGCTCGACTGTTAGTAGCCTAGTTCACGAAAAACAAATGAGATAAAAAGACAGTAATCAGGGGTCTATCATGGTATGCATATTTCAGGAAGTTGGTCCAGGAAAATACTTTTAAGCCGGTGATTCATGGGTATGTCAGGGTCGAAATCAAGGTTATTGGCCAGATAATTGCTGTGGGACTGTCGCCTTATGTTTTTTGACGCTCCTTGTAGACACTCTAAAATTTCTTCTAGCTTTCGGTACTTTTTTACTTTCCTTTTTCCTCTCAAAAAATTAAATTTAAAAATTCGACTTGAAATTTTGGTAGTTCTTAATTCCTTTCCCCTTTTTTTTAACAGTGTACGCTGTCTGTTTCTTTGTGCATTGCCACCTGTACACTTGCAACTGCTTGTCACACTCCCGGTTCTCCCCCTTTTCCAAACCCCCCTCTCTCTTGCTCTATCCCTCTGCCCCTCCTCCCTGTCTGTCTTCCCAAATTAGCCTCAATTTGGTGAGCAGTTTCTGCTGCAATTTTCAACAGTTTCTGGCCAACATTTGTTGCCAAAATATTTCTCTCATTTTTAATAACTTTTAAGATTTGTTGATGCCACAGCAACTAATCGTCGGGTTCACATCGATTTTGTTGTTGTTGTAGTTGTTGTTGTTGTTGCTTTGGTATCCATTTAAAAGATTTATGAGTTTTTCCTTCACAAATTTTGCTCCCACACAAGCTCTCCCTCTCTCTCTTCCTCTCTCCCCCTCTCTCTCTTACACTTCAGTTCATTTTAATGTGCAACGCAATCGATTTTCAATTTAAATTTGAAATTTTCGAGTATTTTGTTGTTGTTGTTGTTATTGTTGTTTTTGTTGTTGTTGTTATTGCAGCTGCTATTTGTTTACTTGACATATTAAAACAAAATACGAAATCTTCTAAATATTTCAAATACTCAATTTCCTTCTTCAGCTAGTCTACCCATCTCTCCCGCTCCCCCTCTCTCTCTCTCCCTCTCTCTTTCTCTCTCACTCTCTCTCTCTCCCTCCCTCTCTCTCACTGTGCTTACTTTGTAGTTATTGTTTCTAATATTAAATTGTTAACTTTGCCTTAATCGGTATTTTAAATATTCTATTGACTATTTCCTTCGTTTCAGTTTCTTTTTTGGAAACAAATAAAATTTTATTAATTTTACCCAGCTTAAAAAAAGTTTAAAAATATTTTAAGTAACAGTTTTTTATCTCTACGTTAAAAAAGAAATTTATTAAATTTTATTTAGTCCAGTTCGATAAGTTATCAGAGCTGAACCGTTTCAAAACCGGTTAACCGCTTTGTTTTGTAATATTACAAAAAATTAAATTTTTCATTCGATTTTTAAAACTTTCTTAATTCTTTTTGCAAATAACAAATTTGTTTAAAAAATTATTTAGAGCTGGAAAATCCGGTTTTCCCATTCGGTTTTCAGTTGCTTCAGAGATTTGCCAGAAATTTGAGATATTTCTCACAACGAGAGTAGTGTGTGTGTCTCAGGGTGTGTGTGTGTGTCTCAGGGTGTGTGTGTGTGTCTCAGGGTGTGTGTGTCTGTGTGTTTTTCCATTCTTGAATCTTATTTTACCTGCGCACTTTCAGTTTTGCGGCCTTTTGGCAAAATACGACAAGAACAACAAATGGAATGAAAACAACACAGAAAAGAAGAACAAGAACAAGAACAAGAAGAAGAAGAAGAAGAGCAGATGAAAAACTGAAAATGAAGAAGATGTTGGCCAGCTTGTGAGCTGACTACTTCAAGGCCCAAACGCAAACGCAAACGCAAAATCAACAACAATAAACGAACAAGCAAAATCATTCGAGTGTTTTTGCAACGCTAAAGGCGGCAAGAAGGGGGCGGGGCCACAGAAAAAAAAAAAAACACAAGACAGGTTGTGTAAGCTAGTGAGAGGTGGAGAGGGTGGGGAGAGGGGGAGTGAAAAAGGTAACAGTTGTGCTGATTCACAGCAGGCAAAGAGGTGCCAAATGGGAAAAACTGGCCAAAAGGCGAAAGATGCGGGAAAATAAACGATGTTGTCTATGACAAGGCATGACGGTAATGACGACGATGGAGTAGGAGCTGAAGAAGGAGCTGGAGTAGGAACTGGAGTTGGAGCTGAGAGCTGGAAGCCAAGAGCTGCTGAGAGCCCAAAAAGATTGTTGTGTTACCTGTGGCCCAAACGTTGGCCTGAACTTTAGTTTCATCCTTGTCTTGTTTCGTTACGTTTTAGCCGCATCATTGTCGTGTTGTTTTTGGTATTTTTCAATTCAAGGTTTTGCCTCGCTGACTGTCTACCTGTAGGCAGTGCTGGCATGTTAGCCGTTTAGAGGCTACATTTTTTTCTCAAACAGCTGTTTTATAAGCCGTTGAAATTGAGTCCCAAAATGAAACTTAAAATCATTAAAAAACTGACTAAATGTTTAAATCAATTTAGCGTTTTTTTTCAAATTTTAGCTTTTTTTAAGCATTTTTTTTTGGCTTTTTCTGCTTTCCATATATTCTTTGGCCACTTTTCACTGCATAAATAAAATTTTTAATTCATTACTTTTCTATCATTTTCTTTGGAAAACTATTTAGCCATTTTCTTGTAAGCGTCTTATGGCAACACTGTTTCACACCTTTCTCAGTCTCAGTCTCCGTCTCAGTCTCCTTCTATCTCTCACTCATTCCTTTCTTTCTCCTTATCCCACTCGCTTCTTGTTGCAGATTCATGCGGCATTTGCTGAAGACACTCGAATCGGAGGCTGCTGCTATCAATGGCAGCCTTTTTTAGGTTTGTTATTTTTGCTGCTGCCTGTCTGCACTTGCCTCTGTTCCACTTCATCTCTCTCACTCTACTATTCTCCCTCTCTCTCTCTCTCTCTCTCTCACATCTGCGTTGCCTGACTGGCATCATAAATCATCTCAAGTGGCTGCTGTGTAGCGTTCTCTGTGCTTTTGGCCAAATCCAGCTATTTTGGTTTTGTATCTATAACTATAACAATTTGCAAGCGTAGCTCACAGATACACACACACACACACACACGCACGCTCTCTTGTCAGTCAGCATTCAACGTTGCAGTCACTTTGACATTTTTGTTGCACTAATTTGCGCACTTCAACATTACAAAGATACAAAGATACACCGCGCACAGATACACATCGCACACTTACAGATACATTACACCTACACACACTTTTGTTCAACTTATCATATTTTTTCCGCAATTTTTGAGCCGTAAAATTGTACTTACAGGTACACTGCCTGCTGTTTCCCGACGCCTGCAGATACAGATACAAAAATGTATCTTTTAAGTGTTTTCAGCGTGTGTATCTTTTTTCCATTCCATTATTTTTTTTTTTGGTACTCATAACAGCTGTGCGTTGAGTTAATGCTAATGATAATCATTGAACATCATCAACATTTTGTTGATGAACTCGAGCAAAGATACAAATTCTTTTGGGAAGCCTTTTTAGCCAGCTTTGGCAGCTGACGGCTTTGATTTTCTGGCCAAAAAAACAAGCATTAACAGCTGTGCGAAATACGAGAGCTAATTTCAGTTCACATTATAATCAATCATCAATTGGCCAAGTTAAGAGTGAACAAATGGCTAACAACGAAAGTTTAACAAAAATTTTAATTTTTTTTTATTTTTCAAAAATTTTTAAAAATTTGTTTTTTTTTTCAACTTAATTTTCACACTTTAAATTTTCACTTGTTTCACAGTTTTCCATTTTCACACTTTAAAGTTTTCATTGGATAATTTAGTCAGTTGGAAAAGTCTTTGATTAGTCGTCACAATTTGTGGAAAAACTTGTCTGAAAGTGAATTTTCCTTCAATTTTCACTGTTTTAAAGCAAAACTTTTGGGTTTTAAACGAATATTTTTAAGTTTATTTCAAACCCATTCCAACACACACACACACACACACAAACACACACACACACACACACACACACACACACACACACCGAAACACTGAAACACACATGTGAAATTTATTGAGTTGGAAAATTCTTTGATATTATTACAAGAGTCGAATTTGCTTGACAGTTTTCCACAAAATTTACCACGAATTATCCCAAAATGGAAAAAGACTTTTCTTTTGCCATAGATGAAAAACAGTTTTCCTTTAAGTTTTCAGTTTTCAACTCTTTTCTCAAAGCGTTTTTCATTGTGTTTTCCCAAAGTATCTCACTGTAGTTATATTTAGTCACAATTTGGGCAATTACACTGTAAGAAATTTCGGGGTTTTCCACTTAAATTGTTTAGGAAAATTTGTTGAATTTTCTTTGCTTAGAAATTGAGTATTTTTAGGTCTAACAATAAGTATTTTGCACTTAAATCCAAAATATACTTTTTTTTTCGTTTAAGTATTTAATCACCAATAACCTAAAATTAAAATTTAAGCACAAATGTTTTTAATTGCATTAAAAATATTTTAAGTTCTGAATGAATTTTTTTTTAGACCAAAATTTTACTTTACAAATTTTATACTTAACTTTTTATAAAGAATCTTATAAATTTTATTCTGAACTCAATTTTAATTTAAGATAGATTTTTTATTTAGTACTTAAGACACTTTTAAAACACTTGTCTTCAGAACGATTTGTATCTAGATACTTTTATAGTTTCTCTTCAGAACGTTTTGTATCTAGATACATTTATAGTTTGTCTTCAGTACGTTTTGTATCTAGATACTTTTATAGATTGTCTACAGAAAGTTTTGTATCTAGATACTTTCATAGATTGTCTTCAGAACATTTTGTATCTAGATACTTTTATAGAACGTTTTGTGTCTAGATACTTATATAAATTGTCATCAGAACGTTTTGTATCTAGATACTTTCATAGATTGTCTTCAGAACGTTATGTATCTTATTCTTAGTTTATAAACTTTATACTTTACTCAAAGTTACTTAGTTTTATGCTCCACTTTAAACTCTTAAATGTTATAAAATTCCTATTCAAAAACTCCCCAAATCTTTATAGATTCTTAGAAGACATTCTTCCTGGTTCGCTGACCCAATCAGTTGTCTACAGTGTCTGCCAAATGTAAATGCTCCGCTAAATGATTTATACACAATTTCAATACTAATATTTGCCGACGGGCTTAAAAAAAGTAACAAAAAACCATAAAAAAATAAAAAAAAAATTAAAAATTTAGAGTTGGAGGCGGACAACGAACCAGATTTTGACAAGCTCGAAAACAAAGCAAAGAAGAAGAACAAGAAGAAGAAGAACAACAACAACAAAAATTGTTAATAAACAAAAAGAAGCAATAATTGTGTCTAGGCAGACAGACAGTCAATCAGTGTGAGAGTGAGAGAGGTAGAGTGGGAGAGAGAGAGAGAGATAGAGTCAAACTCATCTACAATTATTTCAACCAAAAGCGTCTTCCACTTAGTGAAGACTCCAAAGGGGCTAGGGGCTGGGAGGGGCGTGACACAGTGTCTCAAAGAAGTTTCTCATCTAAAAATTACTTTTCTAACAGTTTAAAATTTGTTTAATTAATTATATTTCTTGTCAGTTTTAATTGAATTTGTGTTTTTTTATTTTATTTATTTATTTCACTAAAGAAAAAATTGTTTAAAATATTAAATTCGCAGAAAGAGTTAAAAACTTTATGCTAATTTGTTAAGCGTTTAAGCAACTTTATTTATTTAAGACTTTATTTATTAATTTAAATAAATTTAAATCGTCTTTTTTTGCATTTTTAAATATTTCTCTTCAAATTATTTTTTTTAAGCTTGCAGCAAAATTTGAATAGAAAAACCCAATTTTTAATTACAAAACTAACGAAAACTAAAAAAAAATATTAACATTTTAGTATTTTTTAACTTCAAATTAATTTAATTTTCTTCTACACAAATTTTGAATTTATTTTTTTGCCTTAAAAATATTAAAAAGGAAAAAAGTTAAAGTTACTATTGAAAAACTAAAATATTTGCAGTTAAAAATTAAATTTTTCTAAACATTTAACTTTTTTTTTTTAATTTATAGTTTTTTTTTTAAGTTTTATGCTAAACAAATTGGCAAAAATTGAATTTTTATTTAAGAAAACCCTTTTTTTTAAAAAACTACAAATTTGCAAAGAAAATATTTTCTGAATTTTATGCATTCAAATTTAACTATTATCTTTTTAAATATACTAAAAGAAGCTGCAGTATTTTCTTTACTACTTTTGTTTATAGCTTAAAACTTTTTTATAAATATATATTAATATTTATTTTATATATTTTTTATATGTAAATATTTTATATAATTTATTACTGACTTTCTACCTTATTTTTCTGTACTTTATAAACAAATTTTCCGCTCGCACAATTTAATAAACTTTCGCTAAGTTTTTTATGCCACAAAAACTGTAACTTAATTAAATTTTCCACTCAATTACTGCAGTATTTTTAACTTTATTATATCACATTTATAAATTTCCTTTAAAAAATATTTATTCCATTTTTGCACGCAGAAGAATCTTTGTTTTAAGAAAAACTTTAAACAAAAGAATTTTATTTACAAACTAATTAAATTGATTATTTTTCTTTAAGTATTTTTTTATTTGGAATTCGCAAACTGCAACATTTTCCCGTGAAAATAAAGGAAAATTCCCCAATCAATTGAAGAGCGTAAAAAAAAACAATTTAAATAAACTGCGAACACTTTTTTCGCAGTTCATAAAAAAGTAAAATACTAAACAAATACTAAATAAATAGCGTTAGGAACGCATGTTTTTGCACGTCGCAACTTGTTTACTGTATCCTATTTATTGTTTACTTCTATTGCAGTTAATGAAAATACCGTTAATGGAACAGCTGTTGACGTCGAACCGTTAGAAAAGCGAAGAGTGATAAAGCGAATAACGAATAACGAATAGCGTAAAAAGGACACAAGGATAAATATAGAATTTTTGTTTGATAGATTGTAACGGTAATATAGATAAAAGTGTGTGTAATATATTTTTTGACCTACATTTGTTGCTTTTCTTTTGTGGTTTCACCCTCTCCTTCTCCTTCTCGTTGTTGTTGTTGTTGTTGCTGTTATTGCTTCGCAGTCGCTGCTGCGTTCGCTGCCGCCGCCAAAGCGGCGCTGCTGCTGCTGCACTTGCAAAAAAAAAACGTTTGCAGTTCGTTTTCGCTGCTGCTGCGCTGCTCCCGTTCTTGCTGTTGTTGTTGTTGTTAGAATATCCAATTGTTGTTGTTTTGCTCCTTATCGCGTTACACTTTTTCTACTTTTTCTAGCGGCACTTTTCACCAAAAATATTTCGCTCAAATTCTTTTTGCTTACTTTTATAATTTACTTTTATTTTTCTTTCATTTGCAATTCTTGTATTTCTTCTATTCTTCTATTTACTTTCATTTACAATCAATTTGCAAGTCATTTGAGCATTTGTTGTTTTTATTTTGTTGTTGTTGTTGATTTATGCACTTGAAAAAAAATATGCCAAAAAAATTGTGTTAAAGCAAAAAAGATAAAGAAAAAGAAACAAAAACCAAACAATAAAAAAATTTGCAATAATAACAGAAATTTATTGTGCGGCGTCTTCACACACACACACACACACACACACAGGCATACAGTCTCAGGCACACGCACACACATACAGACGCAACATAAACGCACTCACGCAATTGACACGCATAGACACGCAACGGCGCTGATTACTGACGATTTTAATGCGAACGCGACAGAAAACGTAACGGAACACACACACACACCGACAACGCGTCCAAACGCTTCAACGATTCGAACAGAACTAAACGCGTGCTGCTGCTGCTTCTGCTGCTGCTACTGCCGCTGCTTGCTTTGCATTGCCTGTCAGCCTGACTGTCTGCCTGCTTGCCTAGCCTGGCCTGCCTGCCTGTGTGCTGTCCCTTTTGTCTGTCTCTTCGTCTGTTTGTCTTTGCCTTTCAGCATAAGAAGAGAGCGCGACGCAGCGTGCTCATTGAGAGCCAGCCTAAACTGAGTGTGTAGCTAACGCGCGAGCGAGAGAGAAAGATATAGCGATGCAAGTGAATGTGCATTGCAAAGGGTGCCATGGTCTCTCTTTGACTCGTTCTGACTCGCTCTCACGCAATGTAAAGCACATACACATGCGGGTGGCTCTCTCTCACAGCTGCTGTAAGCGGTTTACATTGATTACATTGATGCTGCTGTTAACTGCGGTCAGCGCTGTTAACTTTGTAGCTGGCAAAATATTTGCAGTGCAAAATAAAATATTTGTTTACATTATAGTTTAAATATGAAAATATTTTGCACTAAATTTTAATTATTATTAATTTAAATGAGAATTTATTCAGCAATAAGACAACATTTTAATATTTGAACTAATATAAATATAAAAGTTTAATTTTGTCATAACCATTTTAATATTATGAATAAAATTAATTTATTATTAAATATATTATGTATATTTTTAATTTTCAGCTAAGTCATTATTATTAAAAAATATTTAGCAATTTTGGAATTGTTTTTGTGCTTGTTTTACATGACAATAACATTAACATTATTTACATAAATACGGCTGTTACTTTACAGTGTTGATTTTACTTCAACCTGCGCTCTCTCAGGCAAATAACTCGTTTTCGCTCACACACTCTCTCACGCTCTCTTTTATGCTCGCCCACGTGACTGTTATACGCACTGAACGTTTTACAGGACAACGCACTCCTGTTAGCCGCCACAGGTCTCTGTTGTTGTGATTCTGTTGCTGTCGCTGATGCTGCCGCTGCCGCTCTCTCTGCCACCGTCGCTGTCGCTGAGCTAAACAGCTGTTTCATGTTGTTTACTGCGTCACATTATGTGCGTATAACAGTTTGTCTTAATTAATTGCGTTTAATTAAATAAGAAAAGTTTGTTCCAAATTCAAATTGCAATTAAATTTGGCAAAAAAATTGCAAAAAATAACCTAAAACTTTAACTAATTCGATTTACAATTTTTGTTTAGATAAGTTGATAAAATAATAAGGAAGTTAAGACTCTTGTTATAATAAAAAAATCTGTAATTTTTTCTCAATTTAATTTGTATTGATGGAGTTTTTGCAAACAAAAAAAAATCTGAGCAAAATTCTATTCTTAATTGTTTATGACAAATAATGGCAACAACAGTTTTTTATGTAACAACAGCAGCATCAACTGTTAACATTACTCTCTTGCTAACTCTCGCTCTCTTACTCAGTCTCTCTCGTCATTGCTCTCTTTATGTTAGCCTAGCAGCGCTTAAGAGCGTAGCAAAGTTTATGGCTATGCTTAAGAGAGAAACTCTTATACGCAACGCTGAGCATCGTATTTGGGTTGCGAAACTGACTAAATTCGCAAATTTCGGAAGCAACTTGTTGAGGCGTGTATAACAGTTGCTAGTAAAGTAGATTTTTAATAAAAATCGACTAAAGTTTTTAAAAAATTAATTAAAATAATTGAGTTTTGTATTTAAATAGAAGTTAAAAATATATTGCAAATATTTTAAGGGTATTATGGGTATATATATAACAGTAATTGTTGTTATAATTATTTAGAATTTCGGAATTTTAGTTAATAAATACAAGAAAACCACAATCAGAAAAAAACACACTCTTATACGCTAACAGCTACTATCGCTTAAGTGTCATCTCTAGTTTCGCATCTCGCCGTTTTCCTTAACAAGATTAATTGAGCAATTCATGTCTTATAAATGAGAGTCATAAGAGCTGAAAAGACGACGACAACATCGACGACGCGTCGTCGACGTTGACGTTAACAGCGCTGCGACGTCGAGTGCAACGACATTCGCAATGGAGACCCAACTCAAGACGTAATTTGACACCTCTCGTCTTAAGCGCAGTCTTCCCTCCCGCTCTCTTCCTTTCTCACTCTTTTACTGCATGCATCCCACTCTCGCTTGTTGAACGAATGATCGAGAGTGGCAAAAACTGCAGTTGGTTCGTCATCGATAACAGTTACAACAACTCATTTTGGGCACATTTCTCACAAACACACATACACACACAAAGACGAAGACGGCGACGCAGACGCACGCACAAAAATAATAAGGTCAATCAACGGGCGCAGCGGGCGGCGACAGCGCAGTTGTCAACAGCTGTGCGCTGACGCAAAAGACGACTGAGACTGCGCAGCCAGCAGGCAGCAAAGCAGATTAATTGCGTCGTCGTCGTCGTCGGCGTTGTCGCCGTTGTCTGTGGCGTGAATTTATGATTTTCACATGAGCGATGGACTTCTGCTCACTCACTACTATTCCCCGCTCTCCCTCTCTACTGCTCTCTTTCTTACTTTCTTACACGCTTGATCGCCAGCACCCTTACCATTATTCACTCCCACTCTCTTTCGCATGTGCTCTCATCATCTGTATGTCTTTATATGTGTGTGTCTGTGTGTGTGTGCACTTGAGCGCCGGCTCTCAGCGCCACTTGAGGTCTGTGTAAGATCTGTGGTCCGGTCAGAGCAGCGCTGAAACTGTTATTCAGTCTTCCCTCCCGCTCCCACTGCTTTGGGCTTCACTGATGCGTGGGCCCGCATTGTTGTTGTTTTCTTGTTGCTGTTTGCCGTTGTTGTTAACATTTGTGTTTTGTTTTTTTTTTTTTTTGGGTAAAATGATATGATGTGGATATGATTTATGTGCATATGGGCATATGTGTGTGTGTGTGTGTGTGTGTGTGTGTGTGTGAGTTTTTGTTTGTCTGTGTAATGCAAACACATGAATATGTGTTTGAGTGTATGTGTTACATATTTTTTAAATTTAAGAAATTTCAATATATAACATATTATTAAATTAAAAAAAAAAAAACAAAATATATAAAAAATAAAAATAATAATACAAAAAATATAAAAATATAAATTAAACTTAATTTTTTTAATTTTTTAATTTAAGGAATTGTAATACATTTATAAATACACTACATACTTAAATTTAATTTATTAACTGTTTAAAAAAAATAAAAATATAATTTAAAGAAAATTAAGCTTTTTGTAACCATTTTTTTGATAAGTTTAAAATTTTTTTTAAATTTTTTTAAAGCAGTTTTTACTGTCAGTTAAAAATTAATTTAAAAAAAAAATTGGAAAAACTTTATTTTTTAAATTTAAGTCTGAAACTTTTTGTTGTTTATATATATTTATTTTTTTTTAAGTCAATAAATATTTTTAATTTAATTCTTTTGAATGATAAAAGTTAATTTAAAAGCTATTTCAATATTAAAATTTAAATTTATTCGCTTTTGTTATTTTTTAACTCAATTTTTAAGTATTCGATTTTTGGAATATATAAAATAAAAGTTTCATTATCAACTAATTGTTAACATTTTTAATTTATATTTAACATAATTAAGTCTTTAATTTTTTATTTAAAGTATTTTTTCCAAACATCTGTTCAAATTAAAAAATGTTCTTTTTAAAATTTAATTTAATTTTTTACTTTAAAAATTTGTTTGATTATTTTTTAGTTTACTTTAAATTAAATATTTTAAGTTTCTTTTAACTTTATACATTTTTTAATTACTGCAATTGAATCCACTAATTTGCAGTTCAATTCAATTAGCTTCAATCAATGAATATTCCCAATTCAATGCGAAATGAAGTAAAAATTTCAATAAATTCATTGAATGAAGATTTCAAACTGCATTCAATATCAACTCGTTTCAATTTGCTTTCAATTTGAGTCAAAAAAAAAAAAAAAAAAAAAAAAAAAAAATCGATAGATATAAATCGAATTCAATTGAAAATTGCAATGAAAATTTTCTCAGACGATCGTTCAACTTTGGTTGAACTTTGTTGCCAATTCAATTTCAATTTCAATTTCAATTGCCGTCGACTAATTTGGCTGTAATTAAGCCAAATCAGTGGGCGATTAAACAATTGAAGATAATTACGCGAAATTGAGAATGTGAGAGAGAGAGCAGGAGAGAGAGAGAGAGCGAGAGTGAGATGGAAGAACAGTGGGAGTGAAAGAGAGAGGAAGAACAACTTTAGCTAATTACGAGTGGCAATCAAAGAACTCAAAGAAAAAAAAAAACTTATGCAAATCAGATTGAAACCGAAATCCACAAGTTGAAGAAAAAAGAGCTCAATCTGTGGGCAAAAAACACAATAATTAATAAAGAAATAAATAATGTAAGTAAAAGGTCGAGAACTCAAGACAAAGAACCCAAAAAACAGTTGGATATCGCCATGTTTTGGTGTTTAGTTTCTTCCTCTTCCCCGACTACTTCTCCTCCATCTTCATTCCAGTTCTTCCTTTAATGAAGTGAAAAAGTAAACGGTCAACTGAACGGTCGTGTATCCCACAGCGTCACAGTGCCAACAATAAATATGTGTACAGTTATAATTAAGTGATATACATCACCAGATACGAGTGGGAGAGGGAGAGGGAGGAAGATAGTGGGAGAGGGAGTGAGAGAGGGAGAGATAGTATCATCACTAACCATACAAGTTCCGATATAGACTTCATTTCTTTAGTTTCTTTCGCAGAGACCCTGTATGTGAGAGCTACAAAGTGTTTAAGTTTGTATAAAAATCGGCTCCACACCAAGTTTACCTACTAAATTACACAAAGTTATACATTTTAGTCCCAAAAACTTCAGAAGGATCGAACTATGAAGTCGTCAGTAGATTAAGAGAGTAGTTCTTAGACAAATTACTGAAATTTTCAATATTTTGTGACTACAGGGTCACTGCCAGTTGTGCACACTCAACAGCAGGCCACCACTACTACTACTACCACTAATATTTTTTAACTTTTTGCTGTTCTTAATGATTGTTTTCAATTACTTTCTGTCTCTCCCCCAATCAACGCCGTCTCTTTCAGTCTTCCACGTGAAGTTGGGCCATTGAATAGGTAGAAACGGTCGGGGGTAGAGCAGGGTATATGGAAAGGGATCGAATGGTATGGGTTGGGGATGGATTCAATCGATTGAGTCACTCGCATGTTGCCAGAGGAGCGCCTTTTAAGTGTTTACGCTTGTTTTATTAATTTCCATCATAGATCTTCAGCTGTCAGCGTTCGTCTTCCTTCTTCTTCTTCTTCTTCTTCTTCTTACAGCTTCAACTTCAACAACAACTTCAACTTCAACATTCAATGGTTGAACAGTTAACGAGCTGCCAAATGATATTCAACCGATTAGTTTGTAATACTGAGGGGGCGTGCTAAAAAAAAAAAAAAAAAAAAAAAATTATACAAATCAAACAAAACATAAATCAATTCCACTCAAAAAACAATTGAAACAATGGAAAAATCTCAAATGGAAATTGAAAGGCTTAAAAACTGAATGAACAACTTGTTTTTCAGTATTTAGTATTTTTTTTTTGGTATAATAATGTTACTCTATAAATAATTTAAGCATTTTAAAGTAATTAATCAAATGGAAACTCTGTTCAACTGTTTAGTTGAACAACATTTGTATTCACACCTCTTTCAATTTGATTGAATTGATTGAAAATAAAATGATGAAATTAAAAATTTTGGTGTCAAATTTACTTTCAGTCTTCAATTTTTTAATTTTACTTACAATAAAATTGACAAACTGATTGAATTGAAAGGCAATTGAAAAGTCAATTTAAAATCAACTAAAAAATAAATAAAAATAAATACAAAAGAAAATAAAGTAAAGTAAATGAAATCAAATGAAATTGAAGACGATTGAATGCAAGTTGACAGTGGCTGTCAATGCGACAGTCGATAATTCAATTCAATTCCATAATAAAAACCGGCGACAATTTATGACAGCCAAGGAAACAGGCCTAAAACTCAACTAATCCACAGAATAAAGACAGAATGTGGCATTAATGCCAGACACATACAGACATATATATATATAAACAGTTACTACTAAATCCATGCTGCTACTTCTTGCTCTTCTTCTTCTTACTGTAAAGGACATTAACAATTGCAGTGGGAGAATTTGGAAGGCGGCACAAAAGTTTTACAGCTAAAACGATTCGAATTGCCAATTTCATGCTTCGAGTGCAAGACTTTCAATCAAACCAGCGATTGAAGGAGACTTTTCCACTAGAAGAGGTGGAAAAGCGAAAGCCATATATAGTACATATATACAGATATGTATATATATAAACAGAATACAGTTGGATACTGTCTAGAGAGTGTATTAACTTGGTTCGAAAACTATCATGGCCTCGTCTTGTGGCAATTTGAAATGCCAGCGACAGCAACGACATCACTTTCCATCACAGCTGCTTTCCTCCATCTTCTGGTTATCTCCTCCACTCATCCTCCCTCTCCCTTTTCCCCTCCTCCTATAAACACTACAAACGGTCTTCCTCCTTTTATTCCTCCTGGCAAAGCACGCGATTTTTATGGCACATTCGTGAGCTTATTGTAATGAATTACTTTGGGATTCGCTTTGTCGGTGGTGGAATTTCGACTCTTCGACAGCATTTATATACCCCATATACCCTGTGCTGAAAATAAACCAAGCAAAGTGTTGCAATCTTCCATTTTTTTTGTTTTTGTTTTCAACTATCAGATCATAGCATTAATGCTCGTGAATTAGTTTAATGTTTAAACTTTTCATTTGGTAAATTGTCAATCGTAAGTTTTTCTTCTGGGTGTAGAATTTTGTGAGTCAGTGTTCGAGTTTAATCACTGTATCTGTAGTTATTGGGAAGTTGGGGACTTTTTTAACTTTCGAAATTAAACACCTTTTTCGACTCTTAGGAACGGAAAGGGCAATTTTAATAATTATTTTAATTATTATTATTAGCATTAGCATTAGCATTAGCATTAGCATTAGCATTAGCATTAGCATTAGCATTAGCATTATCATTAGCATTAGCATTAGCATTAGCATTAGCATTAGCATTAGCATTAGCATTAGCATTAGCATTAGCATTAGCATTAGCATTAGCATTAGCATTAGCATTAGCATTAGCATTAGCATTAGCATTAGCATTAGCATTAGCATTAGCATTAGCATTAGCATTAGCATTAGCATTAGCATTAGCATTAGCATTAGCATTAGCATTAGCATTAGCATTAGCATTAGCATTAGCATTAGCATTAGCATTAGCATTAGCAGTAGCATTAGATTTTGTGATCCCACTTCATTTATTTGCACATCATTTCGTTCATTACTTACATTTAATTTTTTAAGGGGTATCTGTTCGTCTCCCGCTCATCCACTTCATATTGTATCTTCTTCTTGTATTCTGTTGATTTTTTTTTTTTTTTTTTTTTGAGTGTAATCCATGGCAATGGTCGTTAGTCTGAGGCTCGGTTATTGACTGCATGTGGTCGGGGTTTCGCCTACTTGCTGCCAATGACACCACCCCCTCTCCTTACCCCTCCTTTCCCCACTCCTTCAGGCTCTTGTGGAACTGCCTTATAGCCGTGACATGTGGTATTTGCTGTAATCATAATTTTATGTCCATCTAAGTAGCTGCGCATGACGACTGTCAACGACATAGCAAAGGACTCATCTCGTACTCCCTCCAACCGACCCCTTCCCCTTCCCCAACCCCTATCTTTGCCCCACCCCTTTCCCTTTGGCCCAGTCCCTTTACGGCCTGGTCAGAATATGTGTGTGCGTGTGTGTGTGTGTGTTAAGTTTTAGCATCGCTGTCAATCGACACATCTGAGAACGTCGTTCACACTCGGTGCTTGCCACGCCCATTTGGCACTCGCCCATGTCCAAATTGCTCGCCATTTAAAGGAAGTTACACAATTTGGTAGCATTGCACCACCTGGAACTAGTGGAAAGTCTTGAATATTGTCGTTGTTTTACTAGTTTACATTTCAGTGGTTCCAATGAACTTATGAACTAGTTCCGAATGCATGTAGTTCACATCAGCTGTAAGTGAAATATTTGCAGGAATTGTAATGCTTTTAGAAAGATTTGCAGTTATTTTCTTGACTCTTTTCTGAACTAGTTGACAAAGGAACTAGTTCCAAAATTCAGTAGTTTTAGCGTTTGTGTTACCAAAACATTTTGACATCAGTTTATTGGTTGCATGGTTGAAAAATAGTACTCAGGCTCTTTTTTAATCCTCTTTGTAATCAATGAACTAGTTCCACCGTTGAACTAGTTCTGATCAACACAAATTGTAATTTAAATTTTATAATTAAATGGTTTTTGGTGCTTTGAGTAAATGAGATTTTTTTTAATAACTGGTTTCCTGCTAGTTCCAGTTGAACTAGTTCCGAAAATTTACAAAATCTTCAAATGTCAGTTCATTTTAGCTGAGATTTTCTTGATGTCTTTGAAAAATTGTCAGCAAAAGTAATAGTTTGCAGTAGTTGATTTTGTCTGTAATCGATAAACGATTGTGGTATCGATAACTTTTTGGGGATTTGTTTAGGTTTGTACTGATCTGATTAAAATGAGCTTTGAGTGGGTTTATTTTGGTTAAGTAGCTTTGTGTGTCTCGGTTAACTTTTGTTTACATGCTTTCTCGCTCGCTCTCTCCCTCTCTCTGTCTCTCTCCCATTCAATCTCTACTCTTCGCTCTCTTTCCCACATTTTCTGCCTCTTTTTAGTGTAACTTTTTTTTTGACGCAAAAGTTCTTTGCCGCAGCTTTTTCCCTCCCTCTCTCCCTTACCCATACTTACTGCAACTTTTCCCTCTCTTTCTCTGCCTCTCTCTCTCTCTCTTTCCCTCTCTCTCTCTCTCTCACTCAGCAATCATTAGCTATACATTAACGGCGTTGACGTTGTAAATTTGCTACTTGAAACGTTTACGGTAAATCCTTTGAGTAAACAAAGTGAATGCAGTCGAAGAAAGGCGTGAGAGACAGAGATAGAGAGAGTGCGAAAGAGAGGGCAGAGAAAAAAAGAGAGAAAGAGATAAATGAAACATTGAGCTGAAGATGAAGCACAACAAGAAGTAGAAGTAGAAGAAGAAGAAGAAGAAAGTAAACATATCCTGCAAGCAAAATCCCACAGTAACCCACTGTAAGAGAGAAGGAGAGAGCGAAAGAGAGAGTGAAGAGAGAGGTGGACTGTCATGGGGTCATAGGTAAGCGGGTTGCACCGGGTTAAAACCTATAAAACCACGTAATCTGCAAGTGAGTTCTTTAATTATGCTTGCAACACAACACATGTAGACCGCGCAGCAGGTGACAGCAGCGCCGGCAGAGCTGCCAGCAGCGCACAGTGGATCAAATGACATAATTATCGGCACAACAAATATTTTTTTAGACCTCGTACTCTTAAAAAGAGTTGAGGGGTCTGTTAGGTTTGTCAGAAGCGAATTGTGCGTTAGAGGCAGAAGAAAGCGTGGCCAAACCCCACAAAGTATATATATTCGTGATCAGCATCAGCAGCCGAGTCGATATGGCAATGACAAGAGCTAGAGCTACCAAATTTGGAATGAAAGTCCGTCTATATGTCAGGCAGATCAAGTTTAATTCAAATTTTTGTCACGCCCCCTAACGCCCTCGCAAATTGGGCAAAACTATTTTCACATGACCATAACTTGAAAACGATTAGAGATAGAGAGACCAAATTCACACATTATGTGTATGGTACCAACATAACTATCCTCACTAAGTTTGATCTTGATCAGACAACTATAGCTTATAGCTTCTATATGACAAATCGGCCGAACATTGGTGATTTGTATGGAGAAATGAAGTTTAAGTTGAGCGATCGTAACCAAACTCACACACTATGTGTATGCTGCCATTATAACTATCCTCACCAAGTTTGATCCGGATTGGACAACTATAGTCTATAACTCCTATAGCACTAGAATAAGTACGGGGTCTTTTACAGTCGGCTCGCTCGACTGTAGCCTTTCTTACTTGCCTTAAAGGATTTGTTGTCGAAACGTGGTGCATTTACCCCACAGTGCAGTTGTTCAGGAAAAGAAGAAGAAGAGTGGTAAAAGGGCGTAGGGGGCGTTGGGGGCGGTACTGGGGGCTTGGCCGTTGAGAAACGCAAACAAAATGGGAAGCGAAAGCCGCTTACAGAACCACAAAATGCTACGGACATCTTTTTGCCAGGACACACACAGGCAAGGAGGGGGCGTGGCACAGGTGAGGGAGACACAGTGAAGGGAGGACATTTCGCCGTGGCCATTTTGAAGTTTTGGTGCTGCGGCTTTTTCTGTAGCGGCCGCAAGGGAAGAGTCTGTAGTGGCAGCAACGTCTGTCGAGGATTACAATGGAGTTGGGAGACAGGGAGTGACAGAGACAGCGAATGAGAGGGAAAGGTATAGACTGAGGCATCGGGTGGTAGGGGGCGTGGCTTTTTTGGGGGGGGTAGTACGAAACCATTTGCGGATTTAATTGCCGTTAACATGAGGCTCGCTTTACTTTGTTATTTCAGTTCACGAGAGCTTCTACTTTCCCTCCCTACACTCCCTACCCTTCTCTCCCCCTTGCCCCTCTCCACCCCACCCATCTACCCCCTTTATTGTTGTTTTGGTTTGTTGGTAACACGAGCATCAAATGGCAGCCAAAGTTGCACGCAGATTAGAGACCAAAAGCGACAAACATTCAAAACTCCCGACATCGAATCAAACTCTCTTTCTCCTGTCTTGTACTCCTCTTCACCCCTTTTCACCCCTTTCACCCCTTTTCACCCCCTACTCCCCTATACCTTCCTACCCGCCTCTTTGATCTCTTCTCCTCTTTTTCTTTCCACTTCTTCAGCTCCATTTGGCTGCATCTTTACGCCTTTGTTTTGCTTCAAGACCCTGTAGTTGCTGATTTCAAAGAGGTGTTTGAACTTGTTGAAAAATTCAAAATCGGAAAAATTATAAAAAAAAATTTAAAAAAATTCTATACAAGTTTTTAAAATCTTTGCTTTAAGAATTTGAGGTTATTATTCAAATTTCAACACCATTAAGGCAGCATAACCCTCAAGAAACGTATACACAGCACTGTGGCCTTTATACAGGCACTCTTTTAGTCGAGTAGACCTACTTTTTAGCCCATTCGGCTTACTATTCTGTATACAGGGTCTTTATCGGTTGAGTTCTTTCGGGTTTTCAGCCGCTTTTCGACTAATTCGAGTTTGCTGCGTTTCTCCATTTTCCTTTTGAGGTTCTAAACGTAATTCCCATTGTTGCCAAGTTTGTGGTTAGGTTTTTGGTGGCACAAACTTCCCGCTTTCCCGCTTCCCCCATGCCCCCTTCCAACTTCCCCCTTTGCTACAGATATCGCGTGTCTCTTTGCGGTTTTTCCAAAGTCCATAAAGAATTCACAATGTTCAAATAAAAACACAAAAATATTTTTGAAGACAAAATTTTTTAAGTTTTTGAAGCTGATGTTTCGAGGCACTGTCCACGCTAGTGACGCAAGTGGAGCACACACAGAAATTATTATTTGAGATGCATTTTGCTTTAAGGAATTAACGAAGTAAATAATTTTTATTTAAATATATCTTAAATATAAAAAAAAAACTTTTTTTTTTCAAAATATTTTCGAATAACGTGATTTTTTAAAAATAAAATTCAATTCGAAAAATATTTATTCTTTGAAACTTTAAAGTTTTTCTCAATCGATTTTACGAAACTTATGTCTTAAAACGAGTTAAAAGCTAAAAAAGTTAATCAAAATTAATTAATTTATTTATATCCTAATAAATAACTTAGTTTTTAACATAATTTAATTTCATAAATAAAATTTTTAAGCTTAAAATTAATTATTTTTTAAGAGCTACAAAGCTTACTTAAAGAAAGTTTATTTTTATACTTAAAAGCCGAGTAACAAATCAATTTAAAAAATTACTTTTAAAAATTTTAAATGGATTTTTGCACTCACCCCTGTGAATCGCCGGGCGAAATGGGTTTCAATTGTTGCTCCACTGTGCGCAGATTATCGCTGATTATATAATCTAAGAGAGAGAGAGAGAGAGAGAGAGAGAGAGAGAGAGAGAGAGACAGAGAGAGAGAGAGAGAGAGACAAATTTGTTTATTAATTTTTATTAATTCGTATTTAAAAATTCATTAGATTAAATTCAAAATTTATTTTAACTCAGAATTGAAGCGCTGTTAAATGAACAGCATTCAATGCTGTTAGCTAACAGTCATTGCAGAGTTTGCTGTTAAGTTTGAATTTAACAGCCAACAGTTATGTTAGTTGCAACTTTAACACTGAACTGCTAGTTAAACTGCTACTTAACAGTGCTGTACGTTAACACTTAACTGTCATGTAAAGCTGCCACCTAACAGTGCTGTACGTTAACCCTTAACTGTTATGTTAAGTTACTTAACAGCGTTGTTTTGACTGTCCCAAAGCTGCCGAAAAACCAAAGCTTTTGCTGGGATATTTTTTTGGGACTTTCCAAAGGACATTTTTGGTACTTTTTGGATCAACTTATTTCCCATTATTTGGTACTTTTTACTTACCCTTCTGCAGCTGACTGGTGGGAATAAATTCCTCATGCTTTTGGTCCCCCTTCTCCTCGTACTTGAGCTTGTAGTCGGAATGCTTGCGCAAGGACATGAGCAGCGACTGCGTTCGCGGTGGAATCTCTGGCGGCGCTGGTTCCGGCGGCGGTTCCGATTCGCCACCGCTGCTGCCAGCGAAATCATCCAAATCATCGCAGCCGATGCCAATGCCGCTGCTGCTCTGCAGCTGTAAGGCTGACGATTTTGCTGCTGACGTTGCAGTCGATGCTGAAGCCGCTGCTGCTGCCGCTGCCGCTGCGGCCACCAGCTGTTGAGCCTTTTCGCGCAACGAATCGCTGCGATTGACGGAGAGAGCAGAGGCGCCGCTGCTTGAGCTTGTCATGCCGCTCAAACGATTCAACGTGTTGCGTGCGGCGCCGCTGCGATGACTGCGTTGGCTGCTCGACGCCGCTGTCGACGATGACGCTGACGCGGGCAGCAAGTAAGCGCTGCTTGGCGTCGCTGTTGCTGTCGCTGTCACGCTCGCTGCTTCCAGCTGCGTCTCATCCGCTGCATATTTGGCGTTTAGGAAGGGATTTGTACTGCGCGTCGCTGTCGCTGTCGCCGTCGCTGCCGCAGTCAGCGTACTGCTGCTGCTGCTACTGTTGGGAAAAAGTCCCAAATTTGCATTCGATTGATATTTGCCCGCTGCGGTGCTAGCCGAAACAGTCGCCAATTTTAGCGGCGACTGCGACGACAGCGCTGCCGCTGCTGCTGCTGCTGCTGCTGCGTCGCGGGCAGAGGTTCGTGGATGCGGCTGTGCGTACGTCACTTCCAGGCTGGAATCTTCGCTGCGTCGATCGTTGCGCTGACGCAGATATTCTGGCTCGCAGTCTGAGTTGTAGTGCTCCATGCCTGGGCGGAGGAAGAGAGAGACAGAGAGGGGAGAGAGAGAGAGAGAGAAAGAGAGAGCGTTAGTTTGTTGGACAGTTATTTAATCGATGGTAAATTGAGATAAGATTGATATGCCATAGAAAGTTCAACGTGCTGTAAATTTTAACAGATAAATACCCTGTATATACACAAATACCCTGTTAAAGAAAGAGCGTTAAGGACTATAGGCTTGCTAGGTAGTACTTTTTATTCTTAAGTTTTTCGTATTTATACCCTGTAATAATAAAACTATTCAGCTTAGTCTTAATCAGTAACTAAATCTGTTCCAGCTTGAAGCTTTTTTGCATTAACAAAATTAATATATTTACATTATATTGATACCCTGTAATTAGACAAAAGGACTTGCTAACGCGTGGCTATAGAAGATGTTTAAACTAACAAAGTGTAAACATTTTATTAATTCCAGTTCATTTTGAAAAATTTAAGTTACAGGGTGTTTGCTAGTCGGGCAGTCTATAAATATTTGTTTTGATTTAAAGTTTTGGGAAATACAGAAACTCTTACAATACACTAAAATGAAGGAAAGCAGACTCCAAATTGAGTTTATCAATATATTTTGATTACAGCGTATTTGCTAGTCGAGCAGTTTGGAAATACTTAATTTTTATTTAAGGTTCTGTGCTTTGAAAAGTTTGTTTAAAAAAATTACAGAAAATTCACTTCAATTTAGTGGAATACGTTTTGAATTTGAAATTCCAGAGTATCTGCTCGTCGAGCAGATGTAGTTTTCTCAATAAATCCCAATTTTTAGCTTAAAGTTCCTAAAAACCTACGAATAATGACAAAAGTTACAAAGTGAGCGATGAATTTAGAGCCAAAACTGACTGCAAAAAGTATGCCTACACAAGGGATGGAGAGCGAAAGAGAGGGGGAGATAGAGAGAGAGAGAGAGAAATAGTTTTTTACCGGCTTCTCTCACAACCGTTTTCGTCAACTGCTTTCAACAGGTTCAACAAAATGAAGTTTCGACGCTGCTAAATAAACTATTAAATGCGCTGGGAGTCGTACGTGTCGGTTGACCTCTCAATAACCCCCCCGGGGCACCTGACAGATTTCCAAAAATAAAAAAACAGAGAAAATAAGAATGAAGAAAGACGAGGAGAAGAGGAGAAAAGAAGAAGAAAAGCAACAATCACTCCCAAGATGGCTGGCAAAAATGGGCACCCAAAGTTATGAGGTTGTAAAAAATGAATCGTAAATTGCATTAAATATTAACAGACAATAAAAGCTACACACACACACACACACACCTACACCCACACACACACACCTACAGTGCCCACACACATTGATGAGAGGGAAAACAAATGCAATTTGAACATAAAAATTGCGCAGCAGGCGGCGATTTGCGTTTTATGCTTCGATTAGGCGTACTCCAGCCCCTGTCACGCCCCCCTCCTCCCACACTAACGCTAAAAGCAGCTCCTCTTAAGTCTCTCTTCGTCCCCTCCTGGACCCTGTTTCCATTCCCATTCAGCTGAGCTCTCGTAATTGAATTGAAGCTGAAAACTTTACTTAATCTTTATCCGTCTTCAGTTTTCCATTCAGTTTTCCCCCATTTCCCCCCAATTTCCCCGCTCGAATTTTCCTCTATAATTAAGCGCATTTGCTTTTCACAATTTTTCATTTTGAATTTAGTCAAAAAATACGAATTTTTCTTTATTTTTTTTGCTTAAATTTGCCATTCGTCTTCTCGTACTTCGCTCACAGTATCAAATTATTTGTGAGCGACTTTTTTTTGGGATTTGGATTTTTGGATTGAAATTTGTACATAAACTTTTGTTCATTAGTCGACGATGCGGATTGAAATCCAGGGAACAAATGTGATGCCAAACAAAGAGAGTGAAAGAGAAAGAGGAAGAGAAAGAGAGAGGCAGAGGGACAGACAGAAAGCAAGAGCTACTGAGTAAAGTAAGCAAAGTAGAGATACCCAGTGTATAGTGTGAAAAGTGGAAGTAAAAACACTAACAAATAGTTTGATTGATGCTTTGATTGACTGATTGATTGAGGGACTGAACTATTGGCAAGGTATTTAATCGACTAATCTGATTAAATGATAGTTAAATAAGTTTTATTGCTTGAAATTGCTTGAAAACGCTTGATTGATAATTTGATTGACTGATTGATTGTGGGACTGAACTATTGGCATTCCGATCTATTTATTTTCTGATTAATTGATTATCAAATCATTTTGACTGCTAAAATACGCTTGATTGATACTTTGATTGACTGATTGATTGAGGGACTGAACTATTAGCAAGGTAGTTTATCTACTGATTGAACCATTTTCTGATTAATTGACTATAAAATAAGTTTAACGGCTAAAAACGCTTGATTGACTGATTGATAGCGTGACTCAGTTATTGAGAAGTTAATCGACTGATCGCTTGATTTTCCGCTTGAAAATATGTAAGCTGATTGACTCAAGCTAATTGATTGATTTAATTTTATAAACTTACAATTTAGTTTTATGGGGTTGATTGACTGGTTGTCAATCAAAAGTAACCGATTGAGTAAACAAACTGATTAATTGCGTGCTGAAATGTGTAATGTATTAGCAGTCAATCATTTTGATTGACTGCCTGACTGATTGATTGACCGGTTAAGTAAATCAACTGACTGGCTGATTGGATTTTTAAAATGATTTATTGAATGATTGACAAGGTGTTCAAAACTTTTGGAATGATTGATTACCTGATTGAGGGAACAATCAAATAATCAATGCACCTAAGGGTGAACACACACACCAAATCTCTATAAATATTGTTGCTTTGAAACTTTTAAACAACCTCACACATTTCTCTAATTTACAGGGTATTTTGGGCAGGGTAAACAAAGAGTTCAAAAAGGCAAAGACGGAAAAAAAAATGTGGGATTGACCCGCCGTCAGGTCGAAAATGTCAAGTGGTTTTGTGCTCAATGAAATGAGCCCAAGCGGCCACAAAAGCCCCCAAAACCCATCAATGCAATTCAATCCTGTCGCGACGGGAAGCGACGCGTCGTATCGTGTCGCTTCGCGTCGCATCGCATTGAATCCAATCAGTGCCAAAGCCGAAATATAGTGAAAAAGGAATATAAATGAAACAACGTCAGAAATTGCATTAGAAAAGGAGTGAACGACTAGTGCATACCCTGCTAAGAATTACAAATATGTAAAATATTGGATTGAAGTGGTCATAACTTCTGTAATTCTTAGCGGATTTAGGTAGAAATTAAAGTGGGCCATAAGAAATCTTAACTGGCTATTAAATTAGCTATTTTACAGGGTATACAAGGCATACTTGAGTTTTATTGAACACATTTGCTTCTTTTTCTACAAAAAACCTTTCTCAAGAATAATTCCTCCTAACTTCCAATCAATCAATCAATCAAATCAATACATTTTTAACGTGTAACATAATCGCTGATGAAATCATTATACCCCACTCTGCAGGAGTGCATGTGAAAAGGGCTAAAACTGTGACAGGACAAGCAATTTGCCGGTATCCTGCTGGCATTGTCCTTGAGATAGTGACATGGATATTGAGATCAGATGACCAATGAATAATTCAATTAAATAAAATAATGAATATTTAGTAGTCGTTTGACTTGACTTATAAATTGATGCTTCAAGTTGGCTTAACTCTCAGTTAGACGACGGGAACTTATGTATAAAGAAGAGACAAGACAATTTGTAGCTCAGTCTTTCTGTGTGTGTGTGTTAGGGTGTGTGTGTGTGTGAGTGGGTGTATTAGCGATGTAAGTCAAACCGAAAACATCGGCATGGGAGACTCTAGAGCATAGTGCACCCGTATGTATGAGACCCTGTATTCGCTTTCAGTATATTTCTTTATCGATAAAATCGATTGTTTACGGGCTCTATAAAAATCGAGTTTTAGACAGGTTTCAATGCTTTATGAGATTTGAGCTGTTACATTGACTTTAAGTTCTCTTGGGGTAGATTACTTATTAATTTTTATTAAATATTTGAATCACTGAGCTAAAATCGATGAATTTATCGATATATTTTGATTACATAACTAAACTTTGGTTTGTTATCAACGTTTTTAAATCCTTTCCCAAGCATATAATTGGGCATCTAATGCCTATAATGCCGTAAATAATCGAGCTAAAAGCAGTAAATTCTATAATCGATATACCGATTTATTTTGAGATTTATCACATTGATAAAAGTAAGAATTTTTTACAGTTAATATGTGACAGAAAAGTTATTCACATAAAAATGGCTCAGTTGAAATCAGTTTAAGTGCAGATATGCAATAATCGATTAATCGATATATTTATATTGCTACTAAAAACTGAACTTAAGTATTCTGAAGCATTTTTTATTATTGATGACATCAATGAAAATGATTAGTGTTATAAAACACATAGAACTGAGGATAAACAAATTTTAAAAAATAATCGATATATCGATAAATTGTTATTGGCATAAAAAAATAAGTTATATTTAGTATTGTAAAGACGATTCCCAGCCGGGTACAGATCTCAGTCTGTCCAGGGTCGCTCTTTGCAAGAAAATTTATTTAATGCAATGACGCTGCAGTTCGGGTGCGGGAAATGTGGGAAAGGGCAAGAGCAACTGCAGAATAGGATGCTGCTAGGGACAATTGGATGGGCAACGTGCCGGGATAGTCCCACGGCAGGCGAGAAAACCCCACGCCTATCTACAAGGAAAATAGAGTTCAAAGCGCCGGGATAGTCCCACGGCAGGCGGGAAGAGACCCTCGCCTATCTACTAGGAAAGTAGTTAGAGTTAGTAAAGAGAGCAGAAGGAAAGCACTCCAGATATCTTCAATACAATCCTTTATTCTTATACTAATCGTTACAACTATTCCCTACGGTGCCCTGCTGCACCGCCTAACGAAATCCTATCGGCACGTGGCCGCCAACTTACTTGTTATTGGCAGACGCGCCAACTCGCGACGTCTGCTCACTCCCAGGCTCGATCGAAAAGTGACGCGACGCTCTCGATCAAGCAGCGCGGAAGCCGTCGCAACACAACTCCACCACGAAAGCTCTCTCTTCACCGACGAGCTTTCGTGCAGAGTTGCACCCGACCGCGCCCGCGCTGCCGATAGAGGGCGCCGCGTCCTTAATACAAAGTCTTAATGCTAAATGCTATATAACTATCGCCTTCAATGGAATAAACAATATTCCATTCTTAAAACTATTAATTAATAATATAAAACCAAAATGATAATGTAAGGCGGTCAATTTTGGGGCCGCCTTACAGTATTTTTATGCTTCTTGCAATCAAGAACTCTCAAATAAACAATCAAGCATTAAACTAAAATTGATTTGTAAACAGTTGATGCTGTAATCGATAGGTTTTACTTGTTCACTTTTCACTCACTTTTCTATTACATAAACTACAAACCCAAAAAAATCAACGAAATAAATGTAAAAAAGTTAAAGTTTCTACAACAAACGATTTATCGATAGGTGGCGATGTTTTGTGCCCATCCCTAGTACACCCCTCCCCCTCCACTTACTTGCCAATTGCTGACTCTGCAGCAACAACTGGGCCAACAGTTGTGTATCAAAGGCCGTTGCCTGGGCGGTATTTTGATATTCATCTTCGCTGCTGCTGCCATAGCCGTGTCCATGCCGATGGCTGTGCCACTCCGCGGAGCGTTGGCGTCTCAGCTGCTCACCACCACCGGCACTGCCACCACCGCCATTGGCTGTTGAGCCAGCGCTGCCGTAGTAAAAATCGCTGCCGACTGCGCTGCCGCTGCCAACGCGTTTACGGCCAATTGTGCCGGAATGACTGCTGGACATGCTGATGTATAAATATGCTCACTCCGTCAATTTTCTTTCACTTCTTTCTCTCCCTCTCCCTCTTCTTCTTCTTCTTGTTCTTCTTTCTCCTCTTCTTCTTCTTCTTCTTGGTGCTTCTTTAGTTTGTGGATTTCACCTTCAATTGAACTATGCACGTAACTTTTTTGACCCGCAATTTGTTGTCAATGCATGGCCCCGTTGTGGGCCACATGGGCATTTGGGGCCCAGACCACGCCCACTCTTACTTCAAGCCCAACTTCAACTTCCGTTACAGTTCCCGTTCCAGTTTCAGTTCCAGTTCCAAGCTGACGAGGATGCTTTAAGTGCTTAACCGAATTAACGCTGAAACGATAAAAACGACAAAGTGTCAGCATCACTTGAGTTAGAGTGAGAGAAGTACATATTCTATGGGTGTGAAAGAGACGGGGAGAGTGAGTGGGAGGGAGAGAGAGGGAGATGGGGACTGTGAGATATAGAGATAAAACCATAAATGCACGAAAATGAAAATAAATAGCAGCCGGTGACCTTCTGACTTCTCTTTTGCTCTCTTCTGTTCTCCTTGGATTGAACTTTCGATGGCGCTGAGTGCGTGACACGAACCAACATGCACAGACGTGCACAGACGTGCACAGACATGCTCAAATCACATTTAATACCATATGCATGTAGCAAACTTCTTTAATTTGCCTAATTAATTACTTAATTGTCTTGTAATTAACCATAAATCAATTCGATTTACAGCAAATCAAAGATTTAACAAGAAAATTTAATTATTTCATTTAAGTTATCAGACGTTGCATACCCTCTGCAAGAGTATAATGGGCTTGTGAAAAGTATGTAACAGCAAGGAAGTATTATACGGTCGGGTGTACTCGACTGTACTTTTCTTTCTTATATTAAAGTGACTTTTTATTACTTAGTTTAAACAAGATGTAAATTTTGTATCATAAAGTTGGCCGACTTAATTTATTTCATTCATTTGAATCATTTATGAAACCAAATTTCAGCCAGATCGAAAAAGTATAGCTCAAGTTATAGCAACTACAATATTCGTAGCACCCAAAAGTATGCAATAAATTTGTAAATTGCTTGTTTTAAGTGAAAAAGTTAACTTTCTAAGCTTATACTGCATATTTAACAATTTTAGCTAATAATTCATAAGTACTGCTCACGTAGGAGGTCGTGTCAAATGTGAACTCATCTCTAACTGGCACCGTCTCGGGTTTTTGTGGATTGTTTGGGGAAACTGCCTTGTGGAGCTGGCGTCAAGTGAACTTAATAGCAATTGCATTAAATGGAAGCTCAGCTCTTAAACGTTGCCTGTTATTAGTCGTTTTTGTTGAGCAGACAAGCATGCCGCCTTTTATGACCACCCGACCTCCAACCGCTCTCTCTCTCTCTCTCTCTCTGCAACCCCTGCTCACTCCTCGTTCCTTTTGTAAGTCCTGGTTTTGTTACTGGTTACGGGTACTGCGTACTGGATACTGTGTACTGTTCCTGTTCCTATTCCTATTCCACTGGTCTGTCCATTGCCACAGATGGTAGCTGACAATTTGGCTTTTGATTTGATGAGTGCGCATTTGAATGCACTCAAAAAGGGCACGACAAGTGGTCCATTACTTGCAGAGTTAACCCACCATAACCATGACTGTAACTGTAGTTTAGGGTCTTTCTCTGCTCTCAAGAGTTCATTTATTTTCGAACTCAAGCGATGGTTTAACAGCTTCAAATTTAGAACAAATATCGATTTACTTTTCTTAACTTCAGTTATCTTTGCTTTTAGTAGGGTTGGCAATATTTATGACAAAGGTTTGTTTATGAACCGGTTTTGGAACTGGTTCAAAAGCTAAAATATTCAATTGTTAAATGCTGTCTCTTAAGTTTTCAAATCGCTTTCAATTCGGAGCTTTTATTGTTAATAGTTTGTGCTGGATTATAAGGAGTGTATACCATTCCTGAACCGATTTGCATTTCAAAAGTCGTCATCTTTACTGATTTATCTGTGATTTAGGGGTATATAACTGAACTGGTTCAATAGTTTTCAATTAAAACTACTTTATTTTAAACTTTCTTTATTAAGTTCTTAAATTTTCGGCTTAAATTTTAAGAATCACAAGTTTTTTTTCTTATAAATAGTCTGAAAACCGTTTGTGAACCGCTTCACCAAAAATTTTAAAAGTCAAGGCATTAAAAATTTTATTTTGTACGTCACTTACATACACTTTTCAGAGTAGTCAAAGTTCAGTTTAATTTTCTGCATTTCATTTTTCTCTTTTTCTTTCCATTTTTTTTTTTTTTTTTTTTTTTTTTCTTTCTTTTTTGCTCATTTGAAAGTGCGTTCATTTGGTCGTTTGGTTCATAAATGTCCCTGCATCTGTTGCATCTTTTAGGTCACTTTGACTACTTCCCCTTTCCCCTACTCATACACACATTGGCAACCCTTTCTCATCGAGCATTTCACCTGTCACACCTGAGAAAACCCTTTCGCTTTGCTGAAATGTTCAAAATGCTTTGATGCTCAGACGCCCAGGCAACCACTTGGAACATGTGTAATAAACATTCGCATGCTCGACATACTTCAGACACATGCCAAAACACACGCAGTGCCATGTCGTACAAGCTCAGCTACAGATGCACAGATACATAGATAGATAGATAGATAGATACTGTGAGATATATGCACCTCTTGTGCCATTGTTTTCGGCTCGTAGTGGGGCAAGTGCTGCAAGTTGAATAAAACTTGCATCCACAGTTACTGAATGCATTAATCCTTAGGCTCAAATGCTTCCCTCTTCCTCCCACTCTTTCCCCCCTCTTCCCCCACTCTTCCCCACACTAGTCCCCACTTTACCCCTACTTCCCCTACTTAAAGTAAGGAAAATGCCCAAAAAACACTTTGATTTGAGTAAAAATTGAACAGAGTTTTCATTAAAAATTAACTATTGCATTAAACGCTTCATTATATTTATCATTTTGTTATTTATTAACAGAACAATGCGTTTCATAATGACTATCAATATTTGTGTCATCATTTCGTGCTCATCACCATCGCTTTTTGTAGCTTAACACACTCATTATTTTGCTTTTTTATTACAATTGTCATCATCAGCGTCATCATCAACAATATCATGATCATCATCATTATTACTTTTATTATTATTATTATTATCATTATTATTGAAGTGAACTTTCGGCTGAATCAATTAACGACATTTAATACGAGTCTTGAGCTTAACCTTAGCCATTTGATCAAGCTAACAACTGACTAAATTTAGTATTCACTTACGTACCCCTCAAACCTCTGCTTTCACCACACCCCCTACTTCTCCTTCCCTTCCCCTCTCCTTTCGCCTATGTGTCCCTTTTACGTTGTTGCCTTTCTTAACCATTTTTCGGGGTCTCTGTCCTTAATGAAATCGCGTTATTTTTAGGTAGCACAACATGAAAATTAATTTTGCCATTTCACTTTGCCCACATGTAAACTTGTTGTGCGTGTATCTGTGTGTGTGTGTGTGGATGTGTTGGTGTGTGTGTGTAATAACACTTATTGTGGCTATATTTGCATTCATTAGATGCATGATAGACAAGGCTTTTTCGAGGCAGGCTGAAGGTAACTTTGGTTGGGTTTCTCGCCCTTCTCTAAGTCAATAATTTTGTGGAACAGTGGGATAAAGAACCATTTTTTGTGAAAAATAAATTTTTGTTTTATTGAAATTTGTTAAATATATCCAACTTATATACTATATGTTAACATGGATTTGCACTGTTAAGTTAACAGTTATTTAACAGAGACACGTTAACAATTGAATTTATGTAATTATTCTCTATTCAAACATTTTTGAACTTGTGCAAGTTTTTTTTAATGGGTTTCATTGGTCTGAAGTGCTCTCTATGTTAAATGAAGAAATAAATATTATTTTAAAATTAATTTAAATTTAATATAAATACTTTTACACTATGTTTAATATGATATTTGTCAAAACTCTGAGCCAATTTTGACTGATTGTATCTATAAAGTGTGATATAGTACCATGATTCCTTTAATTTAAATTCGAAAACTTTATTACAAGTAAATATATAATAAATAAATAAAAATTTTATGCTTATTAAAAATAAATTTAAGTCGAACCTTTATAATTCAATACTGGTATAATTCGTTTTTCTCTATAAATCGTATTATTTTGGGGATCCCTCGTGCAAAGGAACTATCCAGGTTCGACTTGTACCCTTCTATGTATCTGACAACTCTACTTTAAAAATTTAATTTAATAAATTTTTTGTATACTCAATTTTTCTATGAACATTATTTGATAAAGCTGTCTTATTTTGAGTATTTTTCAATTAAATTTTATTTAAAAGCTTAAAATAAATTTTTTAAAGTGTTATTTTATATGGTTGAAGGGGAGATTATTACCACTCCCACCTTTTCCCATTCATTATTTGCAAAAGGTAAAAAAAAACACCAAAATATCTTATGTTATTAATAAATTCCACAAAAATACCCATTCGGCCCATAGTACAACGTCGCGACGTTGCACAGGAAGCAATTATGTGTGCCCCACAAGTAGATAAGTGTATCTGCACATGTATGTGAGAGAGTGGGGTTGTGTATGTGTGTGTGTGTGTGTGTAAGTGTGTGTGAGTGTATATGTGTGTGTGTGTAAGTGTGTGTGTGTGTAAATATCCTTTACAATGGCCAAGTCCTGGCTGGCGTTGTGTGCTGGTAATGAGGTTGTTTTGCATGTTTAGTCATAATACAACAACGTTTTCAGCTTGACGCTGGCTTTTATCTATCAAAAACCGTTAGCAGGTGTTTCAGCCGTTCGACTAGGCCGAAGGGTGGGTGGTAGGGGGCGGGGTCATGTCAACTGTCAAGTTATTGCGCATTTTTTTACCTTGTGGATATCTTTGCTGTCGCTGTTGTTGTTGTTTTGGATTCCGTTGACGTGCAAAAACATATCACAATACAGTTTTTCGACATGTAATTAAATATTTTGCGGTTTGTCAAACCGACAACAACAACAATGGTATCCAACCATCCACAAACAATCAGTAACAACAGCAAATCAAACAAACCAACAAACAAAAGTAGAAACGTTTGCAGAATGTTTGCTCCATCTCTTTCCGACGCACTGTCAGCCTATCGCCATCTCTGTCACTTTCTGCTTTACTTTACTGCCACACTATGACATGCCATAAATATGCATAGCCCATTGTGGCAAAAGAAAAACAATGAAACGCAACTCGGCCGATTGATGTCACAGGAAATGCGCTCAATTTTCCTTCACCGACAAATGAAAATGAAACACACAGAAATGAAATGAAATGAAATGAATCGAAACGAATCAATTTGTATCGCAACACCAATTCACAATTCTTTGTTCCCCTTTTTGTGCCCTCCACTTGACTCCACTTTACTCCCCCTTCATTCCTCTGCTTCCCTTCTCTTCTCTCCTTCTTTGCATTTGCATTGCGACACGCAGGAAATGAGAGCAAATGATTCACTGGGCAACGCGGCGTATGCGTAATGTGATATGCTCATCATTTGCCAATTGCGATGTCAAAGCCAAAGACGGAATAGCAAATTGTAAATTTCTATTGAAATAAACAGTGTTCAGTATTTGGAGCAGACATTTCTGTAATTATCCCTTTAAACAATTTTTTTAGATTTAAATTTTAATTTTAAAACAATTTTTTTAATACCAAAATTCTTAAAAGATTTCGTAGAAGAAGAGCTGAAGAACTGAAGTGTTTTTCAAACTCCAGAACTCAAATTTAACAAAATTTTCAATGGTAATTTAAACTAATTTTACTGCTACTTTTCCACACCAAACGAGACTTGTAAAAAAGGAATTTATATGAAAATTAAGAAGCGAGAAACACACATTTTAGTATTGTTGTGTTGTTTGGCGCTTGGTTAACTTAATATTTGCCACATTCTTCTCTATTTTGTCGCTCTTCATTGCTGATTTTTCCACACTTGCAACGTACTTAAACGTGCATATGGAAAACGAACTCAACACGACTCGAGTCGAGTCGACTCGACTCTTTTGCCAGTTGCATGCCACACTCCAGACTCCAGACTCCAGACTTTAGACTTTAGACTTTAGACTCTGGCATTTCTACATTCCACATGCATCTTGCTGCATCCACGCGACTCTTTTTTAATGCCCCACTTTAACATACAGCAAAGGAGCAGCAAAAGTGGAAGATGGTGCCAGGGGGGAGAGGGGGATTGCGAGCAGGGAAGGGAGGTGTGAGAGGTGTGTTGCATTTGAAAGACTTGCTCACTTGCTTACTCGCTCACTCATTCATTCGTTCATTCGTTCATTTTCACATTTCACTTGCTCATATTTCTTCGTCGTCCATTGCATAATATACCCTGTACAATTAGGTTACAGGGTAGTTTTAAAACAAATTATTATTAATGATATTTTTATTATTATGATTAATATTATTATTTTTATTATTATTAATATTATTATTATTATTATTATTATTATTATTATTATTATTATTATTATTATTATTATTATAATTATTATTATTATTACTATTATTATTATTATTATTATTATTATTATTATTATTATTATTATTATTATTATTATTATTATTATTATTATTATTATTATTATTATTTTGGGTATCATAAATCGTAACTATCTTTATATCTCAAATCTTAAGTTCTCTTCAACTATTGTTGTACTCAACTCTAGGGTATCTGCAAGTCCCACTTAATCAAGTTAACTACATGGCACTTACTGTTTTTTTCCTCCCCTTAAATTGTTAAAATGGAGCATGCAAAATAATTGCGTAGGCGCATATTATGTGCCCGTCGAGCTCAGAGATCGGGGCAAGGCAGCAGCAAACGACGGGAATGAGAATGAAAATGGAGTATATGGAAAGCGGAAGAGAGTGAGAAAGAGAGAGGGGGAGGGGAGTGAAAAGGAGTGTAGCAACTTGTCCAGGATGAGGCCGCACTTTATGCAACATTTTGCGTCATATATTTTAGTTTTAATTCGCTGTGAACTGCAAAACTGTTGGCGTACTTTGCCAACTGCCTCAGATGCGCATTAAAGTGAAATTGTTGCAATGCTGCAACTTTATTTCCCAAAGCCAACAACACCAAAAGCAACAAAAAATACCATTAAAATAGTAATTGAGTGCAAGTTTTTTGCAAATTGAAAAGAAAAGCATTGAAATTTGTTAAAAGCCAATAAAAACGATTAATAAATTCATAACAGTTAAAGCTTCACATTTTTCAGTAAATTGTATTAAAATTAAGTAAGTATTTAGTTTAGCATTGTCTACTTATTGCTTAAGTTTAAATTAAAATGTTTGAGAAGCGAAGCATTAAAGCAGCTCAGTAAAGAGTTGAAAATTACAGATATTGAAAACATTCTAAAGCATAAAAAACAACTTCAAACAGAAATAGTTGCAATGAATTAACTTAAACAATAAAATAAGTAGCAAAAAAGTAAGTTTAAATTAAGCTAAATAAGCTACTTAATAGCCAGTTTTAAATGCAAATTTTTTAACTAAAAAAAAAAAAAAACAATTTTTCATTATTAAGTTACATAAATTAAGCAGTTTAATGTGCTTAAATAACGCATAATTTCTGTGTTTTTTAAATAACTACAAATATTTAATCACAGCATTAAACAAGCTGAAAAAAATAGTCAAAGTTTCCAATATTAAATAAAAAACATTTCAGAAAAACATATAGATTTTCCAAACAGATTTAAATAATGTGTTGACATTTTCGTTTACGTTTTTTTTTTTAATTTATTGGCAATTTTTAAATATAGACTTAAAAAAAAGTTCAAAGGTTAAAAAAATGTACAGGGAAATATATAGAAAAAAATTTAAGTTGAATATTGGGTTTGAAATTACGTATACGCACAGAGTTTACCATTTAAAGTAAATTATTTTAGCAAATAAAAAAAAATTATAAAAATAAATTAACGAAAAGCAAAAACTGTTTTAAAACAAACAAGAAAGAAAGGTTATCTTCGGCTCGCCGAAGATTAAATACCCTTGCAGTCATGCATGTTGAGTTCATTAGATTCAGTTACCAGTGGTTCCTATGGAAGCTGTATGATATAGTAGTCCGATTTAGATGAGATTTGGCATGAGTATATAAGGAATAAAAGCAAATGAGAAGTGCGTGATTTTAGCTTAAATCGCTCAATAGACACTATAAATTTTCATACTAAGCCTTTGAACCGATTGTTCCTATGGCAGCTATATGATATAGTTGGCTGATACAAACGAAATTTGGTCAACAGCTGGGGAATGATAGCACATGCTTATGGCGTGAGTTTGGTTGAAATCGCTCAATCGACACTGAAAATTTTCATACTAAGCATTTTCATCATTTTCAAACGATTGTTCCTATGCCAGCTATATGATATAGTGGTCCGATTCGGATGAAATTTGGTTTGCACATGGGATTTGGTACTAAATGCATATAGGCTTAATTTGGTTGAAATAGCTCAAAAAAAATTTTTTTTTCTACCGATTGTTCCTATGGCAGCTATATGATATAGTCATCCCATCCGGCCGATTTTAACATATGAACTGCCTGCAGAGAGAATACACATCTGTATCAAGTTTTATCAAGATATCTTTAAAACTGAGAGACTAGTTCGCATTGAAACAGATGGACAGACAGACGGACCTGGCTATATCGACTCGCCTGTTGATGCTGATCAAGAATATATATACTTAATGGGTTCGGAGACGCCTCCTTCAATGCGTTACAAACTTCGTGACAAAATTAATATACCCTCTGCAAGGGTATAAAAATCTTGTTTTTTCTGCTAGAATTTAAGGTAAATGAACTAATTTTATTGAAATCACGTATACGCAGCTTTGCTCAAATGACACAGTGACTATAAAAACTAAGAAAGCAACGATTAAGAATCGAAGGTAAAGAAAGTCAGAGAGAGAGAGAGAGAGAGAGAGAGGGAGAGAGAGAGGGAAGGAGAGAGAAAGGGAAGGAGAGAAAATATTGTATCAAAGCTCATAAATTCTCATAAATTGGAAATAAACAAACTTAAACTTCTGGACAAAATTCGTAAAGTAAAACTTGTTAATGTCACAGCTTTGCCAGTGAGCTCTTTGGTTTCTTCTTCTTCTTTTCTTTTTGTAGTATTATTTATTTCATGGCTGTTTTGTGGGGCTTAGTAGTACTAAATTCTTTAGTCCTTTTGGGTCCTTTTGGGTCCTTTTGATGCTTTAACCGCAAGGCCAAAGAAGCGCGAATCAAGCGCATAATGATACCCAAGTCAAAGGACAAAAGCTTACTTTATAAATAAGTACATACAATTTTTTAATTCTTGTTGCACGGCATCGGCTAAAGCACACACAGTGCTAGAAAGCAGGCAGGTAATTCACACACAGAAACACCTGCAAACATACTCAAACACACACATACACACACACACACACTCTTGTGGTTGGCTTACAAAATGGTGTCAGCGATAGTTGCCATTGGTTAAAAAAGAAAAGCGAAAAATAAAGTAAAAAAAAATGTGAGATAGAAACGAAAAAATAAATTTACAACACTTGCTGCTAAAAGTACTTGACTATGAGATATCATTTGAGTCAGTCTCTCAATGAGCGCTAGATGGCGCCAGTTAAAGTTTTCAGTAACTAAAGAAATGAATTTTAAGTAACTTTTCTCAGTAAATAATTATAATTTATATCAAGTATGTGAACGTTTAAATTTTTTTTACCTTAAGCACACATTTCTATGAAACTATAACACCCGTTTTTTGATTTCTATCAAGGGTTACAGGGTATTTAAATGGAGGAAGCGAACACAGAAACTATTAAAGGTGCTGGCAACATTTTGCAAACTTGACTTTTGCCAACACACTTACCCACAGACACTAATACACTCACACACACACACACACACTAAGACGTGCCAAAAGTGTGTGTGTGTGTGTGTGTGTGTGTGTGTGTGTTGTTGTGCTCATAAATTGCAGCTTCCATGCATACATAAACGAAAGGTTATAACATTCACTATCTTTGTTCTTGTTGAACTTCTTCATGTTTTTGTTTTTATACTTTACACTTTTTTAAGCACTTTCTGTTTACCCTTTTTTTCTACGTTTTTTACGCTTTTTTTTTTAAGCTAAATGATTAAACTTCATTTTTTTACCCTTTGACATCTGCTTCATATGAAAAGTCTTGTAGTTTATCATCTTGTTGAAGGCGACACATTAAAAGGTTGCACGGGGAAAGAAAAATTTAAAAGGTAAAGGGAGAGAGTGCACGACTTGGGCATATCCTGTAGCAATATTTACACAATTTGGTATGAAAGAATCCAACTTATACGAATGAGAAAAACAACTTCTGTCGGTTTCAATACTTATAACTAGATTCCAATACAAGGTAAAGCTCCAAAACGCATGAAAAATGTAGAAACTCATTTTCTATGACAATTTGCTTAAAATTGGTCAATAAAGACTAGGTTTGTATGGTAATCTCTGGTTATACCTAAACTTAGGCTGTTTTTTTTCTAATGTTATTAAGTAATCTGGGGGAAAAAATATTAAAAACTATTTCTACATCACCATAACTTGAGCTTAATCGACCAAATTATGCGAATGGTACCATTATTGCTATCGTTACCAAGTTTGATCCGAATCGGACAACTATAGCCTATAGCTTCCATAGTACAAGTCGGTCGAAAACTAGTGTTTGCATGTAAAAATGCGCGCTAGAATGAGTACGGGGTCTTTTGCAGTCGTTTCGCTCGACTTTAGCCTTTCTTACTAGTTTTGTATGGGATGTATGTGAATACAAATTTGAAAATTTGTCTGTTTTCATAAGAAATACTTCAAATTCCACAAACATATGATAGGCAATGACTTAAATTTATGTATAAAATATTGTTCACCCAATGTGAAGCTATTAATAACATAAAAAATAACTTTTTATTAATAATAATTTTGAATTTTAATTTAAAATTTTATTTTATTATTCAAAAACGTGATAGTTTAATTTTGCATTAAATTTATTAATTATTTTTATAGAGTAACATTTATTTTTTACACTATTAAAATAATGAATAAATTTTGTACAAATCTAAATAATCACATTTTGGACTCAAAAAAAAAAAAAAAAAAAAAAAAAAAAAAAAATTCAAAATTGTTGCCCAAATTGTTGAAGCAAAATCAAATAGTTTTTAAATAAATTTGCAATAAACATTTAATTAACATCCAATTTATATTTGAAGACCCCGAACTCAAAAAGGGGACAGGGGTTTATTAGATTTTATTTAAACTTTCATAATTTGTGCCGACTTGTTGTGATTCAGAACTGTTACTCATACCGCAACTTATAATTTCTTTATTACTTACTTAATTTAATAAATAAATACAAAAATCGTACTGGAAAAATACAAGCTTAAATCAAGAACTTAACTGTTGACTGATCACAATATTAGATTCATTACAACTCGAACTTGAGAATGAATCATATTAAAATTAAATCAAAATACTTGTTAAATTCTTAGCTAAAACTTAACTGCTTACAGTTTACTTTGCTTAATTTTAAAACAGCTCAACTCACATACATATTAACTTTTGACTCAAAATACATGTTTACGCTTGAATAAAGTTGCTAGTGAATTTTTTCATTTTTTTGTAAAAATGTTTTGTTTTCAATTTCGCTAAGCTGCAATTGTTATGGCTACTTATGCTTTAGAGTCAGCTGTCAATGTTGTGGAAGTAAGACTTATCCTGCTACTGACAGGGCTAAGGGGGGAAGGAGGGGAAGGGAAGGAGATGGTGTAGTGGGGAAGAGGAAGAAGGTAGAGCAGGTATATGTTGTGTTTGTGGTTAAGACTGGAGAAGGCAGTCAAACTCAAATTTATTATGGGATTTGAAGAAGCACAGCTTGGCAGCTTTTATCTGGCAATGCAAGAACAGCTTGCTGACTGCTTGACTTACCCCCACACCCTAACCCCAACCCCCTGACCCACCCTCTCTACAGATAGAGACAACGCCCCTGCTGAGACTGATGCACGTTGCACAATCCTTGGTTATTTAGATGCCAAGAGAAAGATGCTTCGGTTGCAAGTGGAAGAAGAATGCGCACGTTGAAATGATTACCTAAAGCAAACACAGACATGGCAGCAAACAAACACATACACACCCCAACACACCCCAACACACACCTACACACACACACACATAAGAAGACTCCGCTATTGTTACAAAATGTTACCCTTTCTTCAGCTGCTGCTGCTGCTGCTGCTGATGATGATGATGATGGCTTCAAGGCTTAAAATGTTCACTCACAAAGTGCGTAGGTGTGCGGGGGACGTGTGAGGCATATGCTCTTTAGGGGGTAAATAGGAGGAGTCACACTGGCGGTAATAGTGCCACTGCCCGCGCAGAAGCTGAGTGTTGGACGCCTAAAGGGGCAAGTGGACACCAGCGGGAAGTTATGACTGTGAAGGGGTGCGTTGAGGCCGGGTGCGGTGAAGATATGGTAAACAGATGTAACAGATTGCTTTGCAGGTTGTTCTTGGGCACGCATGTGTGAAAAGAATGCAGAAACCGGCCGGCATCAGCTCGAGTTTAACCGAACACGCTTACGTTGCGTATACGTAATTTCGCATGCATGTAACTGCAGCAGTGCTGGCATTTTAGCTTATTTATAGAAAAGCTAAGTAGTAGCTTAGTAATGTAGATTGGGACATTAAGTTTTTAAACTTGTCTAGTAAGAAATTCGTTCTTTAAATTTAAATTTAAGCCAAAAACTGTTTTCTTTTAACTTGGCCCTAAAACCAATTTGCTTAAATAAGAAAATTAAAATTTATTCTTAGCTTGTTTTTTCAGCAATTTACTTAAGGGCACGAAATGTGAGCAACACTGATGTGCACTCAAAACTAGTGTCTGTCTGAAGCAGGGGTGTGTGTTGTGGGTGGAGTATTGGGCAGGGCAGAGCAGGTTGTGGCCCTCACAAGCCCACTTGGAAACCGTGTGTGAACAGGCACTTGATTGTGTTATTATTATTGTTTGAAGTGTTGCTTTCTGTTCGTTCTCGTTGTTTATCTGCATGCATTGTAACTGCGACTGTCACAAAAGAGACCTCACTTCATCTTCCCTCTCTCTAGCTCCCTTCAGCCTCTACTTCTCTCCCTCATCTTCTCACCATCTGGGCATTGTGTGTTAACAATGACAGTGGTTGAGTCTGTAGTTGAGTTTTTAGTCCAACAATAGCATTGGCCATTTGTAGTTAACCTTTGTGAAAATTGTATGCACGCTGTTATCGATAAATCATAATTCCGATAAATCTTCAACAGCAAAGAAAACTCTATAATATCTGTGAAGAAAATAAATAGAAATAATAACCTTTAGGTGTCTATAAGTGGTCTACAAATTTTTAATTGTTTGTCGATAAAAGAACCGTGTTATCGTTATCAATAAAACGTTAACTCAATGTTTAACGGTAAAGAAACGCTGAAAAGGATTGTTTATAAATAATTTAGTGTCATCACATCTTTAACAGACCAAAGTTGAAGGGAACAAGAAAGACTTAAGGTTGTACACAATAAAGTAGTGTTGTCGATAACAATATCGATTAAATGGATTTATTTAAATTTACATTACTTGTCACACTGTGCGACAGTTGAGCCTATGAAAGCGTCGTACCTCAACAGCTGCCTATACCGAGCTGTACCTCCACTGCCGTCCCTACCTTCGCTACCATCCCTACCTTCGCTACCATCACTTTTACCCCTTAATCCTGCTCCACCTACTGTTGCAGTCCCAGTTGCCCACTTTAAAAACTGTTGCATTGTACGCAGCACACACTTGAATGCACTTGAAGTGCCAAGCAACCCTACCACACTCTCCCTCTTTCTCTCTCTCTCTCTCTCTGCCGCTCTTGGATGCGTCCTTGTTTCATTAGGGTTGCCGCCGCTTGGGGAGCTGCCAACATTTCATTTGTATCCCTCAATAGTCAAGCCTTTCACAGGTCAACGGTGCATGCTTCACTTCAACTACGAATTTTATTTATTTATTTCTTTAATTTGAGTTTTTTTTTTTGTTTTCTTTTCTTTCTTAAATTTGTGCTGTGAAATATTTACGTAGCAATTTGCAAACTAACTGAACCAAATGTTTGTGGCATTTCTGGCAAATTGGCTGGAATTAAGCAAATTACACTTAATTATTGCACAATTATTTATTTAAATCCATTTTTGTCTGTTGTGTCTTACTTGCAGGGCAAAAGTTGCCAGAAGTAATAATCGTAATTTAAATAAGTTAGTTTATTTTTTTACAAAGAAGGGAGTTAATATTTAGTCAAGGAAAATAGTTTAATATTTATTCAATTTTATTAACGGCTTAGACTCCTATTAAATGCTATAAAACACTTTTTACTCGATATGAGCTTCATAAAAAATTTATAGCATACTTATTTGGGTCAGCTGAAGCCAATAGATTTACTTGCTTTATTGATAAATTTTAGTGTTTCTAGAATAAAATAAAGTATATTTTGATTGAAAGAGGGTTCATAAAGGTTCATAGTTGTAGCTGACAAGGTCTGCTACCAAATTGTATAAATTAATAGTTTAAAAAACATTGCGTGTTTCGAACTCAGCAAAATTAGGTGATATATTGGAAGAGTGTACCTCTATAAGTCACTGGAAACTAGGGAAAGTGATTGAAGTTCAAATTCAATGTTTTCAGAATCGACCCAAGTCATCAAATTTAGCGATATTAGAACTTCAACCAAAAGAGACATTGGACAAGTTGAGGTCAAATTGCAGATATTGAAGTTTTATATGAATTAGCAATATTTATTGCAATTAAGCAGATTAATAATCGGCTTATAAACTCTTATTTAAGCTGAGCAGTTTTAAGCTCAGCGCCCAAAGAGCATAAAAAGCTTCCTCAGTTGCATAAAATATTCATAGTTTAATTGGCTCTGCTGGAATTTTTGACTACTTACAGGGTATGCAAAATCAGGGCAATGCAAATTGTTAAATCATTTGCAAGCAGCAGCGAAAATCTGTGCAATTATTTGATCGTTTAAAGCAAATTTGTTTGCCTTGCAACGATGTTCAAGGAGTTCAAGAAGTGCAACCCGATAATGATAATTTGTGTGTTTGTATTCGTGCTTGTATCTCTCTCGCTCTCTCTCTCTCTCTCTCTCTCTCTCTCTGTGTGTGTGTGTGCTTGAGTGTGTGTTTGTGTTTGTAAATTCGTGTGAATCTGTTTTTCAGTTTTCCTTTTCCATTTCCTGCTCCCCGCCTCTCACAGAGTTTCCCTTTGGCGCCTTTTGTGTGCGTGTGAAGGGTAATTTATGAAAATTACTAAACGACTACACCGAATGCGTGCAAATTATGCTATTCAGCTTCACGGATCCCCTCTCCTTCCTCCCTACTACCACCCTCCCTTTCCTGACCCCAAGAAAAAATAAGTAATTTGCATGCTTCACTGACAAGTATCAAACTAACAGTTACTCTTTGAATCTTTAGAAAATATTTAAAAGCACTTGAAATTTTGAATATAATTGTTTCAACTTTTATACACAATTTTAGATAAATAATTGAGCTACATATTTTTAAAATTAAAAAAAAATTGCTAATAAAAAATACTTAATTTGTTATAGTTTATACTAACTTAAAATGTAATTCTTTATTTTATAATTTAATAAATGTAATTCAAAACAGAAACAGATAGAATTTTATTTAATATTTACTTTGTTCATTATCATATCAATAATAAATTAATTTTTTAATATTTATTCTAAATCATTTGCTGTTTGAATTTCAAAATGTCTCTGTTTTTAGGTAACATGTTTTTCCACAAATTTTTTTCGAAGTAAATGATAGTAAATTAAAGTTGGTAACAAACTAAATTCAATGAAATTTATACCAAAAAAGTTAATCTGAATTTATTTATTGGAACTTAAACCCAAAATTGTTAGATATAAGCTCAACAATTAAGTTATTTATGTCCATTTTATTTATTTATTTTTTGTTTATTTTTTTAGAACCCTTTTTGTAGTCTGAAATTTATTTAAAAAAATATTTTTAATATATTAAAAATAATATTATTGTGTTTAAAAAATAATATTATAAAATTTACTTTAATTTCTTATTTTATTTTTAATCAATTACATTTTTTTTTTATTTTAAGAATACCAAAATTAAACATTTGTTTATAATTCTGTAACAAAACTAAGATAAAATAATTATTTATTTTAGTTCGTTTATTATAGTTAAAAAATAATTAAAAATTGAATATTTCTATTTTTCATAACTCAAATAGAGTCTTATTTTTGTAATGCTACCCTTTTTGAACCAGTCAGTGCATTAAAGGGTATAAAAATGGGTTAAGTGCAGCAGGATGTTAAAAACTGAAGCTGATGCTGGAAATTGGGAAGCTGTAAGCGCACGGAGCTGGGCAAGTATCCATGCCACGACAGCAATTGGGGCAAGGGCAGATGAGCCGGTTGGAGGAGGGCAGAGCAGGGCGTGGCAGTTGCTTGGCACAAACAGGAGGCGCATTTTGCAGGATGTTGGCGCGCGTTTCATTGTCGTAAACAAAAAAGCATGAGAAGAAGAGGGGAAGAGCGGAGAAGGAGAAGAAGAAGGAGAAAAAAACATCAGGATGCATCGCGTGAACGGAAGACGGGAACCGGGCAACCATGATAAAGCAGTACGGGAAAGCTTCAAGCTGCCATCTACAGCTTTGGTTGCAGTCCCTATAATGACAACAATGATAATGACCAAGATGATGATAATAATGATGTTGATGATGATGATGACGATGCTGAGTCTGCGGTTGCTCATTAAAAATTACCGTTCTTATGAAAAGTGGAATTAAAACGTGAAGTTTCTCTGGCAAAGGCACGCAAAGTTTTAACTGTTTATAATACGCAACGTTGCAGAATGCACTGAGAAAAATGAGTTGGATAAACAGTGCAGAAGAGTGATGCACTATGTTATCAAGAAACTAAAGCAAAGCAAAAACTAATAAAACTCTAAAAAAAAAAAAATAAATTCACAAAAATTTTATGTTTATGCGTAAAATTTAGAGCAAAAGTTTTGCATGAAAATTAAACATTATTATTATTATATTAATTATTTAAAACTTTTCAAATAAATTATTAAAATACTTAAAATGTGCATTCAATATTTCCAGACATTAACTATTAATTTTCTTAAATTTTAAACTTTTTTTAATTTATTTGATGTGTAAAATAATAATTAATAAAATTAATTTTAATATTTTTTTTAATAAATTTTAAGTTTTTTTATATAAATTGTTTGTTTTTGCTAATGAAGTTCCACTGTCTTTTTTTAGAGAAAACTTTCAAGCATCGACTAAGTGAAATACCAATTTCTAGCTTAGCTTTCAAAGCTGTCAATTATCATGACACTGCACAGTGTGTAAACATGATTAGTTGCATGGACAGTGGGAAAACAAAAACAAAGAAGAAGAAAAATCTTCAAAACCGGACAATGAATCAAAAAACACAAAAGCAAAATGGAAGCTGTTTTTCACCAAAGCTTTGCTGTGAAAATTCTTTGTCATTGGTCACCGCATGCCAGCGTTCTATCTTTGTCTCCCTCTCTATCTCTCTCTCTTTCTCTCTCCTTCTCTCTTTGGGCACACTTGCACACTTTGAAGCTAAATACTTTCTTAGGACTTTGCAGACTCTTCGCTTCGCTTTCTACAACTCATTCAGACCTTGACTATTTGTTTGGCTCTCGGCACTCGGCTCTTGGCTCTTTGCTCTTGGCTCTCGCACTCGCACTCGCACTCGCAAGTCATTAGGACTAATGGCCAACTAAAAGCAGAAAGGGATGAACTTACAGCTGATAAAGTGACGGTGGTGTGGTGTAGGGGAGGGGGGTGATGCACCTATTGCCATTACTGCTGTTTCTGCGGTTGCTAGAGTTGCTGTGGTTTTGATTTTGTTGCCTCAAAGTATTACAATACAACACGTACCGCACTCGAATTTATTTGCTTCTCCTGTTTTGGCCATTGTGCATTGTTTGGCATTGTTAACGCCTTCCCTGCTGCCAAGTTTCCCTTTCAGACCCTGTACTTTAAAACTTTTCAAAGGGTCTGCTGAGGCTTCAATTTGTGAACTTGTGATTGTAAATTAAGAAATACAAATTAAATTTATGTTATAAAATTAAAATTGGACGCATTTTGAAGCCTTACTCATTATCGAAATATAGGCAACGCTAGTGACAAAAAAAGGCTTTACTAATCCACTACAATCTGGAGAGTTCGATCACTTAAGGCACTTAACAGGAACTTCTCAAGTCGTGTTTACTTCATTGTCCCGTGCTTCCTATACAACTATGTGTCTATCTATTTTCTGTCTCCTTAGTCGACTTCTCACTCTATCTCACTCTTTCTCTCTCTCTGTCTCTCTCTCTCTCTCTCTCTCTCTCGTTACCCATTTCAGTCTCATTGGTTGTATGTTTGTGTGTGTAATTAAGCACTTCAGCTGAGTTTTAAAATGTGTTCAACTTTTTTTCCTCTCCTCAACTCCCTTTCCTCCCCTCCCTTACTCCATTTGCCCCCTACGCCGCAACACATCACGAAATTTGTCGGAAAACAATTTAAGGCAACCCGTGTGGCTTCACTGTGGTTCCTTGTTTTTTCTTCTTCTCTCAATTTTGGGTAATTCTGTAGCAAAAGTAACCACACTCCATATATATTCCAGTTCATATACATATAGATGCCCCTATTGACTACCAATTTCGGTTGATTTTATTGAATTTCAAAGAACAACAAGAGCAAAGAGTAGGAGAAAGAGAGAGCTTATATCAAAGAGAAGCACGAGTAACGAATGCTCGACTTCAAAATACCCGTTAACTTTAAAATATGTTATTTGAAATTGGAATTAAACATATCAGAGACTATATAGTCGGAAGGAGAGCACATCTTCCTATAGCAGCTATATGATATAGAGGTTTGATAAATATTTTAATAACTTTCTTTAAAATAACTTTTAAACAAATAAATTTTTCATTCCAATTCATATTTAGAGCATTTATTTTCGACCGATTGATGCTGATCAAGAATATATAAACTTATGTACACAATTTGAATATCCCTATTTCAAGCAAACCCTGTAACTTATCTCTTAACAGGTATTAATAGTAAAACCAAAATTCAAAATTGTTTTTTTTTTTTTTTTTTTTTTTTTTGTGTATTGTGTGTTGGCAAGTGGTTGCGAGAAGGCGCTGGAGATGAAAATTCAAATGGACTTTTCACCAAAACGCAAAACAACAATAACAATTTGAGTTACGGTTAGTTGCAGTTCACTGCAGTTTGCAGTTGAAGTAGAAAAATGAAGCGAATACAGGTGAAAGTTGATAGGTGTTTGAAAAACTGATGTTAACCAATACAAAGCAAGGATAAAAGATAAATGGAAGAAGCTTTTTGATAAGCAACAAAGAAAGTATGTTTGCCATACCAATAATGGCATATACAAAGGAATTATGACACATGAGTGAAGCTTCTTTGAAGTAAAATTGAGAGGGGTGAATGAGAAGTTAATCGGCAAATAAAAAGAGAAGTTTAGAAAGGTATCAGAGGAGCAAACTAAGAGTGAATACCTCTGTAAAATTAAATGAATATAGGTAAAGATAATTTGTACTCTTCTCATTTTGATATGCCAAATAAACTCTGAAATCAGATCGTGTTTGGCCACTCAAAAGTGAAACCAAATGCGAATAACCAAAGTAATAAATGCAATGGATATGCACAAACATGAGCAATGGGAAAATCCATTTGGAATGCTCTAATTAAAGACTTGCACTCAAACACCTCACACACACCCCTCTGGGTGTGCATGTGTCTGTGTGTGTGTGTGTGTGTGTGAGTCCCTGGCTCCCACACCTGCTTACATCTACGATTGAAACATCGGTTTGTTGTGGTGCACTCATAGTGCCTGGAAGGTAATGCTCTGTTGCCAACTACGAGCACTGAACAAATCAAAGCCCAGAGTTGAGTCTGTTATCCGCCCTAGGGTATAGTTGTTGGTGTAACAACCTTGATGCTAACCAGCAACAACAAGAAGTATACACTCACACACATGTACTCCCTTACACACACACATACATACACGTATGTGTGTATGTAGCCAACAATTCTGCATTGAAGCGAGTTAAGTGCTTGAATCTAGCAAATGCAAAATGCAGTTTGTGGTCTGCGTTGTCAAGCAGCTATTACACACTTTTAGCAGCAATTTGAATTAAATGCTGTCATCCTTGAGATTGACAGCATGAGAGCAAAAGAGATAAGAGATGCTGACTACAAATGGGGGGAAGGGTATAAAGATGGAGGAAGGATAAAAATAGTTGTCTCCCTGTGTTAGCCTTTGGGTGCACTTGTAACACTTTTCATCTGCTACTTTTTGGTTGCACAAACTAAATGAAATTATTTCCGTATAATTTATTTGCACTAACCCAAGAAAATGATATAAGTGCGTGGGGCGCTAACTCAGCCCTGGGGCGGCATTCATTAAGTGCTGCCTGCCAACGCACAGTGGTGCAAGTGCTTAGAAAACCAAAACATAATTGGACTTTAAATAATAATAATAAAATTAATAGTAATAATAATAATAATAATAATAATAATAATAATAATAATAATAATAATAATAATAATAATAATAATAATAATAATAATAATAATAATAATAATAATAATAATAATAATAATAATAATAATAATAATAATAATAATAATAATAATAATAATAATAATAATAATAATAATAATAATAATAATAATAATAATAATAATAATAATAATAATAATAATAATAATAATAATAATTATAATAATAATAATAATAATAATAATAATAATTATAATAATAATAATAATAATAAATATAATAATAATAATAATAATAATAATAATAATTATAATAATAATAATAATAATAAATATAATAATAATAATAATAATAATAATAAAATACAAAGAAATTTTTCTACTTAAAATAAATTTTTGTCTCCAAATTTTTGAAAGTGTTTCTACTCTTTTGAAAATCAATTTAGTTGACAAAATGTTTCTTCTTTTTAAATAACATAATTTCTGTCCAAAAATAATTAATTTAAAATAATTATACTTTTCATAGAAAAATTAACTTTCAGGGAGGACTAAAGTGCAAATTAAAATTTTTTTTTCTTTTTTCAAGCTTTTCAAGACTTTTTGCTAATTTGTTAAGTTGCTTAACAAAATTGTTTTTACATGAATTTTTTTAGATTCACACCACTGTACGACAGCCTCACTTGCCGCTCTCCACTGCAGATTCGCACACTCTTATGGCTCATTCCCTTGGCGCTCGCTACAATCTCAGTCTCAGTCTTAGTCTCGTTCTCTGTCTCAGTCTCTCCGTCGCATTCTTTGCCTCAATCCCTGTCCCTCTCTGTCTCCGTCTCCGTCTCCATTTCATTCTCCGCTTAAATCTCAGTCTCAGTTGCTGTCTTCATCTGCGTCTCCATCATCGTCTCATTTGCAGTTGTATAATCGTTCGTCTTCATCATCATCATCAACAACATCGTTATTATTACAGTGAAACAGTGAGACAGAAGGAGAGAGAGGAAGAGAAAGAGAGAGTGAGAGAGAGCGACAAATTTATGCTTGACATAGAAACACAATTTCATCCAACTGTCGGCCATTTTGTTCATGTACTTTTCCGAGTCGCTCGCCTTCATTTGGCGTGTTTTTCTTGTTTTCTTGTTTTCATGTCTTCTTGTTGTCTTCTTCTTTATTATTTTCTATTTTTTTTCTACCCTTCCATTTAACTACAGTTTTTTCTGTTAATTGTTTTTTTTTCTCATTTTTTTGCATTTGGCTCTCAAATTGAGTTGCAACTCGTTCAAAAATGTGAATGCTTTAAATTTGTGCTGTTCATTCGACTAGTAAATATCCTGTCTAAGGACTTGCCTCCTTTGACATTTGGTATTTAAAACTTAAAAATGTTTGCCATTTTTTTGAGTGTTAGTTGCCGCTGACTCTTGAAATACTTCACTTTTCCTAGCTCAGTTTATTTTTGTTTTGTTTTTTTTCGTGATTTTTAGGAGTCTGTCTAAAATTAGTGATAAGTATGATAAGTCGAACAAGTTACAGTTTATATTTTAGATTTGATTCGTGACTTTTTTAATGCGATTTTGTCAACTGCACTGAAAATTTTACTTTGTTGTTTTAAAAACATATTTTAAACATTTTTTTCTTTTGTATCTACCAACTCACAGTAACAAACTACTCAGACTACTCTCTCTCCCTGTCCCTTATTCACTTCCACTTTACAAAAAATGTCCAAAAAATCCCAGAAATAAGAGAGAAACCAAAAACAAACAACTCGAATGTGAAAAATTAACAACGTTTTAAATGAAGACTAACGAAAACATTTTTTCTCAACTTTGAATTATCTGCAAATGCCACAAAAAATTCCTGTATATTTCGGAATATTTCACAAATTAAGCTCACTAATTGCCAGGAACTGTATGAAGTTTGGTGAGCACAGAGTACAGAGACATCGAGTGATGGTAAGGAGTAGAGGTTAGGTAAGTGGGATGCTTTTGAAGGGGTTATAAAACACCAGAGAAAGGCAAACATTCTCATAGCTTGTGCTTTGTATGCATAAATACCTATTAAGCAGCTGCATAGTACAACAGAAACGCACAAATTGTGCTGAGAATGCAAAGAAAAAGTACGATGAGAGCTGTATATGTGTGTGTGCCAAGTGGTGTGTGTGTGTGTGTGTGTGTGTGTGTGTGCAGGTGTGCAGTGTGTTCGAGCAGATAGCTTAAGGTTCCATGCATCATGACGAAGCTGTTGACACTTCATAAATACATGAGTTGCACTCAGCACACACACACGCTCACACACACACACACACACACACACACACACACACACACACACACACACACACACACACACACACACACACACACACACACACACACACACACACACACACACACACACACACACACAAATTAGATAGGCACAAGTATGTGTATGTATGCAATTGTTACTTGCAACACATTGTTATACCCTGTATAGCTATACACAAAGCAGCAGTCCCAAATAAACATTATTTAGTTACTTTTGTTCATTTGATTTTTATAAACTTTAATTAAAAATTGTGAATAATAAAATAATATTATATAAAAAATATTTTTAATTTTTATATCGACTTTTCATAGTCTGGAAAAAAAGAGGAATGAACCAATAAATTCGAACCAAAATTTCATGGCTTTATTCGCAGCTAAAAATAATATTAAAAAAAAATGTAAACAAATGATTAACATTAAAGCACTAAATTATACAATTTAAATAAATATATGTATTATAAAATATATAATTTATATTTTTTTTTGTTTGATTACTTTAATTTATATTGTTTATTTCTACTTTCGTGATGCTTAACACAAAACTATTTGGAAATTAATTTAAGTCTCTCTGAATTAATTTGTGAATTTGTTTATTTAATGCTTATTAAGAGTCTTTAAGAATAAATTTTTCACAAAAAATTATTGTTGGAGTTATGATGATTAGTTAAGAAATTATTTTAACATCAAAATAATGCAGGAACTTCGAAAATTTGGAATCAATTTATGAAAAATCTGACGCGATTTTCATATTAATACTTATTATTATTGACAACAATTTTTTTTTTAACTTTGAATTTAAGTATTTGAATAAAATACTTATTTTTATTTTAATAATTTTAAAATTTTAATTTTTTTTTGTATACTTTAAACTAAAGTTGCTTTTTATTTCTATTTAAGTAATTAGCTCATTTAGATAATTTTGTTACTCTTTTTTCTCCTTTAAGAAATCTTTTAAAATTTTTACTCGAACTCTATTTACCCCATATAAGTACACCTCCTAATAAACTTATGTGTACAAATTAAGAATATACAGGGTAGCTGCCAGTCGATTATTGCCAATTGCAGTCTCTCTTTATGTTTCTTTTGCATTTTTTTTTATGCTGTGTCCTCACTGAGCACTTGAACAAATTTACACTTGTATCACTCATACGCTCCGTTTTTATGCTATTTGCTTCGCACACACACACACACACACACACACACACACACACACACACTAGTACACCTTTGCACACCACCAGATTTTGTTGTTGTTGTTGTTGCTGTTGTTGCTGTTGTCAACGCTTGTTTCACGCCTCAACCGTCGCATGCGGGCAAAAAACAAAACAAGCTGAAAATAAAACTACTAAAAAATGCAATAAAAAAAAGAAATATAATAAATTGTGGAAAAAGTCAACATAATTTTAACAACTAAATTAAAAGCACGCGACATTTGGGTTCACTATGGAAATGACAAGAAATTTGTATGACCAAACTAATGATCAACTAGTGGAAAAAAGCAACAAACGAGTTTACCAGCCTTAAAAGACCGAGCACTGATTGTGACTAAGTCACACAAAAATCATATAATTAATTGTTTATAGAGAGCATTTTAGACTTAATTTATTTTAAAAGCAACTTGTTATAGACTTTAAATCTTTTTGAAAAATAAAATAAATTTCTGCTTTAGTTAAATTAATTTTTTTATTAATAATATACATAAGTCTATACAGGAAATATATATTTCTTTGAATAATAATTTTTGTGTATTATTTAAAGTGAACTTTGTTTATGTAAAATAAAAGACATCCGCTTCCGTTTTTTATTTGGCAAGCAAATAGTTTGAAAGGTTCGATGCCCGAGGAGTCTGAAAGGCAAATGATTACACTGAGAGAAATCGTCAAGTTTAAGATAAATAAAATCGAATGAAAAACTTAAATTTGTTTGTTGCTTTCAGTTAAATGAAGTGAAAATTTCTTGAATCAAATTTACTACCATAACTTAAGAATAGTTTAGGGTAACCAAAGGTGCAATGTGTCAAATCGTTCAACATATTTTCTCCATTTTTTTTGTATTCATTTTTTTTTTTCTTCTTGTTTTCTGTCGTGTTTGCTCGTAATGTTGCCCTGGGGCTATGACAAGTGGCGGTACGACCCCGAAATAGTGCCAAGCAGCATTTAATAGAGAGTCCACTCGGTGTGGTATCAGGGGAAAAGCAACAATAGGAAAATCTGCAGTCTGTGCCAAGAGTGGCACAAGGAAATGGCCAAGAGTAGTAAGTGGTAGAGAAGGGGAGTGGAAGTGGGAGTGGGAGTGGGAGGGGGGGAAAAGGTTTGCAACTACTAGGCAAAAGGCAAATGAAGGCAAAAGTATGAGAAACAGAGAAAAATGAATGGCCGACAAATTTCGGTAAGAAAAAGGAAATTTCAAACGGGAAATGGCGGCAGGCAAAAATTTCGTTATGGGCACATCACAATTTTTCTTGGCACATTTCTTTTTGCTACCATAATTTTGTTTTGTTTCACTTGTTTCCCCCTCTCATTCCATTCACAATTCTTTTTGCTTTAATGCGATGTGTTGGCAACAAATTCTGCACTTTCTTAAGTTCTTTTATGGGCCAACGGCCAAAGAAGTGGTAGTAAAAAATTGTACTTGAGCGAAAAGTGTAGAGCAAAAAAAAAAAAAACATGAAAAAATATATTTATTTATGTCAGTATATATGTATGGTATATAAAAAAAAAAGGTTCTATGAAATATGCATATGCTCATTTGGGCTCACAGCGAAATGGCAAACACAGTCTACGCCCACAGTAATGCCACACCCACACTCCACACACACACACACACACACACAGAGTCATTCACAAGTTTTTCATTAAAGTTCGCAAGTGGCAAGACCTTCACTTTAAGATGGCCTCTCTGGGAGCTTAGCCTCGAAGTATCAACAGATTTTAGCTGAGTGACTCCCTCAGCTTGTTTTACATATATATTTGTTAAGTAGTGTTCCAAGGATTTACCTGTAAAGAGAAGACATAGAGAACTTGCATAAACAAGGAGTTATGTGTATTTAAATAATTTGTAAACACTTTAAAAAGCTAATAATATTTTTAAAAGTTTTTATAGTATTATTTTGGACCAATGCACTGTGAAAAACATTTTTTAAAACTCGTATTTAAACTCAAATTTTTAAAAAAACTTAAATTTTTCAAAATACTGAAAATTTTCAATAAATTAGCTAAATTTAAGAGCAATTGCCCAAAAAAGTGCCTAAGTGTCTTAATTTTTAAAAAGTAGAAGTGATGAAAATATTTCTTGATAATTTTCAAAAGAAATTTAGCTTATATCTAACAAATAAAGTTAATATAAATTCATGGCCGGATTTACCACATTAATGTCATGGGGCCAGGTGTGGTGGGGGGCCTCCAAAATGGAGCTCGATATCATAGAGTTGAGTAGAGAAATGAAATTTAAGTAGAATCTTATCTCGTAATTTATTTTATTGAAAATTCTAAGTACTCAGCGATTAACTCTTCGCGTTTTGTGTTTCGGAGTTTTGTGTCGATCACTTTTGCGGTCACCCAAGTCGTCTTTAGCCGCACATTGTTGAAACGAATAAAAGCCTAATATGTTTATTTTTTTTACCGTTACAAGTTCTTTCCAGTTTACTTGAGCGAATTTTATCGATGAATTTATAATGAGCTAAATAATCGATAAGGTACTTTGCTTGGCATTTCATTTAGTAGTTCTTTTTTTCGTGGACGATATTTTTACAAGTTTGTTTCAGTGGTTCTATCGAAATAATTCTAGTTCATTTGATCTTTGCTTTCACTGTTACATTCCTTACAAACTTCTTTGAACATTAGTTTGGTTCGGAAAATAGTTTAGTATAAATCAGCGATTTATAACATTTCTCATTGCGTGTGGTGGAGCCCCTGGGGCCCGGGCCCTACTGACCCCTATGTAAATCCGGCCCTGTATAAATTGTTGCTTAATGAAACTTAAAGGTGAATCATCTCAGTATCAACTGAATTTTCATTTTGTTTACTTTGTTTCATTAACATAATTTTGTGCATAAATTTCTAGAGCCCGAAACCAATTCAAACACATTGCTCTTGAAAAATGCTTCACTTTGTTTAAAGCTAAAAAATGCGTTAGTAACTCAGTATTCATTTCGTATTCATTCAGTTAACTCCAAGCAATAACACCAAAAAAAAAATAAAAAATCGACAAAAAATCAAAAAAAAAAAACCCAAAAATATTTAAACAGACAAAAAGAAAAATAAAAAGATATTTAAATATATGTACTCGAAAAGTGGTATATATGTTTAAATACGTGTAGTATCAAGGAAACTCCATTCGAAATTCAGATAAACAGTACTTAAAAAGAAAATTTAAGAAAATACAGAAAATGTCGAACAGATCCTTGCTGGCAATAACTGCAGGCACAGCTGGAGCAATAATACTGGGTTATTGCATTTATTTCGATCAGAAGCGTCGATCCGATCCGGAATATAGGCGGAAGGTTCATGAGCGACGACTAAGGGATTTCAAGCATCAACCTGTTGGCACTGCTGATTATAGTGATACTGATAACGATAACGATAATGAAAACGACAATGAAAATGACACCGAAAACGAAAACGAGAATGAAAACGATATCGATATCGAAATCGATACCGATAACGATGATGTTGGCCAAGTGTTGGAACATCAAATTGCCAATACTCTAGACGATAACAATGATCGTTTGGTGATGGAACGTTGCTTCTACAATGAAATGAAACTGGGCGAACAGCTAATTAGCCATGGTAATATCGCCGATGGTGTTAGCCATTTTGCCAACGCCATTATGATGTGTGCCCAGCCATTTCCCGTCTTTCAGACAATCCAAGAATCTCTACCGGAATCCGTATTTATGCCACTGCTAAAGAAACTAACCGAATTGCAGAGCAATAGCAGCTCCGCCAAGGACAACTCAACCAGTAATCCCGACATTGCATAATTTATTCCCAATCCCCTTCCCCGATTCCCACCATACCACATCGCGCCCCGTTCGCAACTTCCCAAATCATATGAATACCAAGTACAGTAATTTCAACAGAATTGGAAAACCCTAGAAAACTTTTCGTCCTAGAAACCCAACAAATTTAACCTTTTCAACAAACCAACAACAATAAATTCTAAAAATCTTCGATATTTTTCATTACAAATTTTGAGCACAATATAAATCAAGCGATTCAAATTGATCAATTTCATTCAAATTGTAGTTCAATTATTTAATTAATGTTCAGGGTTTTTCTACTATAATAAATGAAATGAATTACAAATTAACGTTTAATTTAAGTTGGTTTTCCTATTTAGTCCGTCTGCTTTGCGAGCAGATCACGTTTATTTCAAATCTTTGCCACGACTACTACCACTCTCGTAGAAAACAATTTTCACATAGCAGTAACTGCAAAACGACTAGAGCTAGAATGACCAGATTCACACATTATGTGTGTGGTACTATTGTTACTATCCTTACCAAGTTTGGTCTGGATCGTACAACTATAGCCTATAGCTCCAGTAGGACAAATCGTTCGAAAATTTGTGATTTGTATGGAGACATCAAGTTTTAGTTGAGCGATTGCAACCAAACTAACATATTATGTATATGGTACCATTATAAATATCCTCACCAAGTTTGGTCTAGATCGGACAACTATAGCCTATAGTTCCCATAGGACAAATCGGTCGAAAATGGGTGATTTGTATGGAGACATGAAGTTTTAGTTGAGCGATTGCAACCAAACTAACACATTATGTGTATAGTACCATTATAACTATACTTACCAAGTTTGGTCCGGATCGGACAACTATAGCCTATAGCTCCCATAGGACAAATCGTTCGAAAATTGGCTATTTGTACGAAAAAAAACGCACTAGAGTGAGTACGGGGTCTTTTACAGTCGGCTCGCTCGACTGCAGCCTTCCTTTCTTATTTGTTAAATATATTTTCCATTAAAGCTAACATTATATGCCAATAATATACATTGACATCTTTTAAGATCACTTATAATTTAATCACCTTAGAAAACGAGTCGAAGATCTTGAAAGATTTCCATCCCCCATTGCTCGACTCTTAATTAATAAATTTATCGTGCTCAATAAAAAATTAAATACTTTTCTTAATTTGCAGAAATATATTGATTATTTTGAAATGATCGCTTAAAACTCGAAGTGAAACAAAGTTAAGTTTTGAAAATTGAGCTCAAACAATTTAGTCCAGTGGAAGGTCGATTCCAATGCTTTGTGGAAAGAGCGATTGTTCGTTATTTTCGGGAATTTTGGTTAACAACATGTTGAATACACGATCGGGCAGAGCCAATTTCATAGTCTCCATTAGGGCCACTGGCTGGGCACATAACATTGTGGCATTGGCCAAATGGATAAGACCCTCATCGAGTTTTCCCTGGCGGAAAAGTTCTTCGCCCATTTTGATCTCGTTTTGGAAATAATGTTGAACAATCTCATGATCAGATATTTCCATTGTCTCGTGTATTACATTGATGTGACCTCCAGTTCGCAGCTCCATTCCACCCATTATAAAGGGTCCACCTAAACCAGTCGATTTCTGGCGACGCTCATGCACCTTCCTCTTATAGTTGGGATCGGATCGACGTTTCTGATCGTAGTATATACAATAGCCAAGGAGTAACGCACCAGCAGCACCGATACTGAAGGCCAGCAGGGATCTCTTCGACATTGTTGTGGTTGGTTTTAATAAATTTTGATTGCACGAGTTTGTTTTATTTTTTTAGTTTTTATTTTTATTTTTTTTTTTTCTGTCTATAATAAAAGAATTACTAGAATTATCATGGGAATTTTCTCCGACTAAAAACCGATTAATAATCTAATGAAATTCTGACAGATTTTGAAATGTTAACCAAGTAAAATTTAACTATAATCGACAGAATTCGACAGCTATATTAGGGGTATGCCACTAGTGAGTTATGATTTGTTTTGGAATTAAGTATGTGTAGGGCAAAAAAGTTTTGATTGAACTAAAATTAATTAAGAAATGTAGAAAATAAATTAAATTAAAACTAAACTCATTTATGGAAGTCTTTCATTTTCTTTTTTAATGAAATAATGTAAAATTTTTGTTTAAATGTAATTGAGTAATGCATTAAATACCCCACAAAATACATTGTATATCTAATGTGCACCGCAAACCACATAGTTTTGCATTAACAGAGACGATGTGTGATTTCAATTACAAATCCATACAATTTATTGGATTACTAACTTCTTCTTCTTCTTCTCCCCATTTGATTTGCTTAACAAATGTTGATATTGTTGTAATTCCCGTGTGACTTGAAGCATTTGTTTTCTGTGCTTTCAATAAATCATGTTGATTGAAATGCAAGAAATCAATCAAACTGTGCTAAACAATCAATAATAATGCTTACTCTTACATTGTACATTGTTGACAATTGACAGATGATAGCTTTAACTTGGAATCATGTTCTAGTTTAACAGTTATTATATTACATATGTATGTTGCTATAACAACAGGTAATGGGACATCAATTTGGTTATATTAAGGACATAAAATTGTTGCTTAAAAAATGTTTATACAAATGTTCATGGCATATTTAAAAAAGGGTTTCGCTTTGGGCTATTTGGAGTTGGGTTGGATCATGGGTATAGTCATTAATTGGGTTTATAATCATATTGTTGTAAGTCACAGAATGAAATACGATTCATAAAAATTGTTTATCTTTATTTTGCTGTACGCTCAGCTGTCATTATTTAGCCGCTGGACCAAAATCCTTGGTCCCATTTCATTATTTAAGCTAACATATAAAAATATCCACTTTCACACACGCACACCCACACCCACACACACACACCTCTCCGCACACACACATACTGTTACCTGTAAATCTCACATGTTACGTTGACGTCAAAGTATTTATCACAATGACAAAATCAGGAGAAAATAGGGACACACCGACGGGGAGTACAGACTTTACTTTAGGGTTTAAATGTAACACATTTACAAATTGTTTACAAACACACGCACACATGTCTCAGCATGGTGATAAATGATAACAAATTAGCGGTTTGTCTTTTAAGCGTAAAAGAGAGCACAACACACTGCCTCACACCCAACCATACACGCAAATTCACACAGAAACACACACAGACATACTCACGCACAGACTGAGCGATACCTAAAAGTTACCACAATGCAATAAATCACATCACCTGGCCACACACACTCACACGCGTTCTCCCACACACACACATGCACACACGCACTCCCACGAAGGCTCACGCCCACACACGCCAAAGACTCCGGTCTGTACAGTAAATATTAGCGAAAGGCAAACTCAAAAAATCTTGACGAACATTTCTTGATTTGCATTTTGATTTGTCTTGTTTGCTTTAATTATCAAGAGTTTTCCGATGAAAATGGTGCTATATGTGGTCATGCTAATGCTAATGCTAATGCTAATGCTAATGCTAATGCTAATGCTAATGCTAATGCTAATGCTAATGCTAATGCTAATGCTAATGCTAATGCTAATGCTAATGCTAATGCTAATGCTAATGCTAATGCTAATGCTAATGCTAATGCTAATGCTAATGCTAATGCTAATGCTAATGCTAATGCTAATGCTAATGCTAATGCTAATGCTAATGCTAATGCTAATGCTAATGCTAATGCTAATGCTAATGCTAATGCTAATGCTAATGCTAATGCTAATAATCCAACTTCTTATAATTCTTTTGTTCCCACTGATTATGTAATGCTAATGATTTTTTTCAATAAACCTAAAATTAATAATGAAATTTATTCTTTGTGTGCCAATGCCCATACTTGCAACGTTTGTCCATCAATCTTGGTTGTTTCTGTACTCGAACTACGTATACGCACTGTACACTCGCAACAGATTGAACGATTTTGCTGCTCGCGTAAGAACTTACTTTCTTATGTATGCATGCACGAAGCTTACGCATTCCATAATCTACCAGAGCGAGCTACATACGTAAGTGTGACGTTGGTGCCTTTAGCTGCTGGTGTTACTCCTGCTACTCCTGCTACTTCTGCTACTGCCTCTGCTGTCGGCATCCTGAGCGTATCCTTTTTGCCCGTCTGCACAACATTTATGAGTTGCTTCTCCATCCATTCATGCGAGTCTGGTGCACTGTATAGAGGCCAGCAGGATGCCTGCTCTGCTGCTGTTGGAGTCGGTTTGTATGGGTGCTAAGTGTGCTTGCGCATAATTTATGCACACACACTCTTACACACACATGCACACATGGAGGGCAAGTGGAGCTATGGCAAGTTGGAGGCTGGGTCACATTTTAATTATCATTTTCTGATTCGGGCGGCGCGTTTGGAAAACTATGAAAATTTAATGAGAGTCAGCGGCTGCTAGTGAAATTAGAACCACCAATTTGCTGCAGGCTGTCACACACACACAAACACATACACACCCGCACACACACACAAACACACATATACACACATGTGTGTGCGTGTGTGCTTGGCCATAATCTGTGGTCTAGGATTTCTCCGGTTTGCTTCTACGAGATAATAAACTTATTTCATTAAATTATAAAAAAAAAAACGAACCGCAAACGTCATTTGTTTTGCAGCTTCTGCATTATAATACAGCAGCTGTGTAACGGTATGTACAAGTGTGTGTATTTGTGTGTGTGTGTTTGACAATAACAGCGCACAATATTTAATATAAATATTTTATTTATATATAGTTTACTTTTGGGTTAAAATTATTGCTCCTACTTCGTTTGCATATTTATCTGATTTTATAAAATATTTTTAATAAATTCCATTACAATTTTCAGACTTAAATTTATACATTAAAATTTTGTTTAGGAATCTTAGAGGTGATTATATTTAGAAAGAGTTTTGAGTAAAAGTTATAAACTGGAAGCCAACTCTCTGCTGCTATTTTTCTAGTTTTTTGTCTCTTAGAAAAGATTTCAAAACTCAAAATTAAAAACTTAAAAAAATCTACCTTAAATTAACAAATAATTTGTTTAACTTAAAGTTAGTCAATCATATTTTTAAGCACAGTTTTACCTAACTAAACATAACTTCTGGATATAAATGACATTTATGAAGACAAGAACAAGAGCATATTAAACAAGATACTTACTCGACAACAACTGCTTTTTATCACTATTGATTATGTAATTATAGGCATGTATGAGTAGCAGAGAGAGAAAGAGAAGGAATGAAGTGTGTGAAAGAGAGAGAGAGTGGAAGCAATGAAGATATTTGCTTTTGGTTGCCCTTTTGAGCTGTTGGAGTATTCATCAGCACATTTTTAAAGTGGCCATAACATGGGCCATAAGAATGCCATTAAAATGACAATGTATGTTGTGCCAAATACACACACACACATACCCTTGTACACACAGAGGGACGTGAGTGTGTTAGGTTGCAAACATAAAAGGTGATGCTTAATAATTTTAATTTCCTCTGCTAGCGGGTCGAATGCTTCATAAATTTCATATTGAAAAAGCGACCTGAAAACAACCTTCATTCCTCCTATTATCCCTTATCGTTCCCGTTGCCCTGTACTGTCCCACCCATACCTGGTTCTCACCGACCTCTTTGCCCAAACGCTGGCTGCTCACTCGGGCGACGCACAAAAGCGCGCTTCACTTATTTCAATCAAATTACGGCCAATGAATATTGAACTATCGCACACATGCATACATGTACTCACACACACACACACGCACACTTCCATCGCATACAGTCACACATACAAATGTGTGCTCAAATGTGCTGCACAAGCTGAAAATAGTTTTTGAATATTCGTTACATTTACTTTTTTATACATTTTTCGCTCCATTTTATTTGGCAGCATTGGAAATAACGATTTTTTAATAGAATATGTAACACTTTGTGAAGAGATTTGAAGAGACTTTTAAAGTTAAAGTAAGTTTCTTACAAACGGAAGAGGTAAAAAGTGTATGAATTTTATTTTTTGAAGCGAAACTATGATTCCAAGCTATAATCTATTCAAATCGATGTCAAAGGTTATATAATTCAGAATATTTTTAAATTCCAAGCAAAATATTTTAATTAAAATAATTTATTTAAATATTTAAAATAATGAAATTATTATTCTAAAACTTCTGCAGGGTATTCAAAGTACTACCCTTTAAAAAAAAAAAAAAAAACTTTTCTTTCTATTTCCTTTTTGAATTTGGCAATATTTGATGTTTCCTGTTGCTAGTCGAGCGCTTTAACGGGTTGACAGTTTTTTTTATTTTATTGCTTTTTTTTTGTTTAGGTGTGAAAAAACTCGCAGGAAATTGGTAATGAAAATGCGTTTGTGATTTGCACGACAATAATAAACAACTGCAGCAATAACAATTACAATTGCAATTGAATCAAAAAGTGATAAAAAAAAGTAATAAAAAATAAAAATAAATCATATATATATATAGATATTGTGTTGATATAAAGCCATTTAAAGTTTCTCCGTTTTACACTATGTGATTGCTGTTATTTATATTTTTTCGCTCCAAGTTTTGTTCGAATCAAATTTGGCATGCATTATTTGAGTTTCGCAGATCGATGGAAATTGTTAAATATTTGAATTCAATAAAAAGTTTAAATGCGCTTTATGGCATACAAAATCAAATAATAATATTGTCAACTTATTTTTCATTATTTTTTTTTCTTGACACATTTTACAGCAATTTACAAAGAGACACTTTTTTAACAACTCAAATTTATGAATCTTTTGATGATATACCAGCTTTGTTCTTATAATATATTTTACAGTTAACCATAATCTGATTTTTGTGATACATTTTTACCATTGACATAAAAGAGAAGAGTGAAAATTCTTACTATAAAAATAGAACTAATTTCATATGTACGCAAAAAGTTTTTATCTACTACTTTTATTAAAATTAACAATTTAAAAATTTAAAAGTAAATGTAAGTTTTTATTTCGGTTGTTAATAATCTGAAAATTTAACATTATTTAGTACAAAAACAAAAATAAAGAAAATATAATTTTAATTGATATAAATAAACAGGCGCCTAAAAGAATGCTTTAAAATTTTACAAGTTAGTGCAACGGAAGGCGGTAACCAGCAAGCTGGTCAAAGGTTATATTGCAAGAAAAAGTTTAAAAGTACAATTAAATTTTAAAATATTTTAGTTTAATTTATTTAAGAACCTTTTTTTTAATACTTTTCCGTGCTGCCATTCAAGGCATGTTTAAGAGTTGGCGTGAAAATTGTTGAGCTAATTTGAAAGTATTGAATTTGTTTTCCTGTTGCTTTTAATTTTTTTGATATTAATATGCATGTTTTTATAAACAGCTAAGTATTAACTGGTCTAAAGGCCAGTTTATTGTTAAGTAAAATTTTAAATTAATCAATTTTTTTAATATCTTTAAAGAGTTAACAAAAAAATGAATATAACTTTCAATGTTTGTTTAAAATTAAATAAAATATTTGAAATCAGTTGAAAGTAAATTTCTTTAAAATATTTGTGTATGAAAAGGCGTTGGTTGAAAATGTTTTATGCCAAAAATTGATGTATAGGAAAATATGTGTGTGGTTCTGTAAATCCAATTGCTGCAATTCTAAAATGTTTTGTCACATTTGTTATCGCCGTGAAAGGCGCCTGCTGTTTTCATTCATTTGTTCACTGTATCTCCCTTTCACTCTCTCTCTCTCTCCCCTACTCTCTTTTCCTCTATCTATTTATTCGCTCCATCTCTGTCTCTCATTCTATATCATTCTATTGCCACATATATACGTATATTTGCACTGTTTTTGGGACGTCATGTGGCATTGTCGTTTGGCTTTTGCCGTTTGACTGCGCCCATAATAAAAATTGGCACATATTTTTGGTCTCAATGCGGTTATTGCTGCTGTGCTGCGTTTTCACTTTTCTCATTTTCACAGCAAAATCAAAAGCAGCAGTCAAAGAGTGAGCGAAAGAGAGAGAGAGAGAGAGAGAGACAACTGCGTTGTTGTTGCAAATGCAAATGCTGCCAGCGTTATTCGAATTTCTTTCTTTTTTTTGTGTATACCCTGTAACCATAAAAACAAATGCTAAAAGGGAGTATTGCAAAATTGAGGGAAAAGTTCTGGTCTGAATTTTGGCTGAAGTTTAAGTGGGAAAATTGTAACTTTTTAATGTTTTTGTAGTTTGTTGGGGAAATTAAACATTTTTATAATTTTTAAAAAATTTTCTTCCATTAAAATTTACAATTTTTGCATACAAATTTGTATAATTTTTACGACTTTTTTAATCAGTTTGTTAAAATTAAGTTCCAATTTCAGAGTTTAGTGGAAATTTGTCTACTTTTACAGGGTATTTGCTAGTTAATTGCATTTAACTAGCTCTCTGACTGTTTTTGGCACTTTATTGAATACATGTACTGCGTGTTTGTGGGTGTGGGTGTGCGTGCGTCTGTGTGTGTGTGTGAGACAGGGCAGTGGCAATGGCGGTGGCAGCGGCGGTGAATGCATGTGAAAACGAGAGAAACACACGTGAAAGCGCACAAATTGATGCATAAATTATATGAATCGCAATGCGTTGAGTGTCAGTTGGCCACTGAGCGCAAAATGTGCGCCAAACCGTAATGAAAAGCAATGAAAATTCGACTTCAAAATGAAAGCAACACAACCGACCAAAATGAAATTGCAGTCTTGTGCATTTTATTCGATTAGCAAATACGCTGTAAAAGCAAAAGAAAAACAAGAGTTAAAGCCTAAAGGGTAGGCTTAAGTCGAGCAAGCCGACTGTAAAAAATGGCACGAAATTAATCTAAGGCAATAAAATCAAATGGTCAACAAAAAGAAACAAAAAGTATATATTTTTTAGTCGACAACTATATATCTAGAAAGGAATATTGCTATTTTGTTATTTTTTATACAGGGTCTAAAAACCTTTCGAGCTAAAATTATTTTTTTTTTATTTATTTCTTATTTAGTTTTGCCGTTCTAATTTGACTGCGTGACATGCTTTGCCGAGTGTTCATTTCATTTAGCTTTTGCAGGGTATAAACAGTAGCAGCTGACGCCATCTAGCGGCCAGTTGGGGTAGCAGCATTCCCAATAATAAAACGGAAGTGCGAAATATATATTAAAAAGCCGCACATTTCCTGGAGCCACAAATGATACTGACGCCATTTAATTGACAGTATAAACTTTCACACACACACACACACACACCCACACACACACACATACGAAAAATCAATAATCAATGATCGCTAAAAGCAAAAATTAATTAAATTCATTTCAACTCCTTGTTGAATTTTTATGGTTTGAAGATACATTTCAAGTTATTTTCTTTCGTTTTGGTTTGTGTAAAAAAACTTTAAGAATTACAGTTAGATATTAAAAAAAAACAAGTAAGAAAGGCTACAGTCGAGCGACCCGACTGTAATAGACCCCGTACTCACTCTAGTGAGCATTTTACTATAATAATAACTGACTGACTGATCTCTCTTATGGAAGCTATACGGAGCTGTAAATCAGCAATTTTCGACCGATTTGTTCTATGGGAGCTATAGGCTATTGTTGTCCGATGCGGATCAAAGTTGGTCAAGATAGTTATAATGGTACCATACATATAATATGTGAATTTGGTTGAGATCGCTCAACTTAAACTACATGTCTCCATACAAATCACCAATTTTCGACCGATTTGTCCTATGGGAACTATAGACTATTGTTGTCCGATCCGGACCAAACATTGTGAGAATTGTTATAATGGTATCAAACACATATTGTGTGAATTTGGTCCCGATAGATTTAGTCGTTTTCAAGTTATGGTGATGTGAAAATTGTTTTTTACAATTTGCGGTTTTTTACAATGATCTGCCTGACATATAGGCGGACTTTCATTCCGAATTTGGTGGCTCTAGCTCTAGTGGTTTCGAAGATCCAGGTGTTCATACGGACGGACGGACAGACAGACAGACAGACGGACATTGCTATATCGACTCGGCTGTTTATGTTGATCAAGAATATATATACTTTATGGGGTCGGAAAAGCCTCCGTCTGCCTGTTCCGCACATTTCGCTTCAGACAAACCCAGTAGACCCCTCTACTCTTTTTTAGAGTAAGGGGTCTAAAAAAATAAATGAATTTTTTACCAATCGAATATATAAAGTTTGTATGACATATAGTTTAGGCTGCAGCTAGAAGAGTTTTATTTGAAAATCTAGAATTAATCACTAGAAAAATAATTTGCAATAAAATTTGCTGTTTAGAACTAAGCGAAAGGTAAGACTAATTGTATAGAAAACCAAAGAAAACGATAGAGAGAGATAGAAAGAGAGATAAAATGAAAGAGAAAGGGTATGAAAGTAATGCATTTGTCGAGTATGACCTGGAAAAAAATGTCCGATCTGGCAACATTTATGGGCCAGACAAGTTTTGCGGAGTAAAGGACACATTTGACCTGAATAAAGCACTTAACAGGTGAGAAATAATCCTTGTTATTAAATGATATTTATGCTTTTAACACTTGGCGCACTTAAAGCCAAGGTAAAACGCATTTTAGTTTACAATACATATTATCTAAGACCCCCACACTATTTCCCTCTCATTCTCTCTTGGTCTATCACTCTCTCTCTCTCTCTCTCTATCTCTTTTACTTTTGTCGGCTGGTTTGTTGGTAGTGCTATCCTTTGCCTGTTTATTTGTTTGTTTGTTTGCTTGACTGAGTGACTGAGTGACTGAGCTGACTGTCTGCAAAGCCAGGCCAAGAACAGCAGCAGGACTGACACCAGGACCACAAACAGGACGAGAGGGAAGTACCAGACGAAGGAAAAGGACGTGGGTCAGAATCGAGAATCGAGAACTCAGAACTGAGGCACTGAGAGGCAGAGCTTAAGCCAAGTGATAGAACGACCCACCGACCCAGCGACCCACTGACGTTGCTTTTGTAAGTTTTTACTAGCATTAAGTGCTTCCTGCACTGTCATATACCTTACCACCCCCCCCTTTTTTCACCACACCCCTTCCCAGAACACCTTTCAGCCTACTTCTTCTTCTCTTTCCCTTTCTCTGTCTCTTTCTCTGTCTCTGTTTGTTCTGCCTTTCTGGCAAGCACTTTGTGCCTTCACTTCGTGTCACTCAAACTTAAAAATGCTCATGTCAGTGCTCACTGTTATGTGTGTATGTGTTTGTGTGTGTTTGTGTGACTGTATTTCTGTCTGGTTTCCCATCAAAATCAGGGATGGGTGCGTGTTAAGCTTCTGGAGTATTACTCCTAATGAGAAAAGCTATTAAAAGGTATTCGACTCTTTCAACTACCGCAACGACTGTTTATCGGAATAGAAACAAAGGTAATATAGTTTTATTTATAATATGTAACTATTTTATGATTATAATTCTTAACATTTTGAAAGTTTAAACTCCATATATTCCTCATTAAAATACTTTTTAAATGAACAAAATAAATCCTTAAGTTTCCTCGATTGAAAAAATACGTTTAATGAAACTTTAACGATATCTACACAAAATCCAAAGGTTTGAGTTATCTATAACATTCTTAAATAAGATTAAAATATTTAATTTAAGTATATATTTCATTATACGAATTAAATTAATGTTATTTTTTTCATTAAAATACTTTCTTACTGTCGATTAAATGCTGATTTTTTAAATTTAATTTATGAACTGATTATTATTAGTTTAGGAATTCACAAATTTTAATCCCAAATCATAAGTTAAGTACGAGTTTTTCATCAGTGATGAGCACTTTGCCTTAATTTTATAATATTTTCTCTAAACTTTCTTAACAAATCCCCCAACATTTACATAGTCGAGATGCCTCAAAACTTGCGAAAAATAAATGGAAACTGGTCACACTTATTTGTAACGCAAGTAGCTGCAGAGTATGTGCCAGTCGAGCAGACTCAGTTGGCAGTAGCCTTAGGATTTCCCATTAGAATCAAAGAGTTTTTTTTAAGTTTGTAAAATAGTGTGACCAACCATAAATACTAACAAAAAATATACTAAATTACGTATTTATTTGGTATTTGATGAGTTTCGTGTCACGTGTTACGTGTTTGCTTTAAAACCGTCAACGCTGTGTTTGAGCCCGCTTTTTGCTCTTAGCCAGGTTTTGTCAGAATTGCTGTGGTTGCTGCTGCCGATGTTGTACTTGTTGTTGCTGTTGTTGTTGCTGTAGTTATATAGGTCCTGGATTTAGGTTTTTAGCGTTCAGCTTGGTTTGAGCCTAGTCGGCGCGTATTTGCAGTTTTAATCACGAGCGAGTGAGCGGCTTTACTTTCACCTTTTGACAGACTCCAGTTCAAGTTGATGTTGTTGTTGTTGTTCTACTTGTTCTTGTTGTTGTTGCTGTTGCTGTTACTCGTCTTGTTGTTGTTCGTGTTGCTGCTGATGATGATGGGGTCTGTGTGCATGTGTTCTGGCCAGCATATTTGCGGCTTGTATCCGTTGTGTTTGTCCTTATGCACAGTGCTAACCCTATACATGCGGCTGCATGTGTGTGTGTGTGTGTACCTTTCCCCTATCTAAAGCTATGCTTTCTAAACTCCACTATGCACCGTGGGTAAAATGACTACAATTTTGAAGGGTTTTTTTTTTTTTTTTTTTTTTTTAAATATTAATAACGATCGATTCTTTATAACAAATCGATAGTCCCCAAAGTTAAGCTGAAATGTCTACGATTTGTTATACCATTTTTCGGGCTATTTACAAAATTTTCTAACATAAACAATATTTTTGGTTCAATTATGTCACTCATTGCCCACTGTGCACTGCTTCCCTATTTTTGCCTGTTCATATCCAATGCGTTGCATGTTCTCGCATCATCCTGTGTGCATAACAGAGTGTGTGTGTGGTGTGTTGGGTGTGTATTGGTCAACTCTGTTCGCTGAATTTTAGTTTGTCAGCCTTTGGCTCTGCAAATTATTTTTAATTATCGTTGTAGCTGTCGTCGTTGTAGTTACCGTTGTCGTTGCCGTTGTCGTTGCCGTTGTCGTTGTCAGTGGCGCTGTCATTGTCACTGGCGTGTTACACCGCACAAACGAACCGAGACAAGCACCACAACTCCACCCACCTCATCAAAAGCCAAAAAGGAAACCAAAAAAAAAAAAAAAATAGCGAATGAAAAAAAAAAAAGTTGTATATATAGATGAAAAACCGCAGGCAATTTCAGGTTTTCGCCTAAATTTCACTTGTTATTGCATGTGGCATACTTTTGGGCGCGCAATGGAATTCAATTACAAAGAAAACCAGGGACAGAGACTGTATGAAACATGGACAGGAATGGCGAAAGGGCATAAGCACAGGATGAGGGATAGGGAAAGGGAAAGGGAAAGGAGAGAGAGAGGGAGAGGGAGAGAGTGAGACTAGCAGAAACACATCGCAAATCAGCCTACATCGGAACTCTAAAAATGAACTCAATTTTCTACAGCAGTCTCTCCATTAAGCATGCAATACGTTCCCCCTCCACCCGCCGCCATTTTTCCCACAGCTTTTTAGGAGGAAAATCGTGTAACTTTTAGCTGGAAATTGACGAAATTCTTCTCTTACATTGCACCAAAAATAAATTCAGTGTAAATGCGCTTACAAATAGAAAAATGTTTGTATACCCTGTGCGGGTATATTGGGTGATTGGATGCGTTATTGCGTTTTCTACTTTCTGTCGTTTCTAAAACAGCTAAAGTGATGAACGAATTTCTAGTAATAGATAGAAACTTTAATAATTTTAATCAGGTCAAACTATTGTTAAGCTAAGAACAATAAAAAAATATTTTATTGTATTAAAATAAAGTTATTTTATATCAAAGATAGTCACTCTGCGCAACTGTTTAAAAATGGTACAACACAAGTAAGAAAGGCTACAGTCAAGCGAGCCGACTGTAATAGACCCCGTACTCATTCTAGTTTACGTTTTTCCATATAAATTCCCAATCTTTGACCGATACCAAACTTGGTCAGAATAATTATAATGATACAATACACATAATGTGTGAATTTGGTCTCTCTAGCTATAGTCGTTTTTAAGTTATGATAATGTGAAAATAGATTTTTACAGTTTGCGGGGGCGGCAACGGGCGTTGCAAAAATTTGAAATAGACTTAACCTGCCTGACATATAGATGGACTTCATTCCAAATTTCGTGGCTTTAGCTCTTGTAGCTTAGAAGATCCAGGTGTTCATACGGATGGGCAGACAGACAGACGGACAGACGGACATTGCTATATCGACTCGGCTGTTGGTGCTGATCAAGAATATATATACTTTATGGGGTCGGAAAAGCCTCCTTCTGCCTGTCACGCACATTTGGCTTCTGACAAACCTAATAGACCCCTCTACTCTTTTTTAGAGTACGGGGTTTAAAAATAGGAGTTTCTTACGCTGTCAATACCCATAAACCTTATCTGATTTGGTAAGCTAAAAGTCTATAGCAGACTGTGTGTTAATACGTTTTATAAATGAATTAAAAATTCATTATAGTGGTAAACCAAGTGAATACTATGGGAGTCTATCAAAGTCTTCTTAAATAATTGTTGCAGTTCCTTCACTTTTGTGCTTGGGAAGCACTTTTCTGCCTTTGAATTCCACAACCGGATTGCCAAAGGATTTATACTGAAATCCTCGACTTTATCTACAGAACGTAACAGGGCAATACTTGGAGTCCGATTACTTAAGTTTGAGCACTTTTAAGCCAATCGCCCAAGGAGAACCAAACCGGTTTGAGAAGGCAACAAATGTGCAATTTATATAGGTAATTTGTCTACTATTTACACTTAAAATGCCTTTCTTGTTTACTAAGTCAAAACGTTTATAACTTAGTTACTACAATGAGATTAAGCAGATAATTTTATGAAAATTAACTTAAGTCCTATTATGACAAACCAAATTATAATTGTTACCAAAAAAAAAAGAAGGAACAAAGAAATCATTCAAGTAAGAAAATAAGCTCAAGGAGAAACTAAGGCGATTTGTGAAAGTGAACAGTGAAAAGTGAAAGCATCTAGAACTGAAACTAAAACTAAAAATAAAGTGTGCAACATGCAGAATCCAAATGAAATAATGAGCTAAGCAAACAAAAGGAAGAAAAATGGGCAAAAAGGATCAACTGGAGACTAGAGACGGTTTTGCTTCGTTGCTTGGCTGTAATCCCTGCAGGAAATCAAGAAAGCATTTTAATTAACTTGGCCAAAAGAAGCGAAAACAACAGAAAAAAATAAAAAGAAAAAGAAAATGCTGAAAAGATGAGCAGCAAAAGCATCTGAGCTGCAAAATATGACCACAAAAGCCACAGGACTAAAATCAAAGCTACACCAGAGACTTTCTACTAAACGTTGAGGGTGTATGTGGCTGTGTGTATCTGTAGGTGTGTGTGTGTGCGTGTGAAGTAGTGTATCATGATAATTTAGTGAAAGCGCAACCATTTGTACACACACCAACACAATCAATATTAAATTTCCGCTTGCCACATCTTTATTTGCTCTTGTTTTTCCACAAAGGCATTTGCCATGGGTGCCAAAAGGGGCGTGGCCGTAGGGGTAACAGCTATGCGGGACTTTTAAAGTGTTGCAAGGGGTTGGGGGCGGGGCCAAAGGGGCCAAAGGGGCAAGTATCTGCAGGTATGAAGAGCGCACATGGCAGCTTGATGTGAGCAAAGCGCAACTAATTTCCAAAGGGCAATTTTATTATATTTGTGTGTGAACCAGCACATAAACACACACACACACACACTTACTACCTCGCTATTTCTCTCTTTGGCCACTGGCTGTCTCCACCCACACTCACCCACACACGCACGCACACACACCTGTATTAAGAATCGCCGAGAAACGCTTAGAAACACATTCCCAAATGCAAATCTAAGCTGCCTCTGGCACACAGCTACACCTACACACACACTCTCACACACACTCTCATGCACTAGCGAACACTACACACACACACACACACAGACACACTCAGGTGAAAAGTCGGCACAAAGTTTTCAACTTGCAGAGAAACTGAAACTGAAGTTGAAATTGGCTTTGCCCGTTAGCAAGAGGGTCAGGGAGGGTAAACAGGGCTGAAAAGGGGTATAAACTAGCTCCAAAAGGCAAAAAACATCAGATGAATAAAATACACAGACAGCTAAACAGAGAGCGCGAGAGAGATAGAGAGAGAGAGAGAGAGAGAGAGGGAGTGTGAGCGAGAGACTGAGACTTAGCTAAACTAAACTTTTAATTTCATTTATGCAATTCGAGAGAGTTGGTTAAGCATTAGAACTGCTTGCGAATTATAACAAACAAATCGCACGGAAATTGTCTAAAGATTTCCTTACCAACACTCAAAGCTTTTGGACAGTAAACAACACTATATATATGACATATAAGTTTTAACAAAAGTGTCAACGTTAACAAAGTGACACAGGTGGACAACAAAATGACATATTAAAATGTTGGGAATCAAAAAGTATAACTAAAAGCTGACCCAATAATTTAATTACTTTAATTGTTGTTTTTAAAAAAAATTCTTATATTTTAAATATTTTAATTTAACAGATTTTCACAACATGCACTTAAACTATAAGGAGGTATATTCGTCCCTCCATCTGTATAAACACCTAGATCTCAGGGACTATACGAGCTAGAGCTACCAAGTTTGGAACGAGAGTCCGTCTAAGTCGAGAGCAGTTCAAGTTTATTTCAAACTGGTTCCACGCTCCCTACCGCCCATAGCTCCCATAGCACAGTTGGGTCGAAAATTGTTGATTTGTATGAAAAAGTGTATCTGTAATCAGTCGAAAATTGGTGATTTGTATGGAGACATGAAGTTTTAGTTGAGCTATTGAAACCAAACTAACATATTATGTGTATAGTACCATTATATCTATCCTCAGCTAGTTTGGTCTAGATCGGACAACTATAGCCTATAGTTCCTATACAACAAATCAGTCGAAGATTGGTGATTTGTATGAAAAAACGCTCACTATAATGAGTACGGGGCTCGCTCGACTGTAGCCTTTCTTACTTGTTAAAAAAAAATAAAAATAAAAAATTTCTTAAAAATAAATTTTAAAATTTTCAAAAATGTTCACGTTGTAATAAATAATTTGTCAAAATAAATGTAGATTAAAATGTGAATTGTTTATGATACGAAAAGTAAGCAAACTGGTTAAAATGCATTAGTTTCAACTGCTAATTACAGTAACTAACATATAAACTAGTTTGTAAAATTATTAATTTCATTTGAAAAATCAAAAATTCTAGGAATTTTCCAAAAAGCATTTAGTATATGAAATTTGCTGTTTAATTCAACTTGAACTCAATGTCGAACGAGTATTAAGCTCTTGGCTTTTAAGGACTTGTCTGAAACAGTTTAACAGGCTTTTCGACTGGTCAACTTTTAGTCCCTCCCCCTCGTCTCCTCGTCTCCTCCACTCATGCTACTAAACCCAGTGTAGTCCTCTCTTCTTACTTCGTGTACATTTTACTTGGCTTATTTCATTCTGTTCGGTGTCTTGCTGTAATGCCTTTGACCCACTTGGTTGCCTTGAAACTAAATATTAACTTTAAGGCTCAACCCACAGTTCATACAAGTGTGTGTCATTCTATGTATATGTGTGTGTCTATGTGTGTGTATAGCTTTACCGGGTCAAACTGCAATCATAACAATAAATTCCATTTACACGTTTCGCCTTTACTTGACTTTACTCAGTGTTTCTGTTTTTATACCCTTTTAGAGCGTATTATAAATTTATGGTACTTTTGACAAGATTTGAATGACAGCAAATGCTACAATTGTTGACATCCGACTATTCTGCTATAGTTACAGGGCTGACTGGCTTGTCATTTGTTAAGTCTACTATCAAATTCGCACATTTATCTTTGGTTTATTTTATGAATTTACAATTCACTTCAAATGCTTCTCATTCATAGTCAAATAGTTGACATATTTTCATTTGTTTTAACTATCGATTGCTGTCAAATAAATCTATCTAAAATTAAACTTATCAATTTATTACAATCTTAAATATAATTAAATGCATTTTCTAAGAAATCCAATCTAATATGTATATAATACGAATATGGTCTCTTTTTTTAAAACTAAGTCAAATTTTTGCATAGTTTGGTAACTTCAATATTTATTTTCTTCAATTCATTTAAATATTTCCATTAACATTTATGTCTATTCAACTAAAAACTCTCATTAACAATATTCTTCTACAACAAAGATTAATACAGTTATGCTATTAAAGGGTATTTAGCGGGATAGAAGCCCTGATTAGACCCTTTAAATAATAATTTTCTACATACATAGCTTTCTTTAATACGTTTTATTTTATACTATATATCTGTTTTTTTATTATTCAACAAATCGATATTTAGAGACTTTCCCTTTATAGCCAAATTTATTGCAGCGTATTTAAATGTTGATGTTCCCATGCAGAGGGTAAATTGCTTTTATCACGAAGTTTGCAATGCATTGAAGAAGGCGTGTTCAATCCCATAAAGTATATATACACTTGATCAGCATCAACAGCCGAGTCGATATAGCCAGGTCCGTCTGTCTGTCCGTCTGTTTTTATGCGATGATCTTGATGAAACTAGGTATAGATGTGTATTCTCTCGGCACACAGCTCATATGTTAAAATCGGCCAGATCGGACGATTATATCATATAGCTGTCATATATCAATCAGTTGAATATGTTGAAAACGCTTAATATGGAGATTTTTAGTATCGATTGTGCGTTTTCAGTCAAATTGACACAATATGCATTTGCGCTCATTTCCCATTGGGTGACCAAAATTCATTGGAATCGGATCACTATATCATATAGCTGCCATAGGAACACTAGGTTCAAATGCTTAGTATGAAAATTGTCAGTTTCTATTGGGCGATTTCAGCCAAAATCTTGCAACACACATTGGCTATCATTCCCTATATGCTAACCAAATTTCATCCAAATCAGACTACTATATAATGTAGCTTCCATACGAACCATTGGTAATTGAAACCAAACTAACCCCATATGCATGACTCTAAGGGTATTTAATCTTTGGCTAGACGAAGATAAATTTTTTTTTTTTTTGAAATTCCATTTTATTTTTCCCTTGTTTCTCTTCACTGTGCACTTTGCATTTTGGTTGTCAGTTGTTGGAAACTTTTCGTTGAAATAATTTGATGATATGGATATTTCAATGATATAAATTCATTTGGCTTTGATACAAATTCACAAATTCGCTTATATTTTTGCCACTTTATAAATTCACTTTAGACACTTGACAGCGCCAATTTTGGAGTTTTAGTTGGCAGCATTTTCAATTACAAAATGGGGAAAATCGTAAATAGCACGCGAACTTTGAATTTTTAGCAAATTCAGCAAATAAAGTCATCTCTATTGTGAACTGGATTTCAGACACTTTGCACTCATACACATATATATGTATATATCTCTGGGTATAACCGATTTTGGTTAGAGACTGTGATTTCAATTTGGGTCAAGCGGGGATCAAATTGAATTTCCAGAGGCAAATTTGTATCTATTCGTGGACTTTAATAACGGGAATTAATATCCCTCCATACACACAAACACACACACACACACACACACACACACAAATGAGTGATGTGTGGTATCTCTGACACACCTGAGCGCCTTCGTGAGATACTTCTTAACGCGAGTAGTTTAACATCAGATTATCTGTGGAGTTAAGGAATGACCCCAATCCTAACTGAAAGCTAAATGATATTTGGCAGATGGTATAAGTCCTAAAAATTACCAGCTATTAGTTTGAAATTGGTTAAGTCTTAAATTTTTTAAATAAACTAAAGACTATAAACATTTTATAGGGTAGCATAGTATCCGTTTAGTTACTTATTTTTGGGATGTTTTCAGAAAATGTTAATAATTCGTTGTTATTTGAATTTTGAGTGAAGAGTACTTGGAATCAAAGCGTTATCTGTCGATCTTTCTTTTACTATCTTGCTCTTTCTTTTCTGACTTCCCTTTTCTTTCTCTTTTTCATTTTTCTCCACATTTAAGCTCTGTCATTTTATTCCCATTTTCCTGGCAGACGTTCACATTCGGACAAGTTTTGGGCAACTGCCAACTTGATGCCAAGGCACTTGCAGCTGAACCCGATGCCAATTGTGCATTCAGCATCGATACTACACCATTTTGCATATCTTTCTCGCTCTCTCTCGCTCTCTCTCTGTCTCTCTATCTGTCTCTGTGTCTCTTTCTGGCCTTCCTTTCTAAAATTTCGAGGGAATAATGAGTTTGTTGAAAGTGCATAAATTGCGGAAGGAGACATTTCCGATAATTTAATCTAAATATTTTTGATTTAAATACTGGAAAAGCTTTCTCAGAGGACAGTCCTTATAAGCGGATAACCCTCATTAGACGAGAATTTTTCTCTGAGCTTGACGATACATCGCAACAATTGGACCCTCTTACATCGCTTCTAATCATATATAATTTGTTCTTTGTTAGCTGTACGCTTATGAGAGTTTTCACAGTAATTATTATGTCTATGATAAAAAATGTTCTACCTTAAAATAATATTATAATTATGTTTAAAGTGAATTAAGTGCGAATATGAGTACACAGAGTATAGAATTCTTAATATTTTATATTTTCTTAACAAAAAAAAAAAAAAAAAAAAAAAAAAAAAAAGATTTTAAAACATGTATGTTAATAATATTTTTTCCTTTTTTATATCCCAGTAATTTTCATTAAAACATCAATTTTTTGAATAAAAAATTATTTCTAAAACTAATTAATTTAATTTATTATAATTTCAGCATAATTAACTAATATTATAGGTGATTACAAAATAGTTCTCAGAACGAGAAAAATCGAGCAATAGTAAGCCCATAGCAATCAGCTAGCCAGGAACTTCATAGCAGTCAGCTTTCATTGGCTTTTTTTCTCGCTCGTTAAATAAGTCAAAAGTAGCTCACTACACTGGCATAGGGTATAAAACGGTCGATTGCACTCGACTATATTTTTATTTATTTTCTTTTGCGGCTGCAAAATGCAAAACTAAAACGGATAAGCAAAATTCCACACAAACACACACACACACACATACAAAAGAAAATAGAAAGGAAAATTGTGAAACCAAAAGAGCGAAATACACAAGGAAACTGCAGTTAGTTTTGTCTGCTTTGAATTTTCCCCATTTCCTTTGGCCATTTTATTTTTATTTTTCTCGATTTTCTTTTTGCTTTTTTTTCATGTCTGTCGCTACTGCTCGTGCTGCTGCTGCTGCTGTCAGTCAGAGTCTGCTTTTTGTTTGCCATTTGGTTTGCTTCTGTTATTTATTTTTTATTTTTTCCTTCCTTGCTTTATTTTTCATCCTTTTTGGCTCATTCATTTTGCTATTTTGTTTTTGCATAGTTCAAGTTATGTGGCCCGAGAAGAGCGGACAGACACACACACACAAACACACATATGTCATCACACACACACACACACACACAAACTTGACTCATGACATGCTGTTTTGTGTCTGAGCCAACTATTTTGTAGGTTATTAGGGCGTCAAGCTAACATCTAAGCTGACACGCCCACACCCCATCCACCACCCTACCCCCTACACACACACACACATTTGGAAATAAACAAACGCACACTCAGAGGATTTCAAATTTTAGTTATAGCCACTAAACTTGAATCGCTGATTCGTTTGATTTTTATTTATTTATCTCTTCCACAAAGCTGGCAAATAAAGTGAAGCTGGAGGACTATATTGGCATTGCAAATTACCTGAGATCAGCAGTCAGATTTTCGCTACTTTCAATTCAATTTTGTATAGCAAATTTGCCTTGTTTATCTACCGTTTACCTCCATGTTCACTTTCTTTTATAGTCCATTTACTTTGTTTTATATGGCAGTTTAACTTAGGGGACACTTAATTTTTGTGGGGTATTTTGTAGTCAGTCATATTTTTAACTAGATTTTCTTGATGTTCATTTTATTGTGTGGACGATTTCCTACAATCTTTTCATATAATAAATTTAAGTGGCAGTTGAAGGAAAGTGTTATCTTTTCAACACAAATCAGCTACTGGGTATTTGGTAGTCGTTCCCTGAATAGGCAGTAAAAATTATAATATTTTATTTTGAAGTTTTGTCGGTTTGATCTGCAGAATCTTCTTCCTTCATACATTTTGTAAACATTTCTTTTCCATATGTAGAGCATACCCGAGGTCAGGATTTTTTTTATGAATTACAGTTTATATCTTACTGCATGGCACAATTTAGTCGATCAAAGAAAAAGAATTTTTAAAAAACTTGTTTTATAAACATTTTTTTCAGTCACGGTGGGCATTTTCCAGTCGAGCACACCTTACAGCAAAACCGGCAAAGCGACAGTTGAAGCTTGTCACAACACTTAAAATTCTAATTTTTCTAAGCTTTTTTCAAGTGACTGATTTTATTGACCTACTGGGCATTTTGCTGTCGAGCACACCCAACAGAGAAGCTAAAAATGATAAAACTTCAATTTTAGCAAGTTAGGGCTCTATACAATAGTTTCTTTCAAGGTTTTTTTATAAGTTTCTTTTTAGTAACACTGGGTATTTCAATGTCGTACATACCCCATAGTTAAACTAGACATACTAATTCTAATAAAGGTTAAGTCACTTTATAATACTGTTTCCAAAACTTAATTTATACATGTTTCTTAACTCACTGGTAATTTTAAAGTCGAGCATACTCACAACGCACTCAAGGACTCCGACTAACAGAACGGACAACATTTTGCTCCGGTTTTCGGGTGTTGGGCTTAATGTTTATAGCTGATGTGTTGCGTTTGACCATTGGGTGGGCCAAACAGGAAAGCAAAGGGGAAAAGGGTAGGAGAGGGAGAGGAGAGGAAAGAAGAAAGGGGGAAGTGAAGAGGGGAATTTGATTTTGGATCGGAGCTCGTTTTAAAGCGGATTTGATGCCGTTGAATATTATTTATGGTCTGCCTTTTATTTCGCACAAAACTCGCACTCAAACCGATATGATAGCGAAACCCTTAAGAGCCAGACACACACACACATGCACCCAAGTGGACGCTGGGTGTGTGTGTGTGCAAAAATATTTGCCAACATTCTTTGGGTATTTAAACAAAGATTTATTTTATATATATTTATATGGTGCAAACGGGCAACGGAAATTGCAAGTAGAGCGTTGAATCCTTTTCAGCTTCAACACGTTTCACATCCTAACTGGCTATGAGCGTGTGTGTGTGTGTGTGTGTGTGTGTGTGTGTGTTGGGTGTGTCGGTTGTGTGTCTGGTTTGTGGGTGTGTTTGTCGGGTATATGTGGGTTTGTCTGTCCATTGTTCAAGGATTTGTTGGGACTTGTTTCATATTTTACGATAACTCCATTTATTGTTGTTTTGGGGGCTTTAAAGATGAAATGAGGTTATCAGTTTTGCTATATATGTTACAGGTCTCTATTAAGACCTCAACACAGATAGCAACACACATAATTAGAGAACAAGACAGAGACACAAAGAGCGAGACAGGGAGACAGGGAGAGAGAGAGAGCGGGGGAGAGGGAAATAGAGATAGCTGCACACTTCACACTACTAATTGATGCAATATGCATATTTTGTCTATTAATTTGTGTTTATGCATAATTCGAATTAATTATGCATAATCGTGATTAACAGCCGAATGCAAATGGGACTTTATGCTGTCAGAAATTGGCTCAAATTAAACGGCGGCAGGCCATTGCTTTTTTTCTCTCACTGTATTTTAATTAGCTTAGTGCATAGTTATGTATACTTCTCTCTTCCTCTCGGTGTGTGTGAGTGTGTGTGTGTGTGTGTGTGTGTGTGTGTGTGTATTTTATTTACGAGCTTAACACGTGACACGAGCGTTTTATCTGCGCCCAGCGACAGTTGGCCAAATATTTGGACCAGGTCCAGAGCCCCATTTGAACGTAAATGAATATGGGCACTGATTACATTTGGGATTGGGACAATCCCCTCGTCTCCGACTCCCTAGCCTTCCACTGCCTTTCTAGGGGCTTTTGGATGCCATCGAAATAAATCTAACAGCTTTTGCAATCGCAGCCACATAAATGTGGAATACAATTGAATTACACTCACACACACACACACACACACACACACACACACGCACACACACACACACACGCACACACACACGCACACACACACACACACGCACACCTATTTATTTGTACTACACTCGAAATATTGCTAGAATTCGACCAACGCAAAGCTTTAATACTTGAACAGAATCAAACATCAACAAAATTTCTAAATTGTTTTTAAAATGTTTTATTTTTTTAGTATAAGTTTTAGTTATTTTACCTACATACAAACTTCATTTAAATTCGATTATCGTGATAGAAAAGTATTCACCAAAAAGGTCATCATTTTAAATATTGAGCTGAGGAACACATGTGTGAGAACTCTTTCATCAAAATTTGACAAAATGGGTTCGATTTCGATTATTTTAGATTTTGATTGCGATTAATTCTGTTAGTTGTCCAGAGTATAAAAAGGTATGACTTTTTAAGATATCGCTTCATTTGGCTGAGTTATGATCAGTCAAAGTTGGGAAAATTGTGAACTTAACATATTGAGCTGAGGACCACATATCTAAGGACTCTTTCATCCAAATTTGACAAAATGGGTTCGATTTTGAGAATTTTAGATTTTGATTGCGATTAATTTTGTTAGTTGTCCAGAGTATTAAAAGGTATGACTTTTTAAGATATCGCTTCATTTGGCTGAGTTATGATCAGTCAAAGTTGGGAAAATTGTGAACTTAACATATTGAGCTGAGGACCACATATCTAAGGACTCTTTCATCCAAATTTGACAAAATGGGTTCGATTTTGAGAATAAGATAAGATAAGAACTGTCCGGTAGGATAACTTAAGGATAAAACTGATCGTGATTCGCTCTCTTCTTCCGGTAACTCTCATGAGCTGCATTAGTGTTCGACGACTGCTCTCATGTATCAAAATAAGAATCTTTTCTTAAGAACCACAGCGAGACACTTGTATAGTAAGTTTGAGAAGAAAGCTATACATAAGAAAAATCCGGGAATTGGTGGTATTATCAATCCTAAACGATATCAGCACTGGGGACAGCACAGATACTCTTGAGGTCAGTATAAAATCTTTGTAAATACATAAAGCTTAAAGTTCAGATATATATTTTCATTAAGGTGTGGAGAATTACTCAATTTATATATATTATAAGAAAAAATATTTAATTTTAAAATTGAATTTCAGTTTAGTTTTCATGCGAAATACTTCAGAAATAGAAGCTCTAACTTCTCTCACTTCTGAGCTCCTTTTATCTTGGCTACAAAATACCACATTCTTATACTTAATTTATACTTATTATTGCTTATATATCTCGTAACACGTCTCACGACTCCCCCAACTCCCTCCCCACTAACTGCCCTCTCACTCTGTTTCTCTGTAAATGTCGCTGTCTCGCTTGCCTTTAAAATGAAATTCCAAATAATAGTTAGCTGCAGCACTTAGCTGCATTTCAAGCTGAGACATGTCTAGATTTGTTCAAAGCGCACCACAACTCAATTAGATGATGCTGATGTGTACTGTTATCCTTGCTATTTCTGCTATTCCTGGAATCACTCTACTCACAGGATGCCAACATTTCATTCCCATCTTCGTCGCAGTCTGCCCCTATAGCTCTCTCTCTCTCTCTCTCTCTCTCTCTCTCTCTCTCTGTCTTTCCCTCTGTCTAGTGCATGTTCTTCAGCGCCTTTGGCTGTGTGCCCAAAAACTTTGACGTACTGAGAACAACAACGGAGACAGTCGCTTCTCTATCGCTATCTAACTGCTCCCACTACTTTTATCTCCTTTTTTCACACTCCATCTCTTTCCCCTCTACACTCCTCGCGCTTCAGCCGGTGCACTGTGGTAGAAAAAGACATTTTTTGCCATAAACTGTTTTTATTAAGCAATTTTTTATTAAGTTTGTATGTAAAGTTTCTATTAGAAATCTCCTTCGATATTTATTTGATTGCTTTACTGTGCTTAAGTATGAATTGAATAGAAATCTGTACAGATTTGTCCAGCTAAATAAACTAACAAAAGTACAAAAATCACTTAGATTTGGTGGAGTTTCTTTAATGACTTTTAATTTCTTTTACAGATCCTCCTTTTTTTTTAAATTTTGATGTCAAAAATTTGTCACTTTTTCCCACTGTGCACTGGTGAAACAAAAAAGTAGCTCCGCAATGTAAGTGACCCTCTTCGTTTATCTCGCTTTTTATTTGGCCAACGCTTTGGCAGCTTTTGGCTAATTTTGTTTATTAAAAGTTGGCTGACCTCACACCTCACCTCTTCACGCCCCCTAACCCTACCCTTCCCAACTCTTGCCCCAGCTCCATCCACGGAGCCTTGACTTAGGATTAAGCTCTCGCCACCGCGTTAAATTTCTTTGGTTTCATCTCTTTTCGGGTTTTCTCGACTTTTTCGATTTAGCTTCATTTTTTTTTTACTTTTTGGCACATGTTGTGAAATTAATTTGCTGGGTGTATGTTGTGGAGCTTTTCAGGGTTGCCAAGTGTCATTAGTTTGCCGTTTGGCAGGCAAAACCCGGCGACATACTTAGTTAAATTAGCTAAACATTGCGGTGGCTTTTACATTCATTTGCAGTCTACAGTGTTTGACGGAAAAGTTGCCTTCCAATTTCTGCATGAAATACTCAGAGTACTACTGGGTGGTTAGCTTGACTTGTTGGGTGTTTTTTTTTTTTTTTTGGGGGTGGTGAGTTGGCTGCGTGGTTTTCTATGCTTTTGCTGTTGGTTGGCATTGCCTAATGGCTTTGCTTTTCCACTTCACTACACTTGGTCCGAAAGTTTTCGCATAAAAATTTAGATAATGCTGGCAACTCTATAAATGAGATTTCTTCTGACCCTTGCATACAAAAGTGGGCGTGGCCACTAAGCGGTCACCCCATCCTACCAGTCCATCTGCACTTTAGAATATTTTTCCCTTTTCCCTCACATAAAAATGCAACTTGAAGAATTCCTCAACTGTTGTGGCTTAAAATTAATCGAGTTAATATTCAAATTGAAGTTGCAAATTATTTGAGCCAAGGGAATTTTATTTTTACTTTTTTTATATTTTTTTGTGGCTGCCACCGAGTGCCTTTGGCCAAAATAAATTACATAAACTTACAGGGTATATTATTAATGGTTAGCTGTTGCAATTTATAGTTCTTTGTAACAATTCAAGTGCTCAATTTGTCTAAATGAAAATGTTGTGAATACCCAGCATTCTTGGCTAGTTTTTGTGGCTAAATAGAAGTTTTTTTTGGCGCTATAGATGTCTTGGGGTTTTCTTTAAAACCAACTTTATTAGTTGCATAAACTAGTGGAAAGAACTGCATTTATTTTTGCTGACATAGCTTAAGGACCACTGTACTTTGCAGAGCTGATAAATGGAGGGAAATCGCGCTTAACTTTTTTTTAAACTTCGAATTTTATAAATGAATTAAATACTTGATTTTTTGATACTAAAATTAATTTTATAATGGATACTCTTTTTATATAAAATAAATTTAACAAAAGTATAAATATTAATTTAAGATAAATTTTATTAAAAATATTTTTATAAAAATCTTTTAAATCTACGTGTGTTTTTATTTAAGAAAATTCTACTTTCGGAATTTTTCCATCATTTAAAATAAAACATTTTAATAAAAGTTTTAAGAGACTTTAAAAAATTTCAAAATTAGCGTCAATTTCAATGCTGTTCAATAAGTTCATAAATAACTGCTAACTTATTATTAAATAATGAATAAAAGCGATAAATAAATGTACTCAAAATAAAGCTCGAAGGGCTCAAATAACTGTCATACAGAGTTGCCAATAAAGTTTTGGCCAAAAACAAAAAAAAAAACACTTTTTGTTGACTTTCAATATTTATGGTGAGTGTTTATCGATTTTGTGGATAAGTAATAGGAAGTATCAGCCAAAGACAGTTAAAGAAGACCAAACAGAGTTGCCAGACTACTACAATTTGTCAGAGTTGTGTGAGTTGTTAGAGCTGTGAGAGTTTTAAGACTGTTTTGAGAGTGTTTTGAGATAGTTGAAGTGAAATGCACATAAATGAAAGACTCTGTAAACTGTTTGACAAGCACCTGGCAGTTGGTTGTGTCTTCAGATTGAACACATTCTCCACTGTGGACCAAAGAAAATGGTTGGCTGGTTGGCTGGTTGGGTAGGGTAGGGTTGTCGGGTGTTTTCAAATTGTAGCTGCGGGGCACAGTTGGGCATCACTTATCAACCATTTATAAACAATAAACGAATATAAACAAGAAACTTTTGCCAGCGTCAAATGCATTACAACAATGTGGGCGTTGGGAGGGGGGTGGGAGTGGCAATCGGAGACGTTGGGTAAAAAAAAGTTGAAAAAAATATAAACAGAGAGGAAGAGAGGGAGAGAGAGAACTGAAGGAAACTGGAGAATAGGGAGAATGACGGTGCCAGATAAATGGCATAAATATGGCAAGCAAAATGGAAAATGGACGAAGGGTGCACAAATTGATGCGCCAAGGGAGAAATTGGCACTGTCATTGCAACACCATAAAGAACGAGCCCGAACTGAAAGGAGTCGGAGAAGCACATACATATATATTAAGGGAGGGGGTAGCAGTGGAGCAGTATTGGGGTTGAGTACAGGGTATAAGGATGGGGATGGGAATGGTAATGGCAGTGGGAATGGGACTGGAAGCGTTACTCCGTCAGCCAAAACATGTCAATGTGAAAAGTTTCTTGTGTGATTTCTTGAAACTTATTTGCCCCCGTTTTCGTAGCTTTTCTTTTGCTTCATTGAAAGTTGTTGCAAAAATGGCAGTTGGAAAAACAAAAGGGGATCAAAACAAGAGACAATTTGACAAGACTAGCAAATACTCTAAAATTACATTTTATGTATATTAAATTTAAGTACAATAACAGTAAATATTATTTTGATAATTATTTCCTAAAGAAAAACAAAACTTAATTAAAAGAAAATAAAATATTTTATGCAGCACAAAAAATACTGAACATTTTTTTATTTTATTATATTATATTTATTTGTTTAAATTCTAATTTACTCGTTTCTATACAGGAAACAATGTTGAGCATACTCCTTTACCTGCTGCAATTACAGGTCATTCATAGAGCGGAGGTAAAAACAAAAGCAAAAAAAGCGAAAATTTGTATCAAGATTCAAACACACACACACACACACATACACACACACACACACACACACACATACACACACACACACACACACACACACACACACACACGCCATAAAATAAGGACTACCCGTAGATGGGAGAAAAGAAAGCGTTGATAAAGAGGTGTGCAGAGTATTGGGGCAAGGGGGATAGGTGGCAAAGGAGGGACCGGGGTGGGAAACTGGTGGAAACTGCGGAAAAGAAAGGCAAAGTTTTACGTTTATGTTTGTTTACGAAATATGAAAGGGAAGCGCGTTGAGGAAATGGCAAATAAAATGCCGAGAATGTCAAATGTTATATCTGGACGAAGGGAGCGAAGGTTTAAGGTGTGTGTGTGTGTGTGAGTGTAGAGTGGAGTGAAGGGTATGTGTATGTGTGTGTGTGTGAGATGTACATATATATCAAAAGTATTTTATGCACATTAGTTGCGCTTTTATGAACTTGAAGTTGTCATTTCTAGCCAACAAACTTGACGCTCAACTGTCGTCCTTAATGTGCCGCCATCCAGACTCACGCTCCTGACTCCCAACCTTCATTTCTACCTTCCTCCGCCCCTGTCTTACCACTACCTTTCCAACCTCTGCCCTTTCACTACACTGATAGAAAAAATGAGCTGGTCGAAACCGCAAAAATCGGGGATGAATTATTAATTATAACTTAAATTAAAATATTAAAAGAAAATATTTAAAAAAATATAAATTATTAAAATTAAAAACAATATTAATTAAAAATTCATTAAAAAATTTGTCCAAGAATTTTATAAGAAAATAAAATATAGCAAGTATTAATTATCATAATTAATATTTTTAAAATCGAAATTGTGACTAAGTTTAAAAAAATTTATGTTTAATTTTTAGAATTAAAATATTTGAAATCTTCTTATTTTAAAGTCTTATTATTATGTAAATTTCATTACTAAAATAATTTCAAACTATCAAAGTTTACACAAGACTAAGAAAATGCGTTTTTCTACTAGTAAAAACTTTAACATAATATTTAATAAATTTGTCTAGTTTAAGCAAACTTTAAATAAGAATTATCTAATTTCAATATAGTTAAAAATTATTATTTTGTTTAAAATAAAAGAGTTTTAAATTTATTGTTTTAATTTGTGTTTTGTCTTTAACATTAAGTTTATGTTTAAGTTTAAGTTTAAGTTTAAGTTTAAGTTTAAGTTTAAGTTTAAGTTTAAGTTTAAGTTTAAGTACTACTTAATATTTTTTTCAGTGCATTTCTTTCTTTCCGCCAAGTTTCGATTCGTTTCGTTGTTGTCCTGTATTGTTGATACTTTGGCAATGGCTGGCAAAGGCAACCGCTCAAAAAGCAGCTGCAAATGACAAGAATTTGTTGCTAGGCTCTTTTCCCATCCCCATCCCCATTCCCTATTTCCTCCTTCTTTTCCTCCTTCTTCTGCTGTCTTTTGCCCATGTCTGTTGTTGTCTAGTTGCGCACTGTGTTGCGTTCGTGGCATGTAAATATTAACTTTGAACAAAATACGACACGGTCGGACCCAGCGACTTGGAAGGCCAAAAACACATCACAACCCATCAGAAACATCAACCCAGGGAACCATGTCTCTCCATCTCCCTCTGCCTCTCAATCTCTCCCTCTCTCTCTCTGCATCTATCTATCTCTTACTCCCTTACTCTGCTTCTAGCTGCACTGAGCAAAATAATCTTAAAGCAATTAAATCAAACTCTGTATATACTAATTTAAAAGTTAAAGAAGTCTAGGAATGACATTATTAATGATTTCCATAAAAGTTTAATAAGTTTTAATTAAACTATTTTATGCATTATAGTAAAGCATTGAAGACCCTGCTTTTCTTTTAGTGTAGCTGAGTCCCAGTTAAATAAAACTTTGCGCACATTTTTTGTCATACTTTATGGTCGTTGTTGTTGTTGTTGTTGTTGTTGTTACTGTATTCGTTGTTATTGTTGTTGTACGTTGCACGCCACGCTGTTGTTTGCAACTCTTCTCGTACTTTTTGCTGCTCTGCTCTCTTTTCCATAGAAATTTCTACAACTGGTACTATATTCAACGCGTAATCGGATGCAAGCCGGCTTAGAAGTTTTGTAATTGTTACGATGGCTGCCAGGCAACTTGGCTGAAACTGCAGCTGCAGCTGGAGTAGGAACAGGACCAGGACAAGGACCAGAATCAGGATCAGAATGAGAATGAGTATAAGAAGCAGCAGCAGGAGCAGCAGCAGCAGAAGCAGTCGCAGCAGGAGGGACAACTGCAGGCAGAGCAACTGCCGATTTGACCCAACAACATCAACAACAACTACAACAACAACAACAAGGACAACAACAATGAAAGAGTTTGAGCAAAGGATAAGGAAACAGAGCCGCTTCATTAAAGCCCAGTTATGACACTAAGCGAAAAGTTGTGGAGCGTAAATTTGTTGGGTTCGCCAATGTTTCTTCTTCCCTCTTCTTCCCCATTCTCCCTTCCTCCCATCGCTTTTCGTCTTGCCTCCTCTTGTAGTTTTCTTTACGCTCTCTGAACACGTGTCAACGTTGCGTATGATTGATGAAGGCTGAGAGCCAGCAACAGCAAGGAGAGTAAAAGAAAACAATAAGAATAACAGCAAAAGGAGCAAAAAAATAAAAATAAGTAAAATTGTTACAGTCAACACCTGACTTTGGAATACCCGTTACTCAGTTTTGATTAATGATTTGAACTATCTAATAAATAATAGTGTTAGCTATAATGTTAAGGTACATTCTCTCTTCTCTGATATAGATAGATAGAGTACCTCAAAGTACCTATATACCATATTGAGTCTTCAATGTAAGCTTCTTTCTGTTGCCTACATTTCAGCTTTTATAGCATATCCTCTTATCTTACAAGTAACGGGTATAATAAGGACATTGAGTAAGCATGTCAGGCACAATGATGAAATAAGTGCGTGTTCTGGACGAAAGGACGTCTTCTCTCCAAACGATTGAAGCTCCATCAAGCAACGTTCAATTCGTTTTATTCCCCTCCCGCCCACATCACACCCCCCTTCCCCTTTCAATCGTGAAATTGGAAAGCGTAGAAAAACCTTCTGCTTGGGTTCATTAAACTGATGGCAACAGCTAATCGCATTTCTCCTAAATGCCCCAAAATGCCCCTGGAAATGATTCGAGTTTGAGTTTTGCTGACCAAGCTCCAGCTCAAAATTGATACGCACTAATGTCCTTCAATTATGTAAAATTTTTGGGGGCTTGAGAGTCCAAACCTTTTTGTGCTGCTTATCGAATTGACAAGAAGTTTATGAAGTTAATTACATATATTCGGGTTGTTAAATACCCTGTAGAAAAAGCAAATGTTATGATAATAATAACAATAATAATAATAATAATAATAATAATAATAATAATAATAATAATAATAATAATAATAATAATAATAATAATAATAATAATAATAATAATAATAATAATAATAATAATAATAATAATAATAATAATAATAATAATAATAATAATAATAATAATAATAATAATAATAATAATAATAATAATAATAATAATAATAATAATAATAATAATAATAATAATAATAATAATAATAATAATAATAATAATAATAATAATAACAATAATAATAATAATAATAATAATAATAATAACAAGTAAGAAAGGCTACAGTCGAGCTAGCCGACTGTAAAAGACCCCGTACTCATAGTATTTGCAATAAAACACTTTGAAACAAAACCATCAGTTTGCAATAGGGATGCAAATCGCCAAGAAAATGCCGATATCGATATTAATTAAAATATCACATCAAATCAAATATCGATATTATCAACAACTGAATTCAAATATGCTATAGATATGGACATAATGACCAAATATCGCATTCACTATCATATCGCAATTATAATTACTATCGTGTTGAATATCGATATATGGTTTATCATATCGTATGCATACATGTGCGTGCATCGTCCGCGAGCAGCGCTGTCGCTACACAAGCAGCGAAAACGTTCGCTCACATGTTTATATGCTTCTGTCTCGCTTGCACACATGCATTGACATTGCGTTCAATTATTAACTTTGTAACATGTCTAGCTCTTTTGTTTATTGTCCGATTTGTATGCAACTTTCAAGTTAGTTTGTGATACTTTGTCTCCAAACGAATTTGAAATTACAATACCGTACGATAAATGCAAATGCCTTAAAAATGGCATTGAAGTTTGAAAATTATTTCATTCGTGTGGGAAAACGGGGCGTGGCAGTCCAAAAATTTTAATAACAATGCATTTATGCTGTCTCTAGCAACTTACATACCAAAAATGGTATTCCTAAGTGCTATAGTTACTGAGATATTTGCTTAAAACATCAATTTTTTCCGAGGTGACCATAGTTTTTTACAATTTGCGGGGGCGGTAAGGGGCGTGGCAAAGATTTGAAATAAACTTGATCTGCTCGCGAAGCAGACGGACTTTCATTCTAAATTTGGTGGCTCTAGCTTTTGTAGTTTAAAAGATCCAGGTGTTCATACGGACGGACGGAGAGACGGACAGACGGACATCGCTATATCGACTCGGCTGTTGATGCTGATCAAGAATATATATACTTTATGGGGTCGGCCACGCCTCCTTCTGCCTGTAACGCACATTTCGCTTCAGACAAACTTAATAGACCCCTCTACTCTTTTTTAGAGTACGGGGTCTAATAATAATAATAATAATAATAACAATAATAATAATAATAATAATAATAATAATAATAATAATAATAATAATAATAATAATAATAATAATAATAATAATAATAATATTAGTAAGAATATTAATAATTGATTAAGTGGTTTTTGTTCTATATGTACGAGGTCTTTAAAACTCGATTCGCTCGACTGAAGCATTTCCTAAAAGGATTTCCAGTGTTTATATATAATAATACGTTCATACAAGTAAATTTTCATTTTGAGTTCCATGTGTAATATTGTGTGCAATGGAATAAACAGGCAATCGGATTTGATGATTGGGTGGTTCAATGGTTCAGTTGTTCAATGGTTTAGGTTCAGATTGAGGTTGAGGTTGAGCTGATTAAGGTGGCTGAGGTGGCTCACATGATTGGCTGAGTCATAAAGCAGCTGTAGAATAAGTAAATTTTATAGCAACAAATTCAAAGAGCGCTATTGCACTTTGATTGCAAATAAAATCAGATAGGAAATACGAAAAGGAAAAGTAACGAGTAAGAGACGCAGACAGACTTGGAGGGAGAAATAGAAATAGTGATAAGCCTGAATAGAGGAAGACAAAGAGAAAGAGAGAGATGTTGAGCTTGAAGTGAATTGCAATTTATTTGCTTATCAATATTTGCTTATCAATTGAGCAGGTCGGCAACATCAAAAGTGCCGACGATAATGTAACGCACGACAATTGTCTAGAGCGACAAATTGTCTGTCTGTTGCTGTCTTTTCCCCACTTAGTTCTCCATCTCTTTCTCTCCCTCTCTCTCTCCCCCTCTCTTTCTCTCTCTCTCTGTTTCCTTCACTCCCTGGAAATCCCTGTAGTAGGCCGCTTTGTTTAATGTCGAGACTTGTTACAGCATTTCTGTTTATTTATTTTGATTTTGATTTTGATTGAATAAGTGCAAAGGCAGCCAACGTTTGGATTTACGAGTTCCCTCAGTGCTCCCCCAACCCCCTCTCTCTCCAACCCTCCAACACCCAACCCCAACGGCTTCTCGTTTATTTGTCATCTTGTTGATTTAGCGCATTTACGCGCCCGATTTCCCCCAAGAAATTTGTCGGTAAATTTTATTTTTATTTTTTTTTTTTTATATATTTTCTTTAAGCTTATCACATTTGGCAGATTTCCCTTTGAGTGGGGCGGGGCAGCAGGGGCGTATGGGATGGTTGAGGCTTAGGCCGAGCTTATAAATATTTAAATGGCAGCTGCTTGGCATGAAAAATTATTGTCAAGCAAAAACCCACCTGTCCTTTGGTTCAAAGCGCCAAGCCAGCACTATCAATCATCATTTGAGGAGTTAAAACATCTGCAGACTCGACACAAAACAGTCAACGAAGGGCGAGAGAAAGAGAGGGAGAGAGAGAGGAAGAGAGAGAGAGAGGGAGAGATGGAGAGTGGGAGAACAATCTGTCGGAAATTCAATGCTCGTCTCTTGTTATGTTCGGAAATTAAAGATAACCAAAATATGACAATGCAATTGGCCAACTGGAAAGCTTAAGCAGACCACAACAGGCGTATGCTTAATATTTGTATACCCTGTAGCTAACAACTGACTTAGCTAGGGTATAACAGAACTCACAAAGTGTGGTGGGTCGTTTACTTTAATAAAAACAATATTTTGAAGATGTTTGCAGGGCATATCAAGCAATCCAATTAATATATAAATTTTAGTGAAACTTATGTTTTTGACTTGAATCAATAAAAAAAATATTTACAGGGTATATCGAAAGTGTATTATTGTTTCTTTAATATCAACACCAACGTTTGTACGCATTTAAACAATTATTTTCTGTAATGGTCAGATTGAGTAGTCCCGTGGAAATATGTACAGGGTATACAAGTGTGTTAATATTCTATATCACCTATAACTACTTTTTGAAGGGTATTTAAAGGGTCAAAAATTTCTGATATTTGCTAAAAACACTCAATGAAAACTTTTTACAGGGTATAGAATTATGTGATATTTCAATATCAGCATTGAACTTCGTTTGGTAGGGTATTTGAAAAGCTACATATTTTCTTTATAGTGTTTCTTAATAATATATTCACTTAAAAAAATTACAGGGTATTTAAGTGTCTACTTTTTCACTATTAACTTGTTCTAAAAGCACCGATAAACTTACTTTTACAGGGTATTTGACTTACCAACTAGGTTTTAAGTTTGAAAAAATACGAACAATATTTTAAGAACCAGGTGTTTCTCTCAGCGTTCACTGATTACAGGGTATATCCAACGACCAATTAAGATTTTACTGTCAGAGTTGTTTCGATAGTTATCGATATGTTATCGAAACATTTGCCCTTTGCGGCTACTAGACGACCTAAGTTATTTCATCAGCCACAATTTAATTGCTATGAAGCAGCAAAAGAGGTGAACTTTTGTGGTGGTAGGATGGGAGCTGTGGCTGTTTGGCGGTAGGGGCGGTAGGGGCGTGACGAAACTGTTAAAGCTGCTACTCGAGACTTTGCAACAGGGCTTTAAACAAATTAAGTGGCACACGGCGTTCATTTCACTTTATTGCCAGGTGGCTCTTGTAGCCGCACAGACTCACGAGTCGGGGACTCACAATACAGGACGTAGGACAGTGTACACAGGGCACAGTACTTGCTGTCGGTTCATGCTTCTTGTTATTCATTTTGTCAGCTCACCTGCCCGCTCAGCCCACCAGCCCACAAGCTCACCTGCCCAGTTGGCACAGAGACTACTGCCCAGATGGTTGCCTTAGTAGCTGACTGACTCTGTGACTGGTTGACTCGGTTCATGCCTCATTCCGTACCTCATACTGTGCCTCATTCTGTGCCTCATTCTGTACTCCCTTCTCTGTAGCTTTCTCAGGGCTTCGTCCTTTGCCTAGCGGCTTCCTTTTTGTTGCCTAGTATTTATTTTCGGGCGAACCATTTACTTATACGCTTCACTTGCTGCACTTGCGACTTCTCTCTCTCTCTCTCTCTCTCTCTCTTCAAACCACACTCTTTACCAGTACCTCTCTTTCCCTCATTACTCCACTCTTTCCTTCTCATCCCACCAGACTCGCACAATAGACATCAACTTATGGCCCTGGTTAAGGCAGAAGGGCAAAGCTGTGAAGGTGCAGGAACTGGGGGCTGTGGTATACGGATGTTTACCCAGGCAAAATATCCATTATAGGACTGCTGACACAGTGAGCGTTAAAAAGAGACAGACAAAAGGATAGAGACGGGAAGCTAACGAAAGAGTAGAATAAGAACAGAAAAGAAATTGCCAGAGAATTGAAGAATTCTCAAACTCAATGCGAATGGTAGAAACAGACAATAAACAAGAAAAATTATGTATAAAAAGAATTAATAAAAATAGCAATACTTGAAAACAAATAAGAGACAAAGAGAGGTAAGGAGAGAGTGAGAGAGAGAGAGAGAGAGAGAGATTAAGTAGTTTCTTGTAGAAATCGTTAAAAAAGTTAAAATAAATAAACTGAAATATACATACAATGAAAGTTACAATGGACAATTCGTGTTTGAAAATAATACGGAAAAGGGAGAAAGAAAGAGAGAAAGAGAGAAAGAGAGAGAGAGAGAAGATAGAGACAGAGAGAGAGAAATAGTAAACATATTTGCCATCAAGAAAAATTAAGATTGAAATTGAAATACTTAGAAAAATGCAATAATCTGATATGTATTCGAAATCAATAAGAAATTGAATGAGAAGAGAGGGGGAGAGACAAAGAGAAGGACTCAGAAAGAGATGGAGACAGTGTAATTATAGGCAATGAGGATTGACAGTGAGATAAGAAAGAATAAAAAGCACGAGATAAATAAGAGACTATTTTAGAGTAAAATTAAAAATTCTTAGAGCTTAAAAACACATAAGTTAAAGAAGAAGATAGAGAGGGTGAGAGAGAGAGAGAGAGTGAGAGAGGGCTACTACATAGGCATACAAATCGTAGAAAAAAGAGTTCTAAACAAATTAAATCAATTCTTTTGATTAAGAAGATAAAGTCAACAAATGTTATTGATAATAGATCAGAGACACAAATATAAAAGAAAGTTGTAACTTCAATACAAACAATATCTGATACAGAATAATGCTTAATAGAGCATGGAATATTTGATTGAAATACATAATTCTTTTAACAAATGTTTCAAATATTCAGACAAGAATAAATTTATTAACTTCAATCGATAAATTTGATTATAATATTTAATATTTTCCTTATAAAAATACAAAGACTTATCGAAAAATACTTTAGGACAATGAGAAATCAATTGTTTTCGATATTCCTTAAACCCAAAACAACAACAAATTCTACCAAAATATTAAATATATAATTGAAAATTGCTATTTTTGATATTATCATTAACGAAGGCATTAAAGCGAAAGTCTTGACAAGGCAGTGAATGGTATTATTTGAGGACTTTTAATGCTAATATGCCAAATTTCCAGGTAGTTAAATAATCAGGTGCCATTGGCAATGTCCTCTGCACGACTCCACTCGGTGAGGAGGAGGAGGAGGGGGGGCGGAGTGGTGGAGTGGTGTGGGAAGTTGCCAAACAAAGACCCCCACAGTAGCAGAAAATTGTAACCTTTGATGAAAGTTTTTCGCAACTTTTGCAAATGACGACGGAAAGGGAGAACCCAAAAAATGGGGAAAGAAACAACTCGATTTTCATTATCAGCAAAGTTGGGCCTGATACGGCAGCCATTTTCTGCGCCACGCTAATTAACAGGGCCTACCGAACAACAAGGGAGGAGGGTGGATGGTGGTTGGTGGTTGGTGGAGGGGCGAGTGGGGGGAGTGACAGAGAGGCGTCACATTGGGGTTACAATTCCAGTTTTAGCATGTCTCGATGTTGTTCCTGTTGTTCTTGTTGTTTAACAAAGTTTGCCAATGTTGTACTAATACACATGCATACATAATTAAGAATGGATACGACTACATAAGCCGAACAGAACGGAATCGAACCGAAGTGAACCGAACCGAACCGAAGTGAACTAAACTTGAAACTAGCTTAAGATGTTTATTTGTCTTGGTGGAACAAAAAGGAATTGAAACATTTATAATCTTAACTGATGACTGGAAAGAAATGGAATGGAATTGAAACGGATTGACATGATATTTTATGAATATATTTATATGATATAGAGGTTAGAGCATTATTTATAAAAATTAATGAACAAAAACTTGTTATTTCTTAGTTTTGATACACTGTAGACCCTAAAACATACACACTAAAACATTATCTTCATCCCTAAGTTCCTTTAGCAGCTATATGATATAGTTAACCGATTAGGTTGAATTTAATATAAGCAGGGCCGGATTTACATAGGGGCCAGTGGGGCCAGGGCCCCAGGGCCTCCACCACGATAGGGCCTCCACCATACCCAATAAAATATGTTGTAAATCGCTGTTTTATACCAAACTATTTTCTGTACCATACTAATGTTCAAAGAAGTTTGTAAAGAATGTATCAGTTCAAGCAAAGATCAAATGAGTTAGAATTATTTCGATGGAGTTACTGAAACAAAGTAGTAAAAATATCGTCCCTGAACAAAAGAACTACTAATGAAATGCCGAGCAAAGTAACTTATCGATTATTTAGCTCATTGTAAGTTCATCGATAAAAATCGCTCTAGTGAACTGCAAAGAACTTGTAACGATAAAAAATAAACATATTAATCTTTTGTTCGTTTCAACAAAGAGCGGTCAAAGACGACATGGGTGATTAAAAAAGTGATCGACACAAAACTCCATGGGTTCAAAAATGCGGCTCGGAAAAAAGAAAAACTGCTGCAGAAAAGACAGTGGGTTTGATACAGTGTTATCAAAAACACGAAAATTGGACACTTTTTTAATCGCTCCTGCAAGCATCACTAAGAAACCTACGGTTCCCGATTCCTTTTGTGAAACAAACAAAATTTCTATAAATAATTTTGTAAATAATAATGAACCCTCGGCAGAAGTTTTCGAGCTAAACAAAAATCAACCTGTTTCTCCGAATGAATTATCCAGTGCATCTAGTGCAATAATATCTGTCTCTGGACATTGCCATTTACAGAAGCACGATAGAACACTGGATAAGAAACGTATCGCACACCTTGAGAAATTGTGACGAAAAATGATTTTAAACCACTGTTGATGAGTTTTGCGCAGAACAAATCGCGAAGAGTTAATACGCTGGGTACTTATAATTATTAATAAAATAAAGTACGAGATAAGATTCTTCTAAAATTTCATTTTTATCTCTGGGATATCGAGCTCTATTTTAGAGGCCCCCACCACACCCGGCCCCATGACATTAATGTGGTAAATCCGGCCCTGAATATAAGTACTGTTTGTTGTATTAAATTGGAATTGTAGCGAGTTCTATTAAATAAGAACTTAAGTTAAGAGACTAGATCGGCTATAAACAGACGAATTCGGCTATATCGTGTAGACTATTGCTGCTGATCAAGCAAATATTTACACTCAATACTTAGCTAAGTCTGCTTTAATGCAATTGAAACTTTGACAAATTACGAAAATTATTATATGTTGCCATAAGTACTATTTATTAACTTCATATTAGTCTCTGATTGATTCTTTATGTATATGTATATATATTGTGTATATCTGGCAACATTTTAAATACAAAATGCTGTTTCGAAAATATCTTTTTGTTTTCTTGAAAGAGATTAAAGTGTTTTGGGTATTCGTTTGGCAGTTTTCATATGCATATCAACCACAGACGCATGACGATACTTCTACATACATAACCAGCAATCAGCAGGAAGAGCTACTAATAAACGCACACACACACACATACACAAACACATATACACCTACACACACACCTACACACGCACTTACACACAGATAACACACATTAATGCGTTGCGCCTAAAAATCATTGAAGCAAAAAAAGCACTTTATGCCTGTTCTATCTGCCTCTAATGCTATGTTCCTCTCGCTCTCTCTCTATTTCTCCTTCTCTCTCCCCCTCTCTCTCCCCCTCTGTTTCTCTCTCCTTCTGACTCTTTGTATCTTTCTGTGTGTATCCTTTTGCTGTGAAATTGCATTTCATGAATGGTAATGTGCCATGATGTGAAAGTACATGCACCCAAACCCAAATCCAAATCCGAACCTCAATTCAGACTTTTCCACTTTAATACAATACCTCTGGATCTAGAAATTTAACCATAACCTCACTCTGTTGCCAATACAAGCGGCTTGCTTAAGAGCCGCAAATTATGAACATGTTAGCTACTGTCACGCCCCCTCAGCCCCCCAGTCCTCTGCCTTTCTAGACGCCCACGTTGAAACATCTATGCGCAAAAGTCAAAAGGTGCTTAATATTCATAACATTTTCTTGTTCTTGTTGTTGTCCTACAACAAAATGCAGAGTACAAGAAAAGAAAAGGAGAAGGGACAGGGAGGGGGATGGGGATGGGGAGGGGCAGCACGGAGGGTACTTAACTCATATTGACTTGGCCAAGAGCCATAACAACAGCAAAAACTAAACCAAGAAACGTGCAGTCAAGTGAAACCAGCATATATTTTGGTTTATAGACTATCGCTATTGAAATGAACTAGTTCCGAGCTTGGAACTTCATTATATGGCCGCAACTCTTTGCTGAAACTAAGAACACTAAAAAAAAACATAAACACAGCTATTTAATGGCTCAGTCTGTTCAGAAAGTGTATTAGCTAATAATAGTAATAGACTTCAAGCTAATATTAATTAAAGTAGCAAATAAAATACATAAAAAGTGAGCAATAGAGAAATGATAAAAATTGTGATTTTATTGAACAATTTAATTTAATATTTAAAGAAAATTTGTGGAACCCTTTAAAAGGGAACTGATTGAGAAGCAAGTCAAGGCAACTCAGCTACTCTGGCAAAGAAGCGAGCAAAGAGTCGAGCGAGCCGCCTGTAATAGACCCCGTACTCATACTAGCGCGCGCTTTCCATACAAATCACCAATCTTCGACCGATTTCCATGGAAGCTATAGGCTATAATTCTCCGATTAGAGCTAGAGCGACCAAATTCACACATTATGTGTATGGTACCATTTTAACTATCCTTACCTAGTTTGACCCGGATCGGACAACTATAGCTTATAGCTCCCATAGGACAAATCGGCCGAAAATGGGTGATTTGCAGGGAGACATGAAGTCTTAGCTGAGCGATTGCTGTTAAACTAACACTTTATGTGTATGGTACCATTATAACTATGCCCACCCAGTTTGGATCGGACAACTATAGCTTATAGAACAACTCGTTCGAAAATTTGTGATTTGTATGGAAAACCGTGCACTAGAAGAAGTAGCAGTAGAAGCTCGACTGTAGCCTTTCTTACTTGTTTACAATTTATCGGGGCGGTAGAGGGCGTGACAAAAATTTGAAACAAACCTTATCTGCCTGACATATAGACGGACTTTCATTCCAAATTTGGTGGCTCTAGCTCTTCTAGTCTCTGAGATCTAGATGTTGGCTTCTGACAAACCTGATACTCCCATGTACTTTTTATGACCACGGGGTGCAAACAGTGTTAAAAAACATAAACAAGTAAATCAGTAGCAAAGCTAAGTAGAACAATTAAGGAAATTTAATATTTAAAACTGGAAAAATAAAATGTAATTTACAGTTGGAATCATAATTGAAATCGAATTAAATATTCCAATGATTAACTAAAACGTATGGGATAGTTTAAGGACCGATTGAGGATATTATAGTTTTGCACTCAATTAAGACTAATTGAATTGAATAAAGCTGGTAAAATGAATTAAATACTTATAATGAATGCATTCAATTCGCTCACAAATTAAATGAATTTAATTTTCGATGAAAGCTTTTTGCTAATAAAATGTGGATAAATTACATATGGAAAACTTTATACGATCTTTTATTGTAAATGTGTGGGTGGAGGTATGAGTGTGTATAAGAGTGCATGTGTGTGTGTTTATGTGTGTTATACACATGCAACACGTAGCGGCTATTCAAATCTTGCAATGAATAACTAATTAAACTTGCAATTAAAGTAGAGCAAGCCAATTAATTAACGTGGCCAAAACCAAACTTGTAAACAATCAAATAAAACAACAACGAGCGGTGTAATAACAGAGAGAGACAGAGACAGAAAGGGAGAGCGAGAGGGAGAGAGGTATATTAAGGGAAACAAGTGGCAAATACTTTTCACTCAATATTCATTCAGTTCACTCAGTTTATTCACTCGCACTCACACACACATGTAAATATTGATTAACATTGGTTTTAAGCAATCGCCCCGAAGGGAAAACATCAACAACAACAGCAATCACAATGAAAGCCGAGAAGAAATGTAGTAAAAAGTATCTTTTGTATAACGGAAATTCACCCTTTGAGGTTAAATTATTCGCTGAAAATTGCATTCTATTCATCTCTTTAGCCAGCGTAAAGAAAAGCTTTTCCCTTTGGCCACTTTTCCATTTTCATTGGTTTGGGAGTGAAAAGTGTTTGAGTGGAAGAAAACTGGTGGGAAAACCCCTTACAATCTAAAGTATTTTCTTTCATCGAACTGTTTTAATTAGAAAACAAGAATTATATACGAGTACACTGCAAGAAAATCAGCAGGAAATAAGGAGACTGTGGGAAAATGGCTGTTAAAACAAGGAAACTACTTTGGGTTGGAATTTTTTGATAGTGAAATATTATATTTAATCATATAACAACTAAAGTTAAAAGTAATTTTTCAAGTCTTATTAAGTGCATAAGAATTATTTGAATTTTTCTTGCTGTGTAACTTGTAATCTAAAACTTTAATAACATTTTTACTTACTTTTTATAAATATTCTCACTCTTTTTAAATCGTTTACTCATTAGATTTAAACAACAAATTAACTTCAATGTATGTACAGGGTATTTAAAAGTCGTGAACTCATTACTTTGTCTACTTAACTTAACTATGCAACTTTCAACCCATAATTTGAGTTGGCAAAAGCAAAAAAATGGTATACAATCAAAGTTTATGTTATTTACTACTTAGTAGCACTTATACCATTGTCAGTTCAAATCTTCTAAGTATACCAAAAGCAACAACAACAACAACAATTTATGTTTCCAAAGAGTATTATTGTGAAAATCCCAATATAATTAACAATGGAGACCATTAATGTTGTCTGCTCTGTAGAAACTTTGATTTCATGTAAATCAATTGCATATCATTGTGATGAATGTATTCAAGTGAAACGGAAACAATATTGAAACTCATAAGAAGATTAAAAGGGGATGAACAACAACAACAGGAATTGTAATTATTGAAAAGAAAATGTTTTTTCCCCTTTCGAAAATCAAATTTAATGCACTCCAAACTTATAAAACTGAAAATCAGTTTATAAAATTTAAAAAAAAAAATATTTTATGGTAATTTTTAGAAATTTTTTATTATTTGTAGGAATATGTTTTTAATTTTTGTATTTAAGAAATTCTTTTATCAGCACACCAATTTTATTTGATTAAAATAAAAATTATTTAAGCTAAAACAATTTCAATAGGTTAAATTTTCTTAAGTTTAGAAACTTTTCTGCTATTAAAAAAAATTTATTAAATACTTTTTTTTTTTTTTGGTTTCACTCCGATTCGTCTCAATTTTATAACTACAGGGTATGTCATAGTTGTTGCTTACATGACTGCTTACCTTTTGTTGACTTTTCAGACAATAATCTATTATTGAGCAAAAGTTATATCAGATGCAACCTTTAACTGCCTTCCTACATCGAAGCTTTAGCTCTCTCTAACTACATCTCTCTTTCTCGCTCTCACTTTTTTTAGTTTCTCTCACTTTCTCTTTCTAATTTCGCTATCTTTGTATTGCTTCTTCATGCTCTGTTTGCTTAATGGAGTTGTGAACGCCTGCTGGTTTTGGAATTGAGCTATAGTAATAAATATATAAATTAGGTATATGCACAGCACACTCATACACACGAACATATACATATACACATACACGCACACTTACACTCACACACACACACACACACAAACACTCTCTCGTCGAGCAAATGAAATTGCAGTTTCCAGAAAACGATCGAAAATTTAGTGCAAATATACAAACCAAACACAATAAATTTTGTATTGTCCAAACTCTACATACCCTGTAATAAAGAAGAAAAGTTTTGATTAGAAAAAAAGGGAGATAAAAAACTTGGTTACATAAAGTGTTCAAGATGAATTTGATCTTGAATAAAAATATAGAATAAATTAAGATAGATAAATGATATAATTAATTAAATTAATTAATTCATTTACTTTAGTTTTATTTGTAGTTTTTTAGTATAATAAAATAAGTTATAAATTTTTCTGATTAGCATTAAACTCTGATTCAATCTAGAAGATCTAGAGCCAGCAAATTTGGTTTGAGAGCTCTTCAAACCTATCAAATTTTGTTTTGGATTATTGCCACGCCCACTTTCACCTTCGCACAAAGTTCTATACTCAAAAAAATTATCTTTGTTAGAAATTTCCTAAGCCAATTAACAAATTATATTAATGATAGGCTTTTATGTATCAAAATCGAACAAGTTCAACTAAAACTAAACGCTTTTTGCCATCCTAAATTTCTTATAGGCACTCAACTTGACCTAAAACAATATACCCTGCATCATCATTAAGTTCTCCATATCAGTGAGTTAACTATTTATCAAGGGTATTCAGCAGTCTGTCATTTACTTCAATACACATAACCATTCCAGTGTAACCATTTGCTGGGCGGAAGCAAAAAGTAAATAACAACCAAACCAACAACAACAAAACAGTAGAAACAACAACAACAACAATTGGCAATAATATTAAAAGCATAGACAATAAATAGATAGGAAATTTGTTTATTGTTTATTGTTTATTGCCTTTCATTGGCTGTGGACAATTTAAATAAATAATTTCCAATAATTTTCAACTGCTGCCAAAAAATAATATAAAATACATACTTTATGTGTGTGAGTGTGTGTGTGAGTGTGTGTGTGTGAGTGTGGCTTTGTGTGTGTTTATAGATAACAGTTGAAACAAAAAAATAAACTCATATAAATAACTAGGAAAATGCAGGAAATGGTCTAGAAAACACCAAATATTGCAAATGTGCAAATGGAAAACATAAAAATAAATTTGCGGCAATGTTGGAAAATTATAAATAAATGGATAAAGAACCAAAAATCCGTCAGTCTCTGCACATTGACAACAAAAATAAACAAAACAACAACAACAACAACAATAATGATAACAAAAACAAGACATTTGTCCTGCTAATTGAGTAAAGTGCCTGTTCAGTGGTCATATCCATGTCCATTTGCTAAATCGCATATAACTTCTCTTTATCAGCTCTCCCTCTCCCTCTCCCCCTAACATTCTCCCTCCCTCTACCTCTTCCACTACCTCTATCTCCTTCTCTTTCTTCCACACACCCATTTCCCAGCTCTCAGTTTGTGTATTTTGTGTGTGAAAAATAGCACACTTGACCCATTTGAATGCCAGTTAAAGTCACAGTCAACAAATTTATTTTCGAAATGGATAATGGAAAATGGAAAATGGAAAATACTATGCAAAAACCAAACTAATTTAATACCTTGAAATTAAAAAATATTTTAAATCGTGAGTACACAATTTTAAAATATATTTTGTAAAGAAAAAAGTTACTAAAAGTTAAGTTAGAAGTCTCGAAATTTTTATTAAAAATTTTCAAAATTATAACTATTGTTTATATATTTTTTTTTTGCATAACGGCTATAAAACTAGTTTTATTATTGGGTTCAAAAATATTTTAAATATATTAAAAAAATGTTATTTTAGCAGTTAAATGTGTTAAATTTCATTTCTTGTCAATTATTTTATAAAAACTTAAACAAAGAAGTTTCTAAAATGTTTTTTAAAAATATCATTTTAAATATCTGAGTATTAAAAGTATTTTTCATCGAGCGCTTATTTCAAATAATTTTAAAATTAAAAATCACTTTAAATTTTCATGTTGGTTAATTAAAATTGCAAACAAGACTAAAAAATGTTATATTTTTGAATTTTTTGTGTCATTTTGACTTTTAGCAATTTTTGTAAAAGTGAAATTTGTATGAAAAGTGCTCTATTTGTCGTGTGACAAATCGTAAATCAGATCCCAAAACTAATCCAGAGTCTTCACATTGTAAGCTCTGCACACATTTGCAAAGAATTCAAATGCTAAAATGGAATTGGGAACACGCGACATGCTCGAACTAGATGCGACTAATGTTGCAGCTGTCAAAATAGTAGATAAAGTGAGACAGAGAGAAAGGGTGGGAGACGGAGAGAGGAGGATGGAGAGGGAGAGGGAGAGGAAGAGGGAGAGAGGGAACTCTGCCACAAAATGCTTTGTTACATTTTCTAAACGAGCATTAGAGATGGAGACGAATAGATAATGATACCAACTATGAGTTACCCGTTAATCAATGAGATATCTAAGTGTTTTGAATTATGCTGCATACTTTTTGGCGTTTGAGCTGCCCAATATTTTAAATAGTCATATGTTTCGGAGCATTTATCTGATGATTGTAACAATTAATACATATTAACAATATTTCTAAACGCTTTTCTTTAATTTAAAAAAATATTTAATGTTTTTAAATTGTCCCATATTTAGCACACTGATAATTTTAGGAGCACGTATTCGATTCTGAATCGGTTTCTATGGACTTCCAGTGTATTACCCGATTCGGCCAACCACATGTATAGCAGCACCTTGAACATACCCTTACCCCGTTGATTAACGGGTATAAAAAGCGTATGTGTTATTACATGTTCGGCCTTAATACGTATGATATGACGGGCGGAGAGGGCAGGAGGATGGCCTACGGTTAGGGATAGGGATAGGGATAAGGGGGTGGACATGAGTCACGTCTGCGGCTGTTTGTGTCGGTTTACTGCATATGAATAATAGAAAACCGCATAAAAAATGCAACCGAAAAATTATGCAAATATGCAAATAAATATCTCTAAAACATTTGTTTCAATTTCCTCCATCCGCCCTCTACCCTTTGCCCCACCCACTAGACGGATGCGCCACCGGATGCCTCACAAAGCGATTGCAGCACACACACATACACAAAGCAAATAGTGTGCGTGTGTGCGTGAATACACAAAAGATTTTTGTGTGAAGCATAAATTTATGGCAATGCCTTGAAATTTAGTAACATTCACAAGCCACGCCCACTTGTAATTTTTACGTACATATGCTGCTCAAGCACAGTTACAATTGTGATTTGAAAGGGGGGTTTGTGGATTGGGGGTGGGCGCGTGTGTGTATGAGTGTGTAGCACACTTTTGTGGTGCGAACTAAGAATGTAGTAAAAATGTGTTGCATACTTTTATGCATAGTTGTCAATTGGCATCATTAAGTTGTAAATGTTGCAACTATAAGCAGTGGAGAAGGGCGGTGGAAGGGATGTGGAGAGGAAAGTAGTGTAAACGGGACAGGCAGTGGAACGGAGGGGGTGGGGGGGGCGGACTTGCCACATCATTTAATGCTCATTAAAATAAATGCATCGCGTATGCTTTGCTCTGTCTCTCTCTCTCTCTCTCTCTCTCCTCTCACTTCCCTCTCTCTCTTTCTCTATCCTCCAACTAATGCTACTTGACATTTTGTGGTGTTTTAATTTGGCGCACGTTCAAGTGCTTAGAATTGCCAAAGTCAGCGTCGACGACGACGTCAACGTCAGAGCCAGCGTAAGCGCCAGCAGCGAGAGCAAAGGTAACGCCTATTTTCGAAATTGAATTTTAGCAGCAACGCCAAGAAGAAAGAGCAAAGAAAAGTAAAAAGAGAGGTAGACCAGCGTTTTAGCTGCTGTACACTGTCAGTCGAAAGTATTCAACCCGTGACATTTTCAAAACCCAAAAGTTAAGGGATATCCTTTATGGAAAATGCTAGAAAAATAAAAATCGAATTTTGAGTAAAGGACGATTTAACTCGAAGCTTATGAGATAATAAACAAGTCAAAGCACTAATTAATGGCAACAAAGTGAAATAGATATCGTTCCTAACAAAAGTTAAAGTTTTTCATACCAAATATAGATCTACTCATAAGCTTTCCTACTGTATAAGTATGTTGAATCTTTTCCAAATTATATCAGAATATATTGTATACATATATCAGGTGTTAGATCAGAAATAAGAAAGAAAGAAACTGAAATCGCATTAAAAACTTTTCAAATAAGAATTTTCATTGATATCTAGACTTCTTTTCGATACTTCTACGCTCTAAGTCCCAAATGTCAGTCCAAGAACTTGTGTTGTATCAGTGCTATGGATGTGATCAATGCTATACCTACACAAATTAATCCAATTTCAAAATTGTATCTGGTACAGTGGAGAGTGATACATAACGAACTCGAACTCAAAGACAACGATGCCCAATTGATGATCATAATGGTAACGATACTGTTGATACTGTTGTTGATGAAGATGATTATGTTGTGTGCTCAAAGTTGTTGGTTTGTCTAAAGTCTCTGTTGATAAGTCGCAACCGCATTCAATCAACTTGCCTCGCATCCGGAACATACATTTATGTCAATGCCACAAAGTTCAGTACGTTTGTGTGTGCGTGTGTGTGCGTGTGTGTGTGTGTGGGTATGCGACTATGCGTATATGGGTGTGGCACAATCGTGCTGCATTGACAGTGTCAAGAAATTGAGTTTACGACTGCTGCGACTGTCAGTCATAACTTGGCCAGGATACATTAGCGAGATAGGCGCTAGCTTTTGCTTTATTCATTTGAATGCCATCGACGAAGGTAGTTGAAGAGTGGGACAGGGTAGTGCTAGCGATGGGCCTTAGAAGGGTGCGGAGGTAGTATGGTAAGCGTAGGGCATTACGAGGCGTCTTTTATCGCCTTTTCATCGAGGTTATCCTGCATATTGCATGAGTCTGCCATATGGAAATTTATGTATGTGTGTCTGCGGAATGCCATTTTAGCGACACAGAGGGCTGATGGGGTGAAGAGGGGGCGAGAAGGCATACAGTTCCCGCTACAGATATATATAGAGACATCGTTTAAATTTGAACGTGTGTTTCAAGCACTCGACACAGCAGCAAACAGCAACCACAAATGTATCCTTATTCTTGTACGTTGTGTGTGTGTTTTGGTGTGTGTGTGTGTGTTGATGTGGCGCACTCAGTTATAGATTTCTTAGGGGACTCTGTTTATTATCCTTTTTTATATCCTTTCGCCTGTTTCGCTTTTTATTTATTGATGTTGTACATTTGAGTTAAGGGCGAGGCGGCGTCGCATTCGTTTGCCATAACTGATGCCGTTTTTCACAAACACACAAACACACACACACACACACACACACACACCAACACACCAACAGACACTTTTACACCCATATATATACCATAACTAGCACATAGCAACAGCTATAGCTTCAGCTTCTAGCTCTGAACAAGTAATACAAATATTGCGCATACGCCACGTTCGCCACAGCGACAACAAAGTAGCCCCTGACCATATGTGTGTGTATATGTGTATGTGTGTGTGTGTTGGAAAGCGATCAAAAGTCAACGGCAACTGCCATATATATTGAACTTGCAGCAACCGTAACGGTTCCGGTTACAGTTACGGTTACGGGCAGCAAAAACAACAACATGAACAGTAACAACAACAACGAGAGCAGTAAACTTGTTTGCTTTAAAACTTGTTTTGCCTCGCTTCTTTAATCCCCAAACACACTCCCACACACACCCATACACACCCACACACACACACACAAGCAAGGCACACTATATTCCTGCTTGGATACACGGCTGAATGCAATTTTAAATGGGATTGGACACAAATTGTGGCACTCAACGTCTGAGCGAGCTTATTACTTCACGTGCCATTTCAGAAATGGCCAACTCAAGATCCCCAAAGACACACTACCACACACACACACACACACACACACACACACACACCTCCCCACACACACACACACAAAGCAGCTAAACAAACCGAAAAGAAGCAAACAAAAAGTAAGTCAAGTCAAGACTATAAAACTCAATACATTTACTCAGATATTGATATCAAGAGGTTAATAGTTGATATCATAAATAAATATTGGTGTGACCACAGAAAAGTCATCGCATTAAATGTCTTTACAAAGCTCAACTTATGTTATGAGTGGCGATTTATCATCACCTAATTAAAGTCCACTTTTCATTGTTTCCATTACATGTAATACATAAATGCAAATTTTGTATTTTGGTGAACGTTTGACCACTCGGCGCTCAAAAGTAGGCCACACATTTTGAAAGTGTAGAGAGTTCGCACCGAAAGTTATGTATCCTTTCAGTTTTCAAATTTCATTTGGCTATATTATGTTGACCCATAAAACATATTTATTTATTTATAGAAAATATGTAGTATGACTATTAGAGAATGAAAATTGTGACTAGAATTAATTGATATATAAATTTAATTAATTTATTCAATAAATTATTTAAGACATGAAAATAAAATTCTTCACAAAACGTATGTGATTAATGATTGTTCTTTTAAAGAATGTATATATTTTACACTTTATCAGATCTTATCAACCCTAATGAGATTTTGTTTTTCAAAGTGTCCCCGGGGTAATAGTTGAGGTCACTGCGTTAGTTTTCCATCAATCAATCAAATGTCAATTAGAAATATCATCGCTTTAAAATATAAATAAATGAGTAAATTATGTGTTTTGCTCTATTTCTGCACACTTTCGTTTCATTGGCCCAATTTGACTAAAATTTTCGCAACTCTGTGAAAACTACACCCGAACTTATTGATTGTTGTGCTTTGTTTCTGTTTCTATCGCTGTTTTCAGTTTTTGTCGCTGGGGGCTGTATACAGCGAGGAGAGGGGGATAGAAACACGAGGGAGAGAGCTGCTCTTTCATTGATATATGTGATCCACTTGATATGCAGTCGGCACGGCGGCAAAGTCAAAATCATAATTGATTCAATTTTAATTGCAGCAATGCTGCAAGCTAAAACGGAAACGGAAACTGATACTGATACTGAAACGGCAAATGGCCATGTGAACGGTACAATGGAATGATGGCGAGCAGAGAGAGGCGTATGACAAGCAAAGCAATGCAAAGCAAACATAACTGTTCAGACAGTCCCACTTCTCCCCACTAACCACTCTCAGTTCTCTTCACCTGCTTCCATTCCCCTCCATTCATTTCCCTACCAAAGCGTAGACCCCCGAAGCTTGAAGCGATCGATTTCATGTCAAGCCAACTTTGTCTCTACTTTTATCTTCACTTCTTCTATCTCTCTCTCTCACTCTCTCCCTCTTCCCGTTATACCCAATAGTTATGGATTCGTGGTGGATTCTTATTCAGACAAAGCACATTTTATAGTTAACTTAAACTTATATCAGGACTCACAGTCTTATACTAAGATCAATATCTGATGACGAGCAACACTGCATTTACTTAACATGTAGTTCAACAATTCTATCTAAGTACAAATTTCTTTGAGACAAAATAGTGAAAACTCCAATAATTTATATTATATTTAAATATCAGAATTTTTAAATACTATATTTGATTTAGTTGTATTGCTTTTGAGCTTAGAGATGAGTGAAATTTAAAGTTCGTTAAACTTTTTCTAATTAAGTAATAAATTGAATTTTATTTGATTTTTATTTTGTCAGTCGAAAAATATTTAAATATGAGGCATTCTTATTTGCCCTTAATGTTTTTTAGCTATTCAACCCATTCAATCATTGTTATGCTGAAAAGTATGCTAAATTTTATGCCACCTAGAAGTATGCAACAGTTTATATGAGTATCGAAAAGTTTTAAGTTGAAAGCTCTTAATTGTGTGTTTTGCTAGTTTTCAATGTCTTTAAAACATTTTCCCTCTTTTTAATCTGCAACACTATCACTCTCTCTCTCTCTCTCTCTCTCTCTCTCTTTTCTCTCGCGTTCTCTCTATCATTTTATCGCTCTGTCTCTTTTTTTTTCTCTCTTTCAGACAAGTTTTTTTAGTGTCGCTGTCTTTGGCTCTTCGTTGAATCACATTTAATACTGGCTTGTCACGAGAATTTAACTGTGCCACGAGTTCAGCTTTGGCTGAGTTTTCATTTCGCTCTTTTGCAAATACAAAAACAAAAAACGTGCACAAAAAAAAAAAAACAAAAAACAAACGGGATATAAAAGCCGCTACCCTTGCGACTATGCTCGACTTTCAAATACTTAGGATAAAGCGCAAACAAAATGTAAAAAAAATACATTTCTTTATAGGTTTGAATACTTAAAATACTTAATAAAAAGGCTTGAAATTAAAAAAATGAATGTTACCTTAACATTTTAAACAAAACTCTTTTATGAACTACATTCGCACAAACTGATAACACTTTCTGAAACCAAGTTTTAAAAGTAAAATTGGTGAAAAACTGAAAATCCGGTTGTAGAAATCATGGAAAATTGCAATTTCTAGTTAGAGTTCACAGTGAGCAATATTGGAAATTTAATAAATTCATTGGAAAATGTCAACGCCATTTGAAGTTGGCTACAAAAAATGCACTTTGTATATTTATTTCACACCACAAATTAGTTGAGAGCATGGGGAGGGGAGAAGTGTGGCTGTTTGTGAGAATCACAGTTTGTTGCCATTTCCCAATGTTTCAACTAATTCATGGGAAAATAATTTTTCATTTATCACCTCGGATTCCATCGTCACCGTTTTGCAACATTTTTCACTTTACTTTTTTTTCTTCCGCTAAGTTGAGCGCATTTAGACCATAAACCAAAATAATCCAGACGGGGCCAATGGGTCGGCTACGTAATCAGAGAGCCAGCAGCCCCATTAAAGCCGACAAATGCAAACTGCAAATGGCAAAACGGCATAAACTATTAAATTGCCCAGCAAATTTCACAAAGAGAATTTGGCATCAAGTTCCAAGCTACAAATTATGTGTGTGGTATGAAAGCGATATTATCCCAACCACTTCCCCCCCCTCTCATCTTTCAAAAGGATTCTTAGAGTCCTTGAAATACACTCTGAAGTCCTACATTTCCCATTTGCTTTTCATATATAATTCAAATTAATTTAGTCTAATTAAATCAATGATTAGACTGCACAAAATAAATTCATATCTTATAATGTCAAGTTAACTGTCTAATTAATTTATCATTAAGCTACAAACAAACAAAAACGAATCATAAATTAAATGTAATTGAAGCATCAAAAACGTATTGAATTTTAAAATTCAGAAAAAAACAATTTTGACATTTTATTCAATGGACTCAAAACATAATTTATTTATATAATTAAAATAGTTTGTAATGAACCAATAAATAAACAGTTCAATTCAAGGCAATGGGCAAAAAAAAAACTCAATTTGCTAAATTTCAATATGAAATTGTTGTGAAATAAACCAAATTAATAAAAACCAAATCAGAAAAAAGTTAATGGCATTTAATTAATAAAAACAAGTAAGAAAGGCAACAGTCGAGCGAGACAACTGTAAAAGACCCCGTACTCCTTCTAGTGCGTGTAGTTTCATACAAATCACCCATTTTCGACCGATTTGTCCTATGGGAGCTATAGGCTATAGTTGTCCGATCTGGACCAAACTGGGTGGGCATAGTTATAATGGTACCATACATATAATATATGAATTTGGTCTCTCTAGCTTTAGTCGTTTTCAAGTTATGGTGATGTAAAAATGGTTTTTTACTATTTGCGGGGGCGACAGGGGGCGTGGAAAAAATTTGAAGTAAACTTGCACTGCGTACACTATAGACGGACATTCATTCCAAATTTAGTGGCTGTAGAAGATCCTGGTGTTCACACAGAGGGACGGACAGACAGACAGACGGACATCGCTATATCGTCTCGGCTGTTGATGCTGACCAAGAATATATATACTTTATGGAAAAGCCTCCTTCTGCCTGTTACGCACATTTCGCTTCAGACAAATTTAATAGGTCCCTCTACTTTTTTTAGAGTACCGGGTCTAAAAAGGTGTATTAATTATAAAGTAAATAAAGTTTTATTAATTAGACTTTGATGACATGTGTAAAAAAATGTATATAAATAATTAGTTTTTATAGAAATTAGCACAACTAAACATTAGAAAATTTATTTTGATATTTATTAATCGTTATTAATCGTACGTTATTAATCGTACAATCGTTGCTCTAAATTGTTTTCCAAGAAATTTAACAAGAGATAAAATTTAATAAAAATTTAATTCAAAAATATTATTTTTGTAAGACTTAAAAAAACCTTTAAAATTTGTAAATGATTTTCTGTAAGACGCATTTTTGAAAGACAGACGACAGTTGTGTGTTTCACCGAGCAGCAGTTGGTTGGGTGGGAGGGGGGTTAATTGAATGGCATTTTGGGTGTGTTTAATATCAAAGAGTGGCAACAAGAAGTCAACTGCTAGCCAGATTAGCGGCAGCCGATATCGACAAAGTAACCAAAAAAATAAAATGGAATAAAATAAAAGAAAAGAAAGTAAGTTGAACAACTAAACAACCGGGCTAACACTCAACCAGTTCGTTTGAGTGACACAGGCTATCAGTGCGTTTCGATCACAGGACGAAGGACCAAGGACGAAGCACGAACCAAGAAGGTGGTAGAAAAGGTGGATAACCCATGTCATTCAAGCTGACTATTGTGATTGCGACAACAACAAAAAGTGCCAAAATAAATAAATTAAATTGTTGAAAAATGTTGCCTGTTTGAGTTGGTGTTGTTGTTGTTGTTGCTGTTGTTGCTGTTGTTGCTGCCCCCAAACATCGCATGTTGCATACGAAATCGAATTCGAAGCAAGCTGAATGAAAATGAAAATGGAAACGAAAATGAAAACGAAACTCGGCAAAGTTGATTTGCTGCACGTGTGTGTGTGTTAGTGTAGATGAGTGTGTGTGAGTGTGTGTGTATGTGCCACAAGTTGGCAGTTGAATTTGCTCACGCGTGCACTCATTAGCAATATGGATTCAATTATCGTATATATCGCACTTTATTCTCTTTCAAACCCACCCCCATACACAACCTACACTCCACACTCCCCACTCCCTCCCCCACACTTCTTGCTCCCACTCTCCGATCTTCCCACTCCATTTACAGCAGTATAAAGCACGTGTGTTCCGGGCACAAACAACAATCGACTCAATCTTTCGTCAGTTTGCTCAAATTCTTAGTCTGTGTGATCTGAAAATCAATTAGCCCACCACAAAGACAAACTATTATAACTCTAATACCGATACAAGTAAGCGAGACCGTTACAATAGAGATGCTCGACCTCGATATGCCCATTTCAGCAGTGGTGGATAAAAGAAACTCAAACTTATGTAAAGTTTACTAAACAAATTAACTGTTAATTTACAGATATCACAAACATATACAGTTAAAGCTCCCTTGGCCGGACAGCCACGGTTCCAGTATTCTTGTCCGCCCAAGGGAACGGGTTTTGTATGAAGATCCTGCTCTTGGGACTATAAAACGCGTCCGGCTAAGGGAGCTGTCCACCTGAGGGAGCTGTCCGCGAGTAGAGATTTCACTGTATAAACTTATTCATTTGATTAAAAAATAATAATAAAATAATAATTTTTTATAATATATCTTAACAAACTTAAACTCTAAAAAAAAGCTAAAAACAAATTTGTAGCATTTTATCAACAGAGGGTATCTTATAGTTGGGCATTCCCTTTTATAGACATTATACTTAACTAAACTGAATACAATCTAACCAATTCCATGGCAAAATGGATCTAAAGACTTATAAATTGTTGGCAATTTATAGACAAAAGCGTTACACTATATCCTAACTGGAGGGTAGAAGCTATATAATTATTAAATGATGCAGATATCATTTTAATACAGTATGCAAATTCTGAAATTGACACAACATTTGAAACAATTCATGAGATTTTCAATTAGCGACAAATGGTTTAATTTGGCAAAATATTTGAGTAGACAATTCATAATTTTCAATGCAAGTAAATGAGTGGGTAAGTGTGTGTGTGTGTGTGTGTGTGTGTTTTGGTTCATGGCACGTCAAATAATTAAGTCAATTTATCATTAAACTGACGCAAGTTTCAATGCCACCCGCATTGACATCTTGGCCTCGTCGTCTCTAATGGCAGCTCGTTAAATTTATTGCGCATACGCCCCTGTGTACCGTCTACAATTTACCTTAGCAAAGGCTAAAGCGAGGCACATAGAGGGGGAAAGAAAGAGAGAGCGAGAGAGAGAGAGAGTAAGAGAGAGAGAGAGAGAGTGAGAGAGATAGAGAGATAGAGAGAAAGAAAGAAATAGAGAGAGAGAGAAAGAGAGAGAGAGAGAGAGCGAATTGACTGCTTTAAATGTTAAATGCTCAAATTACAGCGCACGTGCCACAGCCATTGACTGTGACTGCGATTGTGACTGCGACTGTGACTGTGACTACGACTGTGCCTGACAGTCACTCGCCCACACACACACACACACACACACACACACACACACACACAATGGGCGTGTCACTAGTGCAACCTGGCAGCCTTTTGCTTTTGACGGCAAACAAATGCTTTGATATTTATTGCCAACTCGACAGCCAGATTCAGCCTGACACTCATCGTCATCTTTTACTCTCCCTCTCTATCTCTCTCTCTCTCCCTCTCTATCTCTCTCTCTCTCTTTCTTCCACACTCTTTGCTTCTTCATTTTTCTCCTGAACTCAATTGCATACAGCTGTTGAAGATGGACTCGAAGTCCAACTCAAAGTCTCACTCAAAGTTTTGTGTCGATTTTGTCGTTGGAGTTGTGTGGTGAAAGCTTTTACCCATTGTTCTTGGTTATTTACGCGGTCAGTGTGGGCGTGGCCAGATTTAAGTGTGGCCAGGGCAACTACATAAATTATAGTCGGACATAAGTATAAGCTGGTATAACAGTTGGATAATAACAAACACTTTAACTAAGCAGAAAATGGGCAGGCAATGGGAGTCATTAAAATGCAATACGATTTGTGGCACTTCCATGTACTTCCCTTAACTCGACTCTGTTAGCCAAAGTGTTCCTAATTTCTCTTATCATTGCTTATCTTTAGTTTTTATAACATTTCTGATCTTTACTGATATTTATCCTTTAATTCTTCATTCTCGTCTTTAGTTAACATTTTCTCTTTTTATCTCTATACTTCAATTCTAGTTTTCTTTCTACTTTTTTTCCTTTCTTTTTAATTTCTTTTCTTTATTTTTATTTTTTTTATTAAATTCATTTTCTTTCCTTTTCTTCACTTCCCTTAAAGTTTTACTGCACTCTACTATTATCTCCCTTTTCTCCATTGCTTTTCCTTTCTTTATTTATTTTATCACGTTCCTTTGTTCTATTCTTCTGCCTTTTTTTCTCTCTTTCTCTTGTTTTATTTCTCGTTTTCGTTCGGTTTATTTCCTCTACTCCTTTTTCCTATGATGTTTTCCTATAAATTGTTTCTTCTGTCGCCTTTTGTTCATATTCTCTTTTATTTATCAAAATTTCTTTTCTCTTCACTTCTCTTTTCTTATTTTTTCCTCTCTTTTCTTATCTTTCTCCTCCTTTCCTCCCTTTTCGTTCCATTACTTTCCTTATAGGTCTTCTCTTATCTCATTTCTCTTCGTTTTCTTGCTCTTTACTTGCTTCCCTTCTCATTTCACTTTTACAGGGTATACACGGTGCGGGCAGCCATCTTTGTGGTTTGCATTAACACACTTTATGTAATCCAGACAAAGTGATTGCTCGTTCGCCCGATTTTCCACCTAAACAAGATGAGTTTCAAGTTTCTCTCTTTACACTTTTCAGTCGCTAATTAGATCGTTCAACATTTTCATGCATTTTTGAAAGGGTATGAGCAGTTAGGTCGCTGCGAATGGGAAATGGGGAAAGGGCAAAGGGGATTGGGGATGGGAATGGGGATGGCGAGGGTATCTCTGTCGACAGACCTTTTAACCCTTATCATATAAATCGCCTGAAATGGGTTAAAACACAGAGCACTAACGGGTCACCCTCGAATTGCCATTGGCAAGCATTTTTGGTATTTTGGTATTTTGGTAATTTGGTGTTTGGCTTCACTTTGCTTTGCTTGGCTTTGCTCTCGGCCACTTTTCGAGCCATGAAAACCGCCCGTTGCCCTCTTACCACATCGTCAGCATCGTTTTGGCCGTGTTATTATGTGCACTCTGTGCGCTGGTCCCTGTAATTTATTTATGGCCACATAATAAATCTGTGCATAAGACATTGCCTGGCCAACGGTCAGAGCCCGGAGACATAGACTGCAAAACCAAAGCTGAGACAAAAGGGTGCAGAGTGAAAGAGTGAGATAGAAAAATGAGCGAGAGCAAAAGAGAGGCATATATTGCGTGTGTATATTTCTGTATGCGTAGTATCATTTTAATGGTTTCTTTCTTCCTTTTTTATGCTTTATTGCAATGTCATTTACACAAACTGTTGTTAATAGCCATGTGAAAGCATTACGAAAGCTTCACTGTACACCTCACACCACTTTTGACTTTAGTCACCTTTATAATCAATCTGAAATCAATGCAGCTCCAATCAAAACTAAGTCAATTGTATTTGTATTTTTTACAAAATACTTACGTTAATTCTGAAATATATTAAATAAATACGTGCTGACTGTTGAAGACGCACAACTAAGTATGGAAGAATCATATACAATTATATTATATATATTTAACATGATATACTAAATTTTGACCGATAAATCCCTTGGCAATCGCAGCACATAGACATAATGTATGACTTTGCTTTGATTTGAGTTCGATAGACTTGTTTGACCTTAACCAAACTTGCTTCAAATACACCAAACAGTACTACAGTGAATACTCTCATAAGCGACCATCTACCTTCGAGCATATTTTGTCAGTTTTAAATATGCGTTTGCCTATAAAACGGCCAAATTGTTAAGATACATCATTAAAATCCGAAAAAACTATCCACTTAAGAGGGGTGTCCGCTTATTAGGGGTGTCCGTTAAGAAAGTTTTTATTTTGTAACATATGGTATTTGGTATTTGTGTCTGGTTTTCATGTTTGTTAAACTCTGCAGACCCTTGTTCCCTCAAGTACAGGGTAAATGAACAACGTTATCTGATTCAATTGACCCCTGACCCTGAATATTGTGAAACTTTTGCAGTTTGTCTACAATTTGTACACATTGTTTGATGAACGTAACTTAATTAACTCATTTTGGAATGATTTAAAAACGAGAAAAGCTTTTTGGAGTCTCTAGCTAAGAAGTACAAAAGCTTATCTGTTAAATATCCATAATAACTAAGATAATTTTAACTTTCATATACTAGGAAAATACACAAACAGTCTATCAAGCTGTTCCAATAAAATAATATTTTCTCTTAAAGTAGTTTTCAACAAATAAATCAAAGATTTTTTGTCTTTGCAATTTATTTCGATTTTTATTAAATGCCAAATTGCTGGAAATCCCCTTTTTCGAAAACTCAGAACAAAGTAAATAACACAACTGTCAGCACAAAATGCGCATGAAATTAACTGAAAACGAGCTTATCAATTGTGGTTAACAATAAAATACCCTGTGTCAATATTATAACCGAACAACACCTACTTCATGCTTTGGAAAATACTTTTAGAAATAACTTTTGATTTTCATACTGAATAAAGTTCACTAAATCATTCTTATCACATTTCCCTATAGCAAATATACCTTCTTTACCTAAAATAATATTTTCGTACAATTTGCGTTTTTAGACCCTGTACTCAAAAGAGTAGAGGAGTCTATTACGTTTGTCAGAAGTCCGTCTATATGCCAGGAAGAACAACGTCCACTTCCGCCCTCCTGCAAATAGTATAAAAACATTTTTATAGCACCCTAACTTGGAAACCACTTAAGCTAACAGAACCAAATTCACACATTATAACTATCCTCAGCAAGTTAAATTCTGATCGAAGAACTATATTACATAGCTGCCAAAGGAGAATTCAATCGAAAATTGCTTGTTGGCATGGAAAAATACGCACTAGCATGAGTACAGGGTCTTTAACAGTCGGCTTGCTCGGCTGTAGCCTTTCTTATGTGTTATCTCATTAAGCTGTCGTTGGCTCTTATCAACACCCTAAGTCTGTCTCTCTCTCTCTCTCTCTCTCTTCTCTCTATACATATATCTCTATCTCAACTTTTCTTTCTCTCTCTCTCTCTTTCTATCTCTCTCTCTCTTTCTCTCTCTCTCTCTCTCTCTCTGTCTCTCTGTCTCTTCCTGCAGCTCTTTCTTTATATAAATAAATTTATAAAATGTTTAATGTCTTACAGTAAAAAAAATATTTGACGGACAAAATTGTTATTTCTTAAAATTATTTTAAATTTTTTCCATTAATTAAAAGTAATTATCAAAACATTTTAAACGATAAAAAAATTAACAAAATCATTCAAATTTCCATTTTGTATTAAGTTTGGTGGTTTGGTCATCGAACGAAACTTAAACTTAAAGCACAAAAAAAAAAAAAAAAAGGAATTGTTTTTTCAAAAATTATTAAAATATTTTCAGACCCAAAATGTATAATTTTTGAATCACAGATTTAATAAGGTTTATAATTTCTCAGTGTACATTATATTGTTGATCACTTTGACCCAACAGAGATAACGAAAAATCAAGTCAAAATGAAAATGTTCTCTCTCAAAGCGTCTTGGATTTGCTATAAAATCAGGAACGATCAGACGAGCACTATTGAGTTGAATTTAAAAAGTGATCGCGATGAAGCAGTTGAGTTTTTTTACCATAACGCTTTTAGTTATTTTTATTAAATCAAGAAATGCAAGTGCCACCTGTTCAATTAATTTTGGTATTTTTGAACCAAAAGTTGTAACACATTTCGGAACAAAGAACGTGATACTTGAGTCGAGTGGCTCGTTAACCCGAGAAAAGTTAGAGAAAATTGATCTTTACTGTGCCACCGGATTTACAACGTATGTATATTGTAAGAAGTTTAGAATATAATTTTAAAACAATATGTTTGGTAATTCCTTTACAGCAATGGTAACTTCGGATCCAGGGATTTAACACAAACACACGTTCAACTTATTTGTCGAAGCAACCGTTTTTACATAATTAATCATGTTGAATACAATGACAATCAATACTATCTTGATCGTGTTGATTGCGTCAGTCCTCAAAAATATCAAATGTATGAAAGCAACACAACATTGCCTGATTGTGAGAAATTGATGACTTTGGTAATTGGATTCAATTTCGAAGAGCAGGGATCTCTTAAAAATGTTGCTTTATGCTATGATATATCCAAAAACCGTATTAAATATATAAGTTATACAACATATCCCTCCAAAGTGATTGAACAGGTAATTTAATTGATTTAAATTTTATTGTTTGTCATTAAAACATGAGTTCTCATTCAGACACCTGGTGGCCAGATGAATCGTTTAGGTCTCGACGTTCGTGTATCCTATATAGACGGTATCTTTAAGCAAATCAGGTAAACTTTTGAAAACAAGAAAGAAAGCTATAGTCACTTTGCATTTTTAGGATACCCGTTACTCAGTTTTAATATGTTACTAATAATGGGGTATGATAATAATAATAGTGTTATTGATAAGGCGATGGATTTTAGTGAATTTAATTAAAATAACTTGGTAAACACAGAACATTTCCATAAAAATTCTTATATAGAGCATCATTCAGTCCGATCGTTTCTATGAGAGCTATACAATATAGTAGTTCGATTTGGATCAAACTTGTTCAATATGTTTTTATTATTGGATTTTGCATTCTTTGTGAGTTTGATTAATATATCTTCGATAACACATAAGCTTTTCATATTAATTCATATTTTGAGCGTATCTTTGACCGATCGTCCCTATGGGAGCTATACGTTATAGTAGTCCGATTTGGATCAAACTTGGTAAGAACATGAACTCCCTTTCCATGTACATCCTGCGTTAATTTGGTTCAGCATAGCAGAGGTCAGGTTAGCACAGCTAACAAAAAAAGTTTTCAATTCTAAAACATCCAAGGGTTTTACTTCGCTTTAGAAGAACGCCATAGAACGCCCTAAGTAGGGCCTTTCTTGCTCTTATAGTCTCTGAGATCCTTTTATTCATCAAATATTTTTAAATAAAACTGCCATAATGCTTCTTAATGAGTATAGGGTATTTTGTAGTCGGTTCCTCGATTTTATTATAAATAATTTTTACAGTTCATTGGATATCAGTGACGCCATGAGTCGAGATAAACAGTTGAAAGAACTATTTGGCAAGGAAACCTACGAATATTCCAATCTTATCCAAGATACTCAAATCAATAAGGATCTTTCGGGCTTTGAAAATATCTTTAATATTATCTGGTTACGTGCTCTGCGTACTGGCAACTGGAGACATCTATTGAATGCCCTACATATGGCCTCTGTGAATGGAAAATACGATGTTAATGTCGGTACCTCTGGCATCGTGAATCTACCAGTGATGCAGAATTGCACTGATAATCGTAAATTTATGTTCGATTTGGTAAATGGAGATACTGTCTCAGTGCCAGCTTATATTTGGGCCCATATTCGTGCTCTGCAGCCAACAGTTGATGCGATCGATGAAATTGTTGTAATTGCCCACAATTCACCCTTTGTATGTATAAAGTTTTGATTTATTTTAAAGAATTTATAGCACTTTTATTCTCAACCTGTACAGGTGACGAGCACTGAGCGACAAGCATTATGTAAGAGTATGTGCCAAGAGGTCGATTGGCTTAAGGACACCCTGTTCAATAGGCTTCGCGACAGCCCTGTCTTTGGTCTCGTCCAATGCTGTCGCATTTCGGATGTTGCCACTAAACTAGAAAATTTTCCCATTTTGACAGAAAATCCACCAAAAATTGAACCATTGCAAAACAATAGCAAAACTTTATCTTGATTTAAATTTTCAACTGTTTTTTGACCAAAAAAATTTTTTAATATTTTACTTATTCTTTCAATCAAACTTAATATTTTTCATAACTAACATATTATTCATTATTCTTGCATTTTTAACACATTTTTTAAATGCTTTTGAAGTACGCCATAAATTGATTTTTATTTTATTTTTATAAATTTAGGAATTAATTTCAATGTGTATCCATTAACTGTTCAAAATCTATGTGTCAATCAAATTTTATTTTTTTCACAACTTTTCAAATTTCTGACTTTATATATCTTTATAACAGTTTAGGATCAATTAATTTCCATACTTTAATTTTAAATGAAATTGAAAAATTTATAGTTTCTTCCTAAAGCTTCTTAAAGCGAAATATGTTTATATTTTATTTTTCTACTTTTCTTTCAAGTTTTTTAAATTAATGTATTCAATAAAATTTTATATTTCTTAAAACTATATTAATTTATTTAAGATGCACATTTACTTGTGATCTTAAGTAAGACAAATAAGATTTTCCTGACAATTTTCAGGGCACTTTTCCAACTCAAGCGGGCAACGGAAATTCTGCTTAAAATTAAATAATTTTTTTGTAATGAACTGAGTAAAATATTTTAATTGGTTTTATTTTAAAAAGCTCGCAGGGTATATGCAAGTCGACTACGCTTGAATGAAATATTTTTTCTAGACATCAAATTAGAGTCATTTGGCGTCTAAGCTGATTGGACAGCGATTATGGAGTCACCGATTATTTTGTTTCTTTATGTGTGTGTGTGTGTGTGTGTGTGTGTGTGTGTGTGTGTGTGTGTGTGTGTGTGTATGTGTGTGTGTGTGTTTGTGTGTGTGTGTGTGTGTGTGTGTGTGTGTGTGTGTGTGTGTGTGTGTGTGTGTGTGTGTGTGTGTGTGTGTGTGTGTGTGTGTGTGTGTGTGTGTGTGTGTGTGTGTGTGTGTGTGTGTGTGTGTGTGTGTGTGTGTGTGTGTGTGTGTGTGTGTGTGTGTGTGTGTGTGTGTGTGTATGTGTGTGTGTGTGTGTGTGTGTGTTAGTGTGTGCTTGTGTGTATTTTGGTGTATAACTTAAGACGCTTTAATTGGCATAAGCCACAAACTGTTACCTCAACTCTTCTCTCAATGGATTCAATTTATGATATTACTTTGATTCCAACTAACCGCAAAGCCGTTTAAAGGCACCAATAAATTCCTGAGAGCTATGAATTTGGCAAGTGGCATGTGGCAACTGGGAAATGCCCAATCGCTGTTAGTGCCTTCAGTGACAGGTGACAAATGCGTCAAGTCCATAACAGGCAAATAATTTATATGCTTTTTAATTAATTTTCAACCTACACAGCAGAAAATAGTAAAAAGCACACAAAAAACAAACGAAGCTAAAAGAAGAAAGCTTAAAAAAATTTAAAAGAAAATGAAACTTTTCCGCTTTCCCATTTGACTGTCGTCGTCTGAAGTGTTACCTTTCTGCCACGCATTTGTTTTCCTCCATTGTGGGTATTTGCGTTTTGACATCGACTATGTAACGCTTCTAGTACTAGTACTAAAAACTACAAAAATAAATTATATTAACTTCGACTATAGCCTATAGCTCCCATAGAACAAATCGGCCGAAAATTCGTGATTTGTATGAAGACATAAAGTTTTAGCAGAGCGACTGTAACCAAACTACCACATTATGTGTATAGTACCATTATAAATATCCTTACCAAGTTTGGTCTGGATCGGACAACTATAGCCTATAGCTTCCATAGGACATATCGTTCGAAAACTACTTATTTGTATGGTAAAATGCGCACTAGAACGAGTACGGGGTCTTTTACAGTCGGCTCGCTCGACTGTAGCCTTTCTTACTTGTTTTTTATAAAAAATTCTTTGAGTTAAAAACTGTTTTTCTATTTTAGGTTAATTTTAGGATTCTAAAATAAATTCTTATAAATTGTAAAAAAAAATTAAATTTTTGTGGTACTTTCCAACACTAATTCTGTTGCACGTTAGCGTAGAATAGTTTCGACTTCATGTCAACAATAATTTCATTTGTTATTATTTCGCTTGTCGTTTGCTGTTTTGAGTCGTATTTCTGGTTTTTCTTTTATGCCATTTTCCGGCCTGCTTCTCTCGTTTGCTTCTCATTCAGTTTCTGCTGCTGCTGCTTCTTCTTCTTGTCATTGTTTGTTTGTTTGTTTGTTTACTTTAATGCTTGATTTATGCGTCGCTGCTAAATGAGAAACCACTTAGGCAACGCGTCCTGCTCCATTCTGTCCTGACCCGGTTCCGGTTGTCGAGACTTGTGCATAATTTAAATGCTTCAAGTTTCGACTTGTTGGCAATAAAGGAGAGCGTCCAATGGGGATAGCGTGAAGCGGGGAGGCGGGAGGTGGGAGGGGAGGGCTAGGAGTTTAGGGGCCTGTTCTGAGCCGACGCTTAATCAAACGTACTTGTAATTCCTATATAATATAACTTTAACAATTTGTTTTCGCTCGGAAATCCATTGAATGCCTCCCAATGCACAACACACACGCACACTGAAAGTCTGTGCGAGTGTGTGTGTGTGTAGAACAAAGAGAGCAAATAAGTGGGTTTTGGATTGGACGTTTTACGACTTCATTTGGCGTTACGTGATATTGCAAATAATGAAAACCAGCAAAAACAAGTACTAAAGCCTACTCCCGCATATGCTCGACTATAAAACACCCTTTAGATTCTTAATTAAGTTTCCAACTTGTTGGTCTTCGTTTATTATTTATTTAAATTTCTATTAAGTAAATTTATATTGTTCTACAAATTGTAGTCTTCAAAATATGAGTAATTTTTTGAAGTAACATAATTTTTTTCTGACGCTTTTTAAATAAAAAAATACTTACAGAAATAACTGCAGAATATGCACAAAGTCAAAATACCCTGTTTTTGTAATTTTCGCAATGAGCACAGGGTATCGCAAAAAAGCAACAGCGTAAAACTGTCGAAAGATGAGCAACGGGTCAAAGGGAGAGCATTGCGTAAAGTTGTGATGAATGGAAGGGGGTGGAGGGGAGGAGGGGCCAACTACCGGTTGAGTGAAAAGGGGGCGGGGTGTCGGATCGGTCGGATGTTGAGGACGGTTAAAGGGAATTTAAGTAAAACATAAACGCAAACGGAAATAACCAAAAAATTTAGCGATTTCTGGCACGCGACTTTACACGCAGGTAACAAAAACAAGTGTGTGTGTGGGTGTTAGGGTGTTTGGCTTTTGTGTGTGGGTGTGTGGGTGTGAGGGTGTCTAGCACACTGACACACTAACTGACTGTGCAGCAACAACAATAACAACAAAGGACAGCCAACAAAACAAAAAAAAAACAAATAAATAAACAAACAAAATTGTTAACAAAACGAAACGAAACGAGACTATTGTTGGGCAAAAAGGCAAAGTAGGCGTGGCGTGTGCCCACAAAAACACAGAGCCCAGCACAAACAATTATTTGTAGGAAAATACCAAAAAAAAATATAGCACAAAAATCGGGGCGTTGACGAAGTGCGTGAGTGCTGCATACACAGAACTCATTGATAAACAACAGTGAAAATCGAAGTGGTAACACTAAAGTCTAACAAACCGACTATGAGATACTCCTTACAATTGGATATATTTATAATTTTTATTTTAAAATCATAATTTCTTAATTTTTGTTTAATTTAATATTTAGTGAATTTTACTTTGAGTTCCAAGCTACAAAAATTTAAAAAATTACTGCATACTTTTAGGCGTGTTTTAAAACTCAAACACTTCGCCATTTTTATGCGGTTTAACTCCCAGCTATTTAAAAAATAATTTCTAAATTTTTAGAACATATATTACAGCTTCCTACGTATAAAATTAAAGTGGAAATTAAACATTTTTCTTATGATTTTTCTACTTTTTACAGTCACTTTCTAAGAGTATGCGACCATCAAATACTCCTTTTTATTTATGAATACCTATAATAATATTTGAATTTCAAAAAACTTTTATTTGTTATGCTTATTCAAATGTCTTTTAGTATTGACAGAGTGTACGGCAACCGAATTAATATCGATAACATTTAAATAAGTCGCGAAGGAAAAATACTTTGCACCTATTTTTGTGTCCAGAAGTGTACGTGTATTAATAGTTTATCAACATTGCATCAACTTTGTACAGTCACGACCGATAGTATTAGAGTCGATTATTTCCGTTAGATTTGAACTAAGAATCGTCAACAAAGTGCACTCATGGTGCAAGTCACTGTTATCGTTATCGTTTTCGCTTTCGTAATCCTCATCGATTACCCTAGAATAGGGTTGCGTACGGTCTTGTATGTTTTGGATTTTCGCATTTGCGTTTGGCAAAGTGAAAAGCGAAAATTGTTGAAATTTGCCAAATATTTGGTTCGGGAAAGCCCCGTTAATCCAGCACCAAGCTTTTTATTCGCCTCTTCCCCACCCCTGCACCACCAGACACCCGACCTCTACGCCTACCCCTACGCTCACCCTACACGACCGCAGCTCTAGCTCTTCGTTTGCTCCCAGTGACCGTCACGCCCGCAACGTAAAGCGGCGCGTGCTCAACTGCAACACAACAAAGACACACACAGTCGAAAAGGGGGAGAGAGAGAGAGAGAGAGAGAGAGAGAGAGAGAGAGAGAGAGAGAGAGAGAGAGAGAGAGAGAGAGAGAGAGAGTGAGAGAGACAGAGTGAAGGTAAACGCGATACGGGATTCATGATGTTTTCTGTTTGCTTTCTTCTTCTTCTTCGTTGCTGTTCAAGTTTTGCCAACGGGGGTGTATGGGCTGAGGAGTAGGGGTTGGGTTAACCTATTCTCTCTTTTTTTTTCACGTTTTCTTCGGTTTCTTCCTTTTTTGGCACATGTACCGTTATTTTCATTCGTATTCAGTTGAGAAAGGTATTAAACCGTAAAAACACGTTGCACATCGATGTATTCCCAGGTGGGCGCATTTCTCCACTGCTCTCTCACTTTTCCTATCTTCCTATCTTTCTCCCTCTCTCTGGCAGCTTCAGCTGTAGCACGTGTATTTACGTGGACAGTGCCCACCTGGATGACCAAATGTCAGCAAAGTTTTAGGTAGCTCTGCTTCTAGGCTGTTCAAGAAAGTCGCCAAAAAAATCGAATGGCATTGCAATTGTAAAGGGGAAAAAGGGAGACAGACAGAGAGAGACAGAGAGAGAGAGAGACAACTGCTCAGAGAAGTTAATTAAAAGTGGACCCAAGCGTAGAAATTAGTTAATTAATATTAAATTCAATTAGTTGTAGACGCTCAACTGAGGCCCAACAATTAGTTTATCAAATGAGCGCCTCGAGTCCAAGCGAGAGTTACTAGCATCGACTCCGAGCCCGTGCCCGTGTCCGTGTCCGTGTCCGTGTCCACGTCTGATTCCGATTTCAAGTTACTCATTCGCACGTGACATCATTTAGAGAAAGCTAAACGTGTCCTGCTCCAAAAGAACGGACAGTGATCGCATGAACACCTGCCCCAAGGCATTTGCATACACTGACAACAAAAAGTTTACACTGTGGTTATTAAAAAAGGCCAGAAAGGTTAAAAAAAAAATTTTTGTTGAATAGAATTTTTGCTAAAATATTTATATTTTATAAATTCAAATGTTTTTTTTTTTTGTTTAAATAATTAAATTTGGCTATTTGAAAGATGGATTAATTTTTCTAATAATATAAGTATAAATTATTCTTATTGCATTTATTTTATTTAAAATATTTTAAATTATACTAATGTGAAATTTTTAAATATTTTTTTGAAGTCCTCAATATTTACAAAAATTTTATTTTAAAAAAAGTTCCAACGAAACTTTATTTTATATCTGCTGATATTTAAAAAAAAAAATTATCAAACATTAAAATCGAGTAAATTTCAAGTTTTTGGGACTCAACAAAATTATATTAAAACTAATTAAAATTCTTTGAAATAATTAAAAAAATATTTCAAGTTAATTCTTTTGGAATATTTAGTTTTTAATTTCATTACTTCAAATCGAATTAAAGTAGATTTTGACCCTTAATTCACTGCAAAGTTCAATCAATTCCCTCAATTTGACTGATTCGTTTGTATTATATTTGAACAGCTGTGGGAAATGCACTTTAAAAGTAATTTTTGATTTATTTTAGCTAAATAAAGTTACATCAATCAATCAATCAATCAACAAATAAGTCAAACGAGACAAACTACAGCTGCATTGACAACAAATTCTTTACTTTTGAACACTTTTCTTGTATTTTTTTTTTGTTCGTTTACAATGAATAGATTAAGGACAAACCTGTCTCTCCAACAATCTGGCTGTCTGCCTGTCTGTCCCACTGTGGTCTTACCTATTTGTTTATTGCTTATCCCGAATGCCCAACACCTCCACCTCCAATAGGGAATTGGTTGGAAGTTTTTCGGTTTTGGTTTCTTAATTTCATTTATTCAATTTTACGATACTCAATACAATACTCGATTTAAAGCTTGTGGTTAGTATGCAAATTTGCAAAATTTCAACTTAAATTAACAGAACCAGGCAATAAGAATAAGTACGAATAAAGCAGCGGAGTATGGTGGACTTCAAATTGCGCTGCAATTTCAAGTGACTTTTTAGGAATCTGTTCAACACACTTTGTTTTATTTAAAACATATTTGTTTCAATAACTTCTTTTTGATCATTTCTGCCTGTGACAGGCACTCACTAAAAAACTATAATACCCTTTCTCATTTCAGCTGGGTATAAAGCGAAACCACAAAATATTGTCGCAAATGTTGAAAATGATTTTCATTAAATTTTCTGCAAATATGTGCAGTTTGGCAAAAGGAACGATGTTTACAATAATTTATGGTTTTTACTTATAGTTCAGATGGCATACACACCGACAAAGATTGTTGATTGTTGTGAAGAAAGAAGATACTATAGGAAAAGTTAGAGGCAAGCGAGCGAGACTTTAAGAGACCCCGTACTTATTTTAAATTAGATTTGTATAGTTTGTATTGTACCTAGACCGAAGCCTATATAATATAGCTATCCGATTCTTAATTTGGAATATTTCCGTATGCACAACATGATCACAAATCACTGATTTTGATGGATTAGTTTAGTGAAATCTACAGATAATGTTATGCTCTTCAAAAATAAACTTCTCCCCATTACACACATTTTCCTCTTATATACCCCCGTACTCTTTTTGAATACAGGGTCTTAAGAGAAGGTAAACTGCAGTGCACATAAAGGTTAACACACTGAATATGCATTTAGTAGTAAAAGTTTTGAATAATCCCATTCTGCATCTTAATTTGTTGGTAAGAGACCACAGCTTGTATTTCAATTTGGTTTTCAATATATTTTCTTGAATACATTTCAATGCATCAAGAAACTTATTGATTTTTAAAAATACTTTAATAACTGCAAAGTCAAATACAAAAAAAAAATAATATTATGTCATATGTCATAAACATTCGATAATTAAAGAAATTGAAAATCCATTTGTTTATTGACCTTAGGCAACTTTTCAACAGTAAAACAGCAACGAGAATTTTAATTTATTACAATATTTGTTAATTAAATTCATTGTAGCAACAAGCTAAATCAATTTTATTTTTTTAAAACAAAATTTAAAATACTTTTGTTAACATAAATTTTTAATCTTTTTTTATTTAAATATTTGTATGTCCTTCTGTGCATATAAGAAGGTTATGTTTCTAATAATTTTTATCAATTTTTGTTAAGTTACTTTATTATACCCGTTACTCGTAGAGTAAAAGGGTATATTGTATTCGTTGGAATGTATGTAACAGGGAGAAGGAGGCATGGCAGACCCCATAAAGTATATATATTCTTGATCAGAAAGATAAAATGCCCAAGCAGTATGAGTTTGTTTTTGTTTTTTGACACGCCCACTTTAGGGCGTTCTATGTGCATACAAAGGTAAAAACAGGTAAAAATTTCATGTTTTAGTATAGAAAACTTTTTTGTTAGCAATGCTATCTAAACCAAATTGACACAGAAAGTACACGTCTAGGGAGTACATATACTGACCAAGTTTGATCCAAATAGCTCTCATAGGGACAATCGGTCAAAAATACGCTCCAAATATGAATTTATATGAATAAATTTTGCGTTGGCCAATCAATCGAAGTGAAACTTACACAGAATATATCTGTCAATAATATAAACATATTGACTAAGTTTCATCCAAATCGGACAACTATATCATATAGCTCCCATAGGGACAATCGGTCAAAAATACGCTCAAAATATGAATTTATATGAATAAATTTTGCGTTGGCCAATCAATCGAAGTGAAACTTACACAGAATATATCTGTCAATAATATAAACATATTGACTAAGTTTCATCCAAATCGGACGACTATATCGTATAGCTCCCATAGGGACGATCGGTCAAAAATACGCTGTAAATATGAATTTGTTTGAAAATTTTCTGTATTTCCCAAGTCATGTGAATTAAAATCAAAAGGGTATATACTATTATTATTATTATACTATTATTACGATTACACTATTATTATTATTATATCCCATTGTTAATAATATATATAAACTGAGTAACGGGTATCCTAAAGTCGCGAGACGACTATAGCATTCTTTCTTGTTTTTACTGTAATAATTTATCGCTTAAAAAAATATGTAATTTTGTATTAATTGTGTTAGTTTTAAATATATTAATATTATTATAAAAATTATTTTTTATTCTTTTGCACATATACAAAGTTATTCTTAATTAAAATTAAATTTTATTTAAATTTAATTTAACATTTATTAAATTATATTAATAACAAATAGTATAAAATAGAAAGTTGATTTTTAAAATTAATGTAAAATTTGCCGTTTGGTTAAGATAATGTAGTTTTTTTTTTACATAATTTATGTAATAATAATATATTTTAATAAATTTAAATGGTTTATTAAATTTGATACGATTTAGTTTAGTCCTTTAGTCCTTTACTACTCAATAAAACATTTCAATTAAATTTTTTAAGTTTTAATTTAAAAATTTGTAAAATACACAAACTGAACTTAAAAAATTTAAGATTTTGAGTTCATTTTTAAATTTTTTTATATTTTGTTTTTCCTTTTTTTTTATAAACCTGAGGCAATCGCTTGTCCTTTGCCTTGAAGTTGTTGGCAAAAACTTGTAATGCCTCCACAACAACAGCAACAACAGCAACAACAATTGCAATTGCATTTACTACTACATACACATGTGAGTTAGTATGTGTATGTGTGTGTGTGTGTTCTTTTTTTTTTTAGTGTATCTCTGTGTGCATTATTTAGTTTTTGAGCAAAAGGAAAATGGAAAAAAATTGAAGTATCCTTGTTGCTTGTTTGCTTGTTTCACTGTAGTTGCTGCTGTTGCAGTTGCAGTTGCAGTTGTTGTTGATGTTGTTGCTGTTGTTGTTGTTGTTGTTGCAATGAATATTTGTTGCTCAATTTTATTGCAAAACTAAAGCGAACGGGCTTTGCCTGCTTCGTTTGTAAATGCACAAGGATAATCAAAGGGATTTGCGCCGCATGAACACGAATCGAGTGTGTTACTATGTGTGTGTTTATGTGTGTGTGTGTGTCTGTATACACGTATGTGTTTAGTTGTGTGCATGTGTGTGTTTTTGTTGTATTTACTTTGCAACTGCCATGCAATAGTTGTCATAAATATTTTATTTTCATAAGCAAACGTTGCACTAGAAATTGAAAGGAGCTATACCTCACTCTCTCACTCTTCCTCTCTCTCTCTCTCTTTCTCTCTCTCTCCCTCTCTCTCTCTTTCTCTTTCTCCCTCTCTCTCTCTTGTTTCTTATCAGTTTCTTATGCATTCCTGCTGCCCAAACTGACAGCTGACAAGTGAAATTTTAATCAAGGCGTCTAATTTTCCAATTGAAATTCTTTTGTTTAAATAATTGCTAAGGTAAAAGGTAAAATAATTTTATTGTATTCATTCTAATTTACTGTATAGGAAAATGTCTGGTATTTTGTGGACAAAACATAAAGATTCTTCAGATCACTTAAAGCACAGATTATAAATATTAAATAATTTAAATTTTAGCTGTTGATTTAGTCATTTGAGCTACATAGAAATTGAGTTAAATATTTTCTTAAATTAACTAAATAACTCAACTCATTGAAAATGATTTATTTCTACAGCTAATTGTGTTTCTAAAATTCCAAAAATGTTTAACAATTTTTATTGGAGTGGATAAATGAGGCGACAAGTGCAGACAGTTGGCAAGTAATTTACTTAACTAAAGAAATATCTTTTCCTCTGACAACCGCAAAATTTCCCACACACACACATACATACATACACATAGAGAGAACTTGTCGATGTTCACAGTATTGTAATGCAAGGATTAAGAGAGAGAGAGAGAGAGAGAGAGAGAGAGAGAGCTGGGATTATGCTTAATCTGGCATGTGGAGCGTGTAGAGATTGTGGCAAAGTAAAGTATTGCATTGTCTGCATTGATTCAATATTTATATGCAATGTCATTTATTATTTTACATTTGCATAACATACAAAATATAACTATTATATTCACTATTACTATTATTGGCAAAAAGTTTATTTAATGTATTGACCCTGTTTTCATTACATTTTTCATTTTTCCATTGTTTTGTTCACTTTAATTACTCACTAAACTGCAACGATTATTGATATTTGGCCAATAGAAATTTGTGTAAATGCTTTCTTTGTTTTAATTATAGGTAAATAATATTTTAACAAAATATTTCATTATAATGCTTTTGCCGCTCGCATGATTATTATTACTGACAAACCGTTGATATTCAAAGAATACCCTATGAATAGGGTATATGAGTTCTTGGAACTATTTTAATAAAATAAAAGTCTGTTTTACAAGTATACTAATATTATTTAATTTTTTTAATATTAATTTATTTTTATAAAATACATCATAAAGCATTATTAAATTACATAAATCAAGTCTTAATTAATTAATTATTAATTAATTTTATACAAAAATAATATGTGTATCGTTAATATAACTATTATTAACAGTCTTATGAGTGATAAAATTAAAGTATATATACAAGTGCGGCTTGAAGAAGTTGGCAAATTATAATTCAGTTCGGTTGGGCACACAGTGCGTATGAGTAACCTGTAAAATGCATGTTAAATGTGCACTTTAGTGCATGTGCATACATTTAGTTGTTGTTGTTGCTGCTGCTGCTGCAACTTAAGTGCATAAATAAACACATTTTAATTAAATTAAAATAAAATGCATATCGTATGCATTTATTATCGATGTCCATATCCGACAGCCGACAGGCAGATATGCCACAGATCCCAGATTTGATGATGATAATGATATTGATGATGATGATGATGATGACGATGATGATGATGATGATGACGATGATGATGCTGAGGCAGTTTGCCCAGCTATTTTATAATGCATAAATTTATGCATGTCGTTGCAATTGCAGTTGTAAATATATGCATTGCCTACTTTTAGGCGTCGTCTAGGGACCACACTCTATGATGGAGTAACAGAGAGGGAATGGTGGGGGGGGGGGGGCCTCGGCTTTAGTTCTCAAATCGAATTAGACCCAAGGGTCGAATTGCGCAACATTTTCGATTTCGTTGGCATGGAAAGTGCAGCGCCCAGGGAACAGTTGAACTCGTTTACTCGTTTTTAGTGCCACAGCAAGTGGCATTCACATTTGCCTCAAGTTGCGCTGCAGTTTATAGTTTTCAGTTTTCCGGTTTTTTTTTTGTTTTTGGGAAGAAGACCTATGCTAATTCCCTCGAGTGTCGGCCTGGGCAGCTTGACTTGCTGCCAGGCATCGAAATCAACTAATAAACTTCTCCAAAACGCATCAGACTCAGACTCTTAAAGTAATGACTAAAGGCTATACTAATTGGAATGGGCTGGATAGTACTCTGCTCATCAATCGTAGTAGTAAATTTATAAACGTTTGATCATAGTCAATTCATAACCAAATTGTTTTGCACACTTGGAAGCTAAGGAGCTTACACATGGGATTAAATGCACGCACTTTCGACCAACCAAAGTTTATTAACAGCTTGAAAAGAGCAGTCCAAGGCTGCCCTAGGCAGCCCTAGGCTAATTATCAAATTGGAACATAGTTGTTTAAATATTTATTTAATATTTTTTAACTATTAACGATTGCTTACTAATGAATTTTACTTTGTAAGTAGAATTAAAACTAGAATTATTTCTAACTTCCATTTAATTTTTCAGCCTAATCAAATTTATTGTTATAAGCTCAAAGATTAGTAGAAAATATAATTATAATAAAATAAAATGTCTTTAAATTTAAATTGTTTATATTTTAACGTTTGCCAGTTAAATTAAAACACACAATTCTAAGCCTTTCTTTGGCATAAGTCTTAAATTCTCAAATAGAAAATTTTTCAAAAATGATGGCAAAGTATTTTAGTTCATTTTTTAAAGATTAACTGGTTCTAGTCGTTTATTTTCCAAGTAGTTGTCAGATTTGTACTACATGCTTGATCTGTGTACAGTAAAAGGTGCTCAATTTACTCTCAGACCGACAATTGATGACCGTTGAATAGAATTAGTTTTTAAAAAAAATAGATTTATTTCATAAATGAAAACAAATTGAAGTAAATAAATAAATCAATTAAAATTACTTTTTACATTTATTTAAGCTTAAAAACTCTAAAAAAAAATTGTTAATTTAAATATTATTACACAGAGTAAATTTTAAAAATTTATAAAATTTTTTAAAAACCCAAGTTTTGCATAATTTGTTCAAAATTTTATTGTTTCATTCGTTGTTGGCTTTAGAAGATAATTATTTAAAGAACAGTGTTGGAAAGCACAACATAACACATTTTTTTTGCCCAACACTTTGAGTGTTAGTAAACAACATATAGCCAAATTTTAGAAAACATTCAGAAGATGTACAACCGATTAATTTAACAGTTTTTCTAAATCATTTTTGAAAACTTACCTTTTAGTCTGCTGCAAAAAAACACTTTTGTATGCTTAAACGGCAGTGTTTATATTTTTCAAAACGATGTTATTTCAAACTTGTTTTCTTTTTAAGCACCGATAACCCGAACTCACAAAACACTTTGAACACTTTCGCAATTGTGGCCAATTAGAATTAGAACACGGATTTGCATGATTGAAATTATTTTGTTGATTTGATTTCTAATTTGGCATTTGAACAGCAACTTGCTTATGACCACAAACTGCATGCGTTGAAACCAAAAACAAAAACAAACAAAAAAAAAATATCGAAAATTATATCAAAACTCCAAAAAGCAACAAAATGGAGTTTTCAACAACAACGATCAGAAATTGGCGCGAAACACGGCCCGAAATGCCAGGGAAAATAATTTCAGTCTCCAAGGGAAAAAAAATCAAGTGATAAATTTGCGAGAATTCGACGAATTAGAAAATCACAACAAACAAGTGGAGAAACACACACGCACTCACACTCACACACACACACACACACACTCCTTTCCTAATGTGTTGACAAAATCGAGACCGAAAGAAGCTCGTAAATTTGTTGGTGCCGTAAACAGTGTTAAAATTGCGTTAACCGTTTACCGTTAGCCGTGTACCGTGTACCGTGTACCGTTAGCCCGTAACGAAACTGTCGACGATATCGTCGCTGCCCGTCTCATTGGGTCACTGAAGAGCAGGAACAGTGAACACAGGAGTCACACACAAATGCTGTGTGTTTACGAGAATAACGGGAATGACGAGCATAACGGTTACGACGCGAACGAAGACGACGACGACGACGACTGTGATGTTGTGCTGTTGTTTTGCGGGTAGACACGACGAGACACGTTACCCGCTGTAAATACCGACACTGACTGCAATCGACAATGTTTTGGCTAGCGAATTTAAGACGCACACACGCACCACGACGAGCATCAGCTGAAATTCGCAGTGTTAACGCGAACCACGACCAACGACAACAACACGACACGACATGATACGACGTGTCGCGACGCGATGCGACATGAAACGACACGACACCAAAGCAAAGCGATAGCACAACGCACGAGCCGCACAAGCACAACAATACAGGTGCTCAGCTGCAGCTTTTGCGCATGTGCCGAGAGTGCAACAAAGTACGACAGGATACGACACGAACAGTAGCAACAACAACAAGAACATAAAAAGTACTGCTACAACAACAACAACAACAACAACAACAACAGTGAGGCCAAACAAGCCACAAAATTGGCGCGCAATTTCAATTAGTTGATGTCCTGTCGCCTGTCGACGCTCGCCTGTCTTCTCATCGCGTCGCATCTTGTCTGAACGCGTCGCATCGCGTCTTGTCTCGTCTCGGCTGGCCATCAATTTCTTGGCATCAGTTGCCGGCGGTCAGCATGCTATGTCTGTTAACCCCAACTCCTCCATCTCCTCACCCATTCACATCCTTCACCTCATTAGATTCAGTGTACACTGACTCTGAAAAGTTCACGGACTGTCGCTCTGTTTAATTTGGCGTTCAAAGTGCCCACGTCCGGTTGTCTGACCACTCTTTGTGGCTCAAAAATCTGATCAGAAGTCGTCACTTGACTTGAGTTGGGATACAGGGGGGAAGAAAAGGTGGAAGAGGAGTAAAAGGAGGAGTAGGATGAGGAGTAGGATGAGGAGTAGGTGGACGAGTAGGAGTAGGAGATAGAGAAGGAGAAATAAAAGGAGGAGTAGGAGTAGGAGTGAGAGGGGGAGCTGCATCAGACGGAGTAGGAATGAGAGGAGGAGGGAGAGAGGGAAAAGGCGGCGGTGCAGGTTGCATGCCATACTCAACACAGCTACAGCAAGTGTTCCCCGAGGAGCGACAATTTCCTCACACTTTTTTATTACTGTTGATCTATCACTTTCCCCGGAAAATGCAGCAACAGTTGCATTTAACGAGCTTCAAACAGCTGTTAAAAGTTAACATTCAGTTCCATACTAAAACTTATTTAATTTGCTTAAATTTATTTAAATTACTGACACTCAATTAAAAAGACAAGTCGTATAGAGATTTAAGACTGAACTTTAAGTCAACTCGACGTTATAAGAAGTCCTAAATAGTTTAAGCATCAGAATTTTTTGAATTCATAAATTTCTTTAATTGTTATTTTACTAAAATTTGAAATTAGCTTAAGTAAAAAAGTTTAACTTAAGTGAGAGTTGTGTAAGAAAATTTAAAAATTAATTTTTAAATATTAATTTTGAAATAAATTTGAAACAATTAATGAATGTTAATTTTATATACACAAACAGATCTATATTATATATTATGTTTTTTTAAGACGTGTCTTCCATTAAGTTAAAACTTTTAAATATTTAAGTGGAAACATAGACTTAGCTAAATAAGTGCAAGTTAAACTGGTACAACCGTAAAAGACCCTGTACTCGTTTCTTAAAAATTTGTTCCTACATATATGCAGGTTTTCATCGATTTGGTTCTGATTAAGTGATAATTAAGATGTTAAGATGAAAGTGATTTTGTAGTGATTAAACTTAAAAAGTTTAAACAATAATTACGAGACAAGTTGAAAGTTTTGAAAGTTATGCCAGACAGGCACTGACACGTTTCGCGACAAGTCAATGCTTGATTAAGAACACAATTTCTCTCCCTTTCTCTCTCTCTCTCTCTCTCTGGCGCTTTCTGTCTTCCTTTCCCTACCTCTGTCCCATTCTCTGCCTGTATCATCTGCTAGTTCTAATAATGAAAAATTGCGACTGATAGCGTTAGCTTGGGGCGCTGAAGCAGTTGCAAGTGGGCTAAAACAACAGATAACCAGTCAGCCAAAGTCGAGCATCGAGAGTCGAGAGTCGAGCGTCGAGAGTGTGGCAACAACAAAGCGCGCCTACGATTGCCTTTCAGCTGGAGTAGTTAGCCTTTAGTGGGTGTAGTAGCAAGAAGAAGCAGTAGCAAAGTAGAAAAAAAGGCGAACCTCTGAAGCTAAAAACAAAACAGCCACTGTGAAGAGCACAATGATAGAAAGAGCTGAAAGGAGAGCGAGCGAGTGAGTGAGTGAGAGGAAGACAACGCTGAAAAAAGGCGCACAATGAGACGTCACTGCTACACAACACCCACCACACCCCTACGCCCACACAACCCCGCGCCACTCACTTAAGACCCTCGACCCGCCCACATGGTGTGAAATGTGGCATTAAAATAAAGGAACACTCTAATAAGGCTGCCTTTTGTTATCGATGCAAAAAAAAAAGGTACGGCAAAAATGCTGCAAACTAGCACCGGGCGAAGGCTACAGGCGGCAGGCTAAGGCTACAGGCGAGTGCACCCAACTTTAAGTGACCCTGTAGTGAAGAAAGCTTACTATTTTGAGGTTATTTCAAATTTGTGCAAATGTTTTTCAATGCAAAGTTGGATTTCCCAACCGATCACTTAAGTTTCTAGTTCAGTTTTTTGAAACTGTGTAGAGCAGTGAAATCTGCATAGTAAATTTGTTGTCTCCAAGTTGAACAGTATGAATTGAAAGGGTTAAAATAGCAACCTAAAAATAAAATTTGTTTTAAAAATATGAACAGTTTCTAAGCAAAATTCGCTTAACCGTTTCGTAGCGGAATTTTCGGTTTCCCAAAACGGAGGAGCATCCAACGAACTTGCCCTAAAACTCAGCATCAAACTTAAAACCATTAACTCTGAAATCGTTTTGAGCATTATTTATTATTTCTCGAAAACAATGACGTCAGTCCTTCGCATATTTTAGAAAAATTATATTTTTTTGTGTTTTACATTGAGTACAGAGATTGTAAAGCCAGTTTCACACCTGAAGCCTAAATCGGCTGGTTGCTTAATATTTTGCTTACTCTACTGAAACACGAGACAAACCGTTTTTAAACTCAACCCTCAAACCTAAAACAGATTTCAACCTTATTTATCATAATTCAAAGAATTCTAATCATCCTTTCGCACCGAAAACAAACCTTAATCCAAATCTAAATTTGAAGTTTTACCAATACACCGCTAAATTTTTGCACACACCCAAAGCACCCTACGTATCCAAAAAGCCACAGGGTCTAAGAAATTTTAGTTGCAAGTAAGTGCAGCAGACTGCACCTTCAAAGCTGCCAGCCACGGCAACCCCAAAAAGAGAATGAGCAGAAAAAAAAAAAAAAAAAAAAAAAAAACATTAAAAAAGATTGTAATTTCCGGCCAAATTGTGAGCGAAGCTTTTTAATATCTTCTGGCAGCTGCGATTCATCAGCGCAAACTACCTTCTTTCTTTGCCACTTGCCAGTTGTCGTGGCTGTCTCCTCTGTCCGCTGGCAGGACATGCTTCAAGGACATTCGCTAATGTCAGTGGCAGGGACTGATTAGCATACCAATTGCATATCGTATTACGATATTTCCAATTATAATTCATGTAACGCAACATATTGACTTTAAACTTAATTATAGCTGTCGCTTGGTTTTTCCACTGTCAAGGAGCAGGGTTGCCAGACTGTTGACATACATTTTTAAAGAGAGAAGAGTAAAGTAAAGGAGGAACTTATGCTAAATATATTAAATAATTCCATAACTTTTAACCTACAACTTTCAATAAGCAAATACCTTGTCAATAAGAATTTTGAGGTTAAGAACGACAAACAGCAGATTTAGCCACCAAATTGAGTTGTCTAAATGCTAAGCTCAGAAATGGAACACGCCCATTTCATTGGCAGTGACTACAAAACAGGAAGATTAAGAGTAAGAGAAGAAGGGACACAAAGGGATAGAGAGAGCTAGGGGAAGAGGAAGGGAACGAATCAGATAGGAAGAAGGAGCAATAATCATGACAATACTTCAATAACAATGATGTGTTGTGTACTATGTTGATTAGGGCAGCCTTAAGGCAAGCAAAGAGATAGAAGAAAGAGGGGGAAAGCAGGGAGGAAGCACAGAAATGGGGACAAATGTAGGAATGGGTTAGGAAGGAGAGGGATGAAGGAGGAAGGAAATAAGTAGTCAATAATCAAATGTCAAAGCAAAATGCAAGTGACTGAGACTTAAACAACTGATGCTTGGTGTTAATGCGCTTACAACTGTGTATGTGTGTGTGTGGGTGTGAGTGTGCGTGTGTGTGTGCGAGTATGAGTGAGCTCCTTATGCAACATGCAATTCAAACACTCACACACAAACAATGACAGCGTGATACGTGTTTGTGCGAATGCTCATAATACACAGCTAATGCTAATAAGCAGTTATGCCCCTGTAGTTGTAAGCTCTTTGTGTATATATGTACTTATATATATGTATACATATATATGTATGTGTGTGTTGGTGTCATGTGAAAATTCATTTGTGCTGGTTGCTATAGAGCTCAAGACATTCCATTTGTATAACTTGCTGATGTTCCAGCAAATATTTTCTCATTTCAATTTCACTCGATTGGAAATTCAAGAAAATTCATGAATTTGGAATACTTTTAACTTTTTTGATTCATAAGTTAAAATGTTTTTGGACCCCGTACTCAAAAAGAGTACAAGGGTCAAATAGGTTTGTCAGAAGCGAAGTGTGTCTAACAGTCAGAAGGAAGCATTTCCGATTCTTGATCAGCATCAACAGTCGAGACGATATGACAATATCTGTCTGTCTGTCCGTCTGTATAAGCACCTGGATCTCAGAGACTATCAAAGCTAGTCCCACCAAATTTGGATTGAAAGTCCGTCTATATGTCAGACAGATCAAGTTTATTTCAAATTTTTACCACACCCCCTAACGCCCACACAAATTATAGTACAATATAAATTTTCATATCACCATAACTTGGAAGCGACTAGAGCTAAAGGTACCAAATTCGTACTCCATTTGAGTACAGGGTCTAAAAACATCAAATTTGATATGTAAACTTGTTTTGGAGTGCACGCTGATCAAGTTTTTAAATTGAATAATTTAAGCAAACCATTTTTAAGCATAAGTAAAAGTATTCCAAAATCTAGAACTCACAGTTTTTACTGCCTAAGGAGTTCAACAATAAATTGTTGTCCATATTTTTTTAATTCCTGTTTTTTTATATTTTTTTTATTTTTGAATTCCAAGAGCAAAATGAATTTTAACGGCTTTAACTTTGACAAATGTGAGCGGTAAGTGTCAGTGAATGTTATGTGCATTACTCCCATTCCAACTCCAATCCAACAGGAATAAGAAGCTATATGATGAGAAGGTGATCAGTCCACCGCAGCCGTATATAGCCAGTTTGAGTGCCGCTGCGGTGGCTTTTAAGGGCGGTGTTATAATAGCCGTCGATACCAGAGCCACTCGGGATAACTACTCTTTGGACACCGATATCAATAAGATTTATGAGCTGACTGATAACATTTAGTGAGTAACTGACAATTATGTAACTCTAAAGTTCACAAAGAAAACTGTTAGAGAAAGCTGCGGTCAAGGAAAGCAATCATACATATGTAAACCTATATATATATCATATAATATGAGTGATTCATAATCAATAGGATCTTTAGTTTGTCATACTAATAACTGAATCTTAACGAATTATTCCTAGAAAGCTATAAGGTACAGTTTTTCGATTCTGAGCAGCACATACCAATTGATATTATATATATAACGTATTAATTTGCTAGAGCAAGTTGAAGTAGTTTCCAAGTTATGGAGTTTTTGAATTTGTAGGAGCAACGGGGGGCCAAAAATTTAAAAGACCCTTGAGGTCTAGAACGAAATGACGGACTTTTAGAACGGGGGTTTAAAAAGGGGTTCCGTAGTAAGGAAGAAGAGCCGTTTGTTAGCTTAAAGCTTATCAGTTTACGAATACAGTAACAAGTGAATGGCAAAAACAAAACTATTTTCGTTTTCCAACACTGCTGGCACACTTAAGAACATTGAACTGTTTGAAGTTTCAACTAGTAATTCAAGTTTTAAATCTAAGACAAAATAACAAAAATTTTTAATAAATGATAAATTAGTAGTACAGTGAAAACTCTCATAAGCAGACAGCTACCTTTAGATCAGTAATAATTTGTCCGCTTAATAAAGATGTCCGCTTATTAGGGAAGTCCGTTAAGAAAGGTTTCACTATAATACCCACAAAGTCTTGAAAACTTTATTATATATCGATTGTATATCGATAGAAATTCTTCTATGTATTCTATAAATTCTTCCTATATATATATATATATAGGTATTAAGTTATCGCAGTTTTAAATATCATCATAAAGTCTTTTTTATTTTAAGTTGGTTAAGAAAAAAATGAAGACAAGTAGTTCACTCGTTCTTTTGAGTGAATAATTCAATTGAACTTTTACTGAACTATATGATATAAAACCAAGATAACTGTTAAATTCCAAAAAACTTTTAGCTGCGGCGGTGTTGGCGTCATGAGTGACATGGAGAAAACCGTTAGCTTTGTATCTGGCCAACTGACAATGCTAAAGAAGAGCAACAATCGACAGGTTCTTACCAATTGTGCCAAACATCTGGTGGGTATGACCAAATATCGTATGCCAGATAAATTAGTGGCCAGTTTCTTGATTGCTGGCATTGATAGAACCGGATTGGGCCTATTTTCGGTGCATTTTGATGGCACATCGGAGAGTGTGGTCTTTAATGCGCTTGGATCGGAGCTTAGTGGCACAATTGGTGTATTGGAGGATGGTTGGCGCAAAGATTTAACAGAGCCAGAAGCCGTTGAACTAATACTGGATTCAATTAAATATGGCAATACATTTCCGCCCTTCTCATTCCCTGTGGATCTGTGCATAATTCGTGATAATTTTACCATCGATCGACGCGTTGAGAACGTTCATATGGTTGTCGACTATGAAGTGGAAGTGGATTTGACCAAAGATCGTATGATTATCGGTCCACTGGATTGGAGAGATAATGTTATTGTCAGTCGACCAAAGGTATATATACTCGAACCGGTATCATCGGATTCGGAGTCGGAATCACCGGCTACCTATGATCACCTGAAGATCACACCTGCCTGGACAAATCTCAAGGCCAGACTTAATGCTGAAAGGAAGAAAAATAAATATGTCTACGATAATAAGTATATTTAAATGCATATTCTAACTAAATTATAGTCGTGACAACTTATGATCCCCATGCATTCAAATATATGTACTAAGTTTAATACATTTATTAACTTAATTGAGTAAACCATAAATTATAATTCGATTAAAATAATGTTAATGAATGAGTTTTAATGTTAATCAGTATAAATATTTAACTATAACAAATTGAAATTCTTTGGCTACTCTGTATTTAGGAACACATTCAATGCGTATATATGTGTGTGAGTGTATGAGTGAGTGAGTGTGAGTGAGTGTGTGTGTGTGCACTTTAATCCCCATAGTTACATGGAGAAGACAAGAGACGCAGTCGCTGTCTGACTCGGCACAATATTCGCCTTAATACGCTTCAAAATTACATTTTATTAACGCACGCACACACATGCAAACACACACAAACACACGCACACACACAGTTGCACACACCCAGACACTTGTCGTTTAGTTGGCAACACTTTCACTCACTGTTTCCTATCCCTCCTTCTCTCTCCCTCACTCTTTTTCTTTCTCACTCTTTCTCTATCTCCATGGCCGACATTTATTTTGCTTGTTATTTCTTTGCGTCTGCTTTCTAGCACTTTATTGCGATTTAAATTCTCATTATCTTTTGCTGTCTGTGTCTGTGTGTGTGTGTGTGTGTGTGTGCTCTCTAGTGTGTGTGTGTAGGAGAGTGTGTGCTTTTGCCCAACTTTTGCCACCTAATGATAAGTTATCTAATCTGCTTGTGTATGTATGTATGTGTGTGTGTGTGTGTGTGTGTGTGTGTGTGTGTGTGTGTGTGTGTGTGTGTGTGTGTGTGTGTGTGTGTGTGTGTGTGTGTGTGTGTGTGTGTGTGTGTGTGTGTGTGTGTGGGAGACAACAACTGTGAGAAATTTGCGCAAAATAATTTAATTATTAGCAGAGCTTAAAAAAAAGAAAATGTCCGCAAAAAAAAACACTAAAAAACATCAAGAAAATCCATATCAAAAACTATCGAAAAAAATGTTCAAGATGCTTGTAGCTTGACTAGAAGTTACCCTGTACGAAAATTTTGGTTTAATTTCTTTAGTGGAATTTTTTATTGTCTTAAGTTTTTTTTTTTTTTGGGTATTGGTAATTCTCTTTATCGCTGGCTCCATTTATATCGATAACTGTACATAAAAATAGTTTGGGCTTTTATCGATAACAGTCTAGCATGTTATCGATAGCTGTTAACGGCTTTGCAACGAAATTTTTCATAGTTCGTCGTTCAAAGTTATTGAAACTATCGATAGTCAATTGTTTATTTTCTAAAGTACCAAAACTATTTAGTATTTCTGAATTTTCATAACTGGTTAAAAGGCAGCAAATCATAACTGATACACTCATTACTATAAAGGTGTAATTCAGATCCTGGCGTAGTTAATAATCGATAATACTGTTATCGATAGTTCAAATAATCATAAAATTTAAAAGGTACTTAACGATGTCAAGCAGACTGAAAGTCTACACATTCTATGGCAAGAAAAACAAACCACTCTTAAGGAATTTTTCGGTAAAACTAGGGATATTAAAAAAAATGTGCTATCGATAACATTAAAGGTACTTTCAGTACAGACGACTCTTAAATATAAGACAGCTTTTATAAACTATCGATAGGCAAATAAAGAAATGAGTCACTGTTCCTTGAAACCTTATCGATAAATACAACAATCGATAAAGTTTGCGCTGCCCCATAAGCAAAACTTCCATAATTCTATCTGTTGTCCAACTGACGCATACCCATACCATAATGCTGGCTCTTTTGTACTGTGGCATCCTTTTGTGGTACCTCCTTTGCTGCAGCTGATGCTGCACAATGTCATTAAAAATTTGACATATAATTGTTGTTGCTGTTGTTGCTGCTGCTGTTATCGCATTACGTAATAGTTTCAAGCGTTCTGGCATGCACTAATTAATGACGTAAAATATTTGTACTTCATCATCATTGTCATCAGGCAACAGGAGCAGTCAGGCAGACGGGCAGGACTTTCCCTTTACTCGCCCGCTTTTCCGCCACAATTTTTGCATGTCGTCAATTATGGAAACTTTTTAGCACGCTCTCAGTGTGTGTGTGTGTGTGTGAGTATGGGTGTGCATGTGAGTATGGGTGCGTGTGTGTCTGCTGCTGCTGGCACAGACTGCTCGTTAGTTGCCCCAGTCGATGCTCAACAAGTAGGCAACACACAGACACACACACGCACACAGGGCGCATACTTGATCTTATCTTGGCATAGAAAAAAGCACTGCATACTTTAGGGCGTCACTATTGCCCCCTTTCTCTCTCTCTCTCTCTTCCTGACTCTCACGTGTAACGTGTGAAAATTTGCCATTTCCTTTGCGCTCTTCTTTTCTATTCCCAGCTAATCACCGTGTGTGTGCCAGTAAAATTTTGGCGAGCTTCACGCTTAATACCTCGCAATCCACACATAAGCCCAGGACCATCGCGAGTCCCATTGGTTTTGGTATTCATTAAGACGGATTTAGCTGTAGATTAGGACAGAATAATGGACCCAAATGTGCTCACAAAATATGTTCACCTCATTGCCAAGTCAATAAAGTAAATGTTATCGACGAAAGAGATATTTAAACATTTAATAAAGCTGCCTTAAATTAAAAGTTTTTATTTTTAGACCCCGTACTCTAAAAAAGAGTAGAAAGATCTATTAAGTTTGTCTGAAGCGAAATGTGCGTAATAGGCAGAAGGAGGCGTGGCCGACCCCATAAAGTATATATATTCTTGATCAGCATCAACAGCCGAGTCGATATAGCTATGTCTGTCTGTCCGTCTGTCCGTCAGTCCGTATGAACTCCTGGATCTTCTAAACTACAAGAGCTAGAGCTACCAAATTTGGAATGAAAGTCCGTCTATATGTCAGGCAGATCAAGTTTATTTCAAATTTTTGCCACGCCCCCAAACCGCCTCCGCAAATTGTAAAAAACTATTTTCACATTACCATAACTTGAAAACCAAGTTTGATCCAGATCGGACCACTATAGCCTATAGCTCCCATAGGGCAAATCGTTCGAAAATTGGTGATTTGTATGAAAAAACGCGCACTAGAATGAGTACGGGGTCTTTTACAGTCGGCTCGCTCGACTGTAGCCTTTGGCCATGGAAAATATTTAGTGACATAAACTACATAATTAAATAAAAAATGATTGGTCATATTTTGGAATTTCATTAGTTAAACATTTAAAAACCAAATGAAATGATAAAGTAAATTCATTTATAAGTTAAATAATCAAAAGTAATTAACTCTTCAGTTTGATACAAATAATGATTAGTAATTGCCCAAAAGACCCTGACGTCTGGCCCTCTCCCTGTTCTTGGCAATGTAGTTCTCAAAGACGATAACTCTCTCACAAAAGTTCACCCAGAAATCGACATCTGTTTGGAATTTGGGAAAGAAAACATGGACCATATCAAAGTAGATGAAATGTGCCACATGACGGATTAATCGTGATTTCTTCTTGAATGCGATTTCATCAGTTGCACTCAAATTCCAAAAGGTCAAATTGCCAACATAGCCACGTAAACGGCGCAAGACGTCCACACACTCCGGATTCCGTAGCAGTAATAATTTATTAAATTGTAACGATTTGAATTCCTTGAGTACCTCCAGGCATAGATCCGCTTTGGCTCGATGTAGTCCCAGTGTGTTACGCAATCTCTGTGACAAGTGCACAAAGTAATGCTCCTTGTGCAACGAATACTTGTGCTTAACTAGCTCCTCGAGGAAACGCTGTGATTCGTATTCGTTGATAATGTCACGCTTTGGATCACTCACAATGCGTCCTGGCATTGAATCCATGTCAATTAAACCCGATAACATTTTGATTTTTAATGCTATTGCTTCCTTACGTGAATTCTCCATCCAGTCGTCTTCAGCGCCTGAATTTTGAAAACTTTTTGGCTTTTCAAAATTCAGATTAATGCCATAACATTTGGCCGATGGCATGTAGACCAGAAGACATTGATTCTCAGTGATCTACTGACACAAGTTTGTAATAAAAAAATTAATTTTTATCAAAATTTCAAAATTTCGATATTTTTGAAGAAAGACTTACGTGTGCACGACTCTCACGTTTGCCGAAAATGGGATTGATTACGGGCTCTTCTTCATCTTCTTGATTTGGGTATGGGTATTTGACTGCAATACCCTCGGTGGGAACACGACGCTTTATCGGCATTTCTTCGTCACTTTCTTCGGAGCTGTAGTCTGAGAAGGTGGAGTCCGATTGGAGACTAATTTCACCAGGTGACGGAGCTCTCTTACGTCTTTCTGAAGCGGCTGCAGTTGCGGGTACGGCCTCGGACTCAGGTGGAGGTGCAGCAGCAGCAGGTGCAGCCGCAGGAGGTACAGCCGTAGACGGTGCAGCCGCAGGAGGTACAGCCGTAGGAGGTGCAGCCGCAGGAGGTGCAGCCGTAGGAGGTGCAGCCGCAGGAGGTGCAGCCGAAGGAGGTGCAGCCGCAGGAGGTGCAGCCACTGGAGGTGCAGCCGCAAGAGGTGCAGCCGTAGGAGGTGCAGCCGTAGGAGGTGCAGCCGCAGGAGAAGCAGCAGCTCTAACAGAAGGTAGCAAAATGGGTTCTCCTTCAGTTACTGCATCGGAGCTCGTAAGTTTGTCTTTCAGTTCATCCGCCTTGAGCAACTCATCGGGCTTGGTGTAGGGCCTCGCGACATTTGGTGATCGAAACGGTGCTGGTTTAGAGTTCGCTTCTTCGGCTTTTGACGAATCAATGGAAGTCTGTTCGGAGTTCTTTCCGAACGCTATTGGCACCTTTAACGGAAATGGCTCGGGCTTCATTTCCTCGACGTTTGGAGAATTCGGTTCGGACTGCGGTACCTCGGCTTTCTCCGGTTTGAGGTACTGACCCTTGATCAAACTCAGTTCTGAGTTGGATTTCTCAACCATAAGCAAGCCAGTTAGAACGCTTTTGGAGCTCTTTTCCTCGATTTCAAGAACCTTCAATGTTGCCTTTTTGGACTCCGTTAGCTCAACTTTCGGCTCTTTGCTTAGAGCCGTTTCGGAGTACTGCTTCTTGACCTGCGACAAATCCATCGAAGTCGTTTCCTTGCCGCTTAATGCACGCTCAACCTGCTTGACGGCCTCATCATACTTGAGACGCATCATTTCCTGATCGGCCATGAACTTCTCCTTATTATCCGCATAGGTGTAGATATTCTCGACATCAACGCTTTCGACTTTTTCAGTACCAAAATAGAAAACAGCGTAATTCTTACTGTCATCAATCTTCATAATCTTTCCAGGCCATGGGGGATATCCTATAGCTTTGGAAAATACCAAATCACCGATTTGGAACGATTTTCCATACTTAGTTTCATCCATATTTTTTAGAATTAATTGATTTTAACTAGAAACGTGCTTTAGCTGCTCTGCTTCTTCTTAAAAGACAATTCACAGCGGCTAACAGCGAACTTTGTTAACAGTGACAGGAGCGCTCAACATTTTCTGCACTGCTATTAACAGCGAGCTGTTAACAGCAAAGTTTTCTTAGTGTTTCGATTTCGTTCGTTTCCTAGTCGATGAAATACTTGATTACAAAAAGAAATAAAATTATTTAATTAAAATTTTTATTGATTTTTGATTTAAAATTTGTAAAAATATTCAAATTTAACATTTAACTGTATAATTGAACTAAAAATTCGAATAGTGATTAAAGTCACACTGAAGGCAGTGACTAAACTGCGTCTTAATTATCCAGTTAATTGAAGTAATTATACCCGTTACTCGTAGAGTAAAAGGGTATATTGCATTCGTTGGAATGTATGTAACAGGGAGAAGGAGTCATGGCAGACCCCATAAAGTATATATATTCTTGATCAGCATGACTAGCCGAGTCGATATAGCCATGTCCGTCTGTCCGTCTGTCCGTCTGTGTGAATAAAAGGATCTCAGAGACTATAAGAGCTAGAAAGGCCCGAGTGGTCGCAAACGAAAGATAAAATGCCCAAGCAGTACAAGTTTGCTTTTGTTTTTTGACACGCCCACTTTAGGGCGTTCTATGTGCATACAAAGGTAAAAACAGGTAAAAATAGCATGTTTTAGTATAGAAAACTTTTTTGTTAGCAATGCTATCTAAGCCAAATTGACACAGAAAGTACACGTCTAGGGAGTACATATACTGACCAAGTTTGATCCCAATCGGACAACTATATCGTATTGCTTCCATAGGAACAATCGGTCAAAAATAGACTCCAAATATGAAAATTTTCTGTGTTTCCCAAGTCATCTGAATTAAAATCAATAGGGTCGATTACCTAAACGATTGTGCTATTTTTATAATTATATCAAATTGTTAATAATATAATTAAACTGAGTAACGGGTATCCTAAAGTGGCGAGGCAACTATAGCATTCTTTCTTGTTTTAATTTATAGTTAGTTCAAAGTGAATTTAATTAATTTAAGTCACTTTCGACTTTAATCACATTTAAAATTCAAAACGGATTTTACACAAAATTTAAGTTAAGGAAATGAATCAAGTTATCAGACAGTTATTAATTGATAGTGATTAATATTTGAGATATTTAAGTGATTGAGCAAAGGAGCGTTGAGTTTTGTGGCCACCAAGTGGTGCGGTGGTGCAAGCTTGAAATTCTGTGTGTGTTTGCAAGTGAATGTAAGTGTGTGCGTGTGTCTGGCTACAAGTTCCACAAAAATGACAGCGAAAAACCGCACGTATGTGGCAAGTAAATATAATCATAACTGCAAATGTTTGCCATATTAACTTGTATAATTGTGTGAGTGTACGTATGTGCCGGTGGGTGTGTGTGTGGGTGTGTGTGTGTAAATGTACAAGAGCCATACAAGTGGAAAGCCAAAGGCAAAAATGGGAAAATCCAAGAACCAAATCATCATCAGATGAAATCATTTCACACTTTTGCTGTTTACTTAAGCGTAAGTCAACTTTATGAATGCCGAACGAAAGCACTAAGACAAACACACACACACACACACACACACACACACACACACACACACACACCCAATACATATATACATATATACTATATATATACACGTATATAACATATATAACTTTATGTCTGTGGTAGCTGCAAGTGCACGTAGCCAAAGTCACAAAATTGCAATAATTTTTGGGTAAAATTCGTCCTTGAAAACCGCAACGAACGACAATTTTGACATTTTCACACTTTATGTGCTGGCCAAAAGAGGCTGTGGTCGAATGGGCGGGGTTACATTGGGTACAGTGGACAGATTAAAGACTTTGGCATCTCACATAACTGCACTGTTTGTATTGCGAAATATGAATGGAATATGTGATTTCAAAGACTTTCACATGGCTGAATTGACTTCAATCGGGCAGAAGGGAAAGAGTGAGAGAGATGAAGTGAGAGAGTGTGAAAGAGACGGATAGAAGGTATGAGTTGAAAGTGAAGAGTAAAAGAAAGCAAGAGCTCAACAGAGACGAAAGGGAAGGTGGTTAAAAGGAATTGGCAACGAGAGACAGATGAAGAGATAGAGAAAGTGATTGAAAGAAATACGAAGAGAAAGTGAGAGATGGAAAAATTGAAAAGAGAGGGGGAGAGAGAGAGATTAGAAGAAATAATTAGAAAGACTGAAAGAGAAAGTTATAGAGGAGAAAAGGTAGAAAGGGACAAAGAATCTATAGCAAGAGTGAGCAGAAAGGAGAAAGATCGAGAAAAGGAGAGACTTCCAACAAGAGAAGGACAAATTTTGCAATTCCCCGCAAAAGAGCTTAAAAAAAGATTTTCTTAATATAAATAGAAAGGAGAAAATAAGAAAGAAATCAATAAAGATAGAATATATATGTGAAGGAAAAGAGGTAAAAATAGAGTGAGAGAGCGAGCAAGAGGGAGAGAGAGACAGAGACAGAGACGGAGCGCTCTTTATGGTTAACAAATCCTACATTTAAATTAAATAATTTAAAGCAACTCGAGTATTTATTTTTAAAATATTAACTTAAGAAAACGAATGACAATAATTCCAAAAATTATTGAGTGATTGAAATTATTGAGCCAAAGAAGGCAGCTCTGGACAGGTGAGAAAAGAACACAATTGGAAGACATATATAGTATATACTCAAACTAAGAATCAGATACAAAGAATTCTCTATTGTTCAGTAGTTCTACTTTTTTTCTACTTCTTCCTCAAATGGAGAACTACGAAAAATGTTCAGGTGTCACACCAACATCTATGTCATACACAAATACACACACACACACACACACACACACACACACACAGACACAGCTAATACCCTTAGCTAATCAAATCGAACGCCAAAAATGTTGTCATTGTTCAAAAATGTCGCTAAAAAAAAAAGCTAAAAAGTTGACTTCTAAAAAACTTTTTTCTTAAATTCCTTTTTTTGGGTCACTAGCTAGACAAACGTTGTAAATAGACTCAACAACACACACTGAGTGCTGCAGGTATTGATTGAATGAAGGTGAAAACACACACACACGCACACCTACACACACACTAACACACACACATGCACAGCACACATAACATAAGCAATGACAAGAAAAAATTGCTATAAATATATTTGGAATGAAAAGTATGCAAACAAAATTGGCAGATAGAAAGAGAGAGAGAGAGAGAGGGTGGGAGGGAGGGGGAGGGAGAGCGAAAAAGGGTGCAGGGAACGCCACTCAAAAAATTCTTACACACCGGCACACACACACACACACTCCGACACCTACAGCTATCATCTTCTGTCAGCGCTTTTCAAACACGTGATCGATCTTCAGACAGATGCAAAATGGAGGTAGAGTGAGAGAGAGGAAAAGGGAGTGGGAGAGAGAGAGGGAAGGAGTAGAGTTACATATGCAAAAAGCGGAATAAATATGGAAATGGGTAGACATAGAAAATAGGGTTGCCTATAGCAGGTAGCAGCAGTTAGTGCTTATTTGAGAAGCAGATACAAGTACTCTGCTCAGGTACAGGGTGTTGGGGAAATGGGGTGTGTGTTTGATGGGAAGGGGGGAGTACATTGTGCGGAACAAAACACAGAACTTGCACTTGGCTGGAACGAAAGGGGAGGGAGATTGGCCAACACGCTCAGGTGTCTTTTGGCCCAAGTTTTTCGTGGCAAAGTTTGCACAGCGCAAACATCAAATGCTGCGCCCAGCTCACGCCTTTGTTTTTCCCTCTCTCTCACTCTAACTCTCCCTCCCTCTTCCTCTCCCCTTTCTCTTTCGCGGCGTATCTATCTCTATCTATCTTGACTCGTTTTGGCCAAATAAACTAGAAAGAGAAAGCGAATGCGAGCATGGATGGTGCTTGTGTTACTTTTGATACCCTGTAAATACAGGCAATTGGGGTTGCTTCACTGCTTATAAAGCCATAAAGAAACGTTTGGAATTGAAACACAGTAGTTTCTTAAGCTCTACAAGCGAATGCATGCTTTTTACCAAATTGGTAGCCCAGTGGGTAGAGCATTCGATTGCGACACAAAGGACGCGGGTTCGAATTCCAACAAAAATTTGAATTTTTTTATTTTTAAAAATTGTTTTTTGATTTATTTTAACCACAATATAAAAATGTAAGTAAGTAGGAGGAGTAGGAGGATTCCAATAGCCCCGATCTACTTCGAAGTGTGATATGAACAAAAAAATTAGAAACAATTAACTGACAGCTGATATATTACAGGGTATCTTGCGGCTTACCACATTTACTTAAAGCTGTTACTACTATTGTTGTTGTTGTTGTGGTTGTTGTTGTTGTTGTAGGTAGTGCTTGGGCCGCTTTTTATGTTGGTTTGTTGGTTGTTGGCTGGTTTGTTTGTTTGCCTGTTTGTTTGAGTTGCTGTTAGAATTATTTTTTCCACTAACGTAAAGCCGCGCCGCACACACACACACACACACACACACACACACACACTTACAAAGTTGCATATGTGACGTCGTGTATGTCCTTGTTTGCAAATACATATGAAAAACAAACAAACAAGCATAGATTTAATGCAGCTCAGCTCCTTAGACATAGCACACTGTCTCCCTCTCTCTCTCTCTTCCTCTCTCCATCTTCCTCTTCCTTTGAACAATTTTTGACAATCGCAGTGCTTCCTTCCTTCCTTAAGCCTTATCTCAGTCGACATGTTTGTGCTTGTGTGAGGTCTCTGACCTGAAAAGCGCCTTTAAGTTTCCCCAATAAATTTTCTCTCCCTGTCACTCTCTCTCTCTCTCTCTCACTCTCTCCCTCTCTCCTCTTTGCCTATTTTCCCCCACCTCTTTACAATTAACAATTTTCCTCACACACACACACACACATACAAACATTCTGCATTTTTCAATTATTGCCCAAAATTTAGCATGTAAACAATAATTTCCTTTTATTTATTTAGTTTTAACATTCTACTATCTTTCTTTCCACATGAGTTAGTCGTCGGTAGATGGCGCCAGTGCACTATAGACACTAAAATTGTTAAATTAGTTTTGTTTTTCATTTGCTTTGTTTATTTATTCTAAATTTTATTTAAAAATCGTTAACAAAATTAAAGCTTAGAATATTTAACAGCTACTCGTGATCAAGTGGAAAAAATAACACTAAAAGGTTTGAAATATGTAAAATTTTGAATAGGATTTCAATGATTAATCTGAAATAATTGGGATAGAATCAGGTGTTAGTATCCTATATCTCCCATAGAGAAGACAGTAACAATCACTCTTAATTACTTGCTTATTTTTATTATTTATTATATTTTTAATTTCCTTCTCATATTGATTGCTTGCCCAGAAATATGTACAGAGTCTCATTACTTTGGCTCACTTGACAAACACTCTTTCTACCCCTTTTTATCCAACTCGATTTCCTATTCATTTCTTAAATTCCCTAAAAAAAAACTAAAGTATGATTCTTTCAGTTCTTTCCATCAACAATTTAACATAAACTTCTTGCATTTTTAATATGGTTACAGTAGTCCATTCGAATGGCTTTTGAGGGGGCGGTGCTGCCAACTTGTCTCGTGCATGATGCAAGCAGTGTTGTCAAACGTCAGCTTGCACATGACATTCATTCTTTTCGCATGAAGCCACATCGAACTCTGGCAACGCTCGTCTGCAACTCGTTTAAAGTTTACATGTCGTTGACGACGCCCAAGACAAGCGGACACCTACGACAAGGCAGACACGTAGAAGACCACTTTTTGGAACACCAAGAGAGAGGGAGGGGGGGCTGACTGATATACATATATCAAGTTGGCAGCACTGTTGAGGTGGGTGAATGATATAAACTTAATTGCGGAAATTGGGTTAAAAAACTTTGACACATGTGCGGGTTAAACAAATTTATGCTAGCAAATGCGTATATATTATGTGTGTGTGGGTGTGTACTGGTGTATGTGTGTACTGGTGTGTGTGTGTGGATTGTGGGTGATGCCGTTCATTGACTTTTCTTAAGCCAGCATTTCCACCGGCATCATGGTGAAAGTTTTCTTCCACACGTCGCAATCTTCCTCCCTCTCTCTCCCTATCTCTTTCTATTTCACTGTCGCTATCGCTGTCTCTGTCTTTCGAGTCAAGGCAGACGACAAGAAGCGCCCTTGAAGCATTCACGCTCCCCGTTTTTGTGCCCGTTGTAATGCAATTTTATTTCATTTCATTGAAGTCAAACTTTTCCCTTCGAATTCTTTTACATTACTTTAGTTTAGTTTTTTTTTTCTTTCATGCGGTGCCATTTTTATTTTATTTCCATACCCTGTACTCTACCAAAAACTAGGCATTATGGCAGCAACAAAAGAATTGTGTATTGTTGATTTGAAGTAAAGCCAAGTAGCTTTTAAGCGACATGCAAAGAAGTTTTGTAAAGAAAACTCTTTGATGAGTTATTTAAACAATTTCCATATTCATTGACACAACAATTTACAGGGTATTTCGCAGAGCACTCACAGTGGATTTTGAACAGATCGTTGATTTATTTCACACATTTTGAATTTTGATGAATAATAATTGAAGATATCTTACACTTTAGTAATAACTCGATGTAAAAAACTTTGTATAAATAAAAAAATATATTTAAAAAAATTTAAAAAAAAAAATAAAAAATATATGTTTAAATAAGCAAAAATTGAGAAAAATATAAAAAGATAGTTTATTTATCACACACTTTTAAATGTTAATTAATTAGAATTCTAGAAAAACACTCGAAAAAACACTCGAAAGAAGTCTAACTCAGAGACTAAAACTAAAACAGCAGGGTATCTCTTAGGCTATCAAAAAAATCGAAGTCACACGTACTTTATTTCAGGGCCAACCTTTTTTTATTTATACATATATATATATATATATATATATATATATATATATATATATATATATATATATATATATATATATATATATATATATATATATATAAATAATATATATATATATTTTTTTTTTTTTTTTTTTTTTTTTTTACTTTTACTCCCTTGCACTTGGTCTGTCTTTTATGCTCAGTTTGGTTTTTGGGCTTGGCAAACGACAAATTCGCCTTTAAATCGGACGTCTAAAACCGAGTCGAAAACCCTGTCATGTCTTTGTTTCCCCCTTTCCTCCTCTTTCCCTCCTACACACACACACACACACACACACATACAGAGACAGAGAGGGAAAGCGAGCGACAATATATGCAAATCTTTGATGTAAGTAATAATTTCCTTCCCCTATGCAAGAAAACTTTCGTATTGTAAATTATGAGCGTGCGAATATTGCTTTTAGCATTTGAAAACTGTGCAAAACTGCAAAAGTTTTCAAACTCTGATTTTACCATATGCGTAGCATGTGACTTACAACAGGATCAAAAAAAAAAGAACCAAATTCTATATAAAAAGATGAAATACCAAAAGAAACGACTAAAAAAAAAAGAAAGCAGAAAAGTGAAGACTCACATAAAAGAGGGTAATCAGCAAGCAGAAATAATAGTTTAAGACAGATTCATTGTGAGTGCATCAATTGAATCTCTTCTTCTTCTTCTTCTTCAAAAAAAACAAGTAAGAAAGGCTACAGTCGAGCTAGCCGACTGTAAAAGACCCCGTACTCATAGTATTTGCAATAAAACACTTTGAAACAAAACCATCAGTTTGTAATAGGGATGCAAATCGCCAAGAAAATGCCGATATCGATATTAATTAAAATATAAATATCGATATTATCAACAACTGAATTCAAATACGATATATCGCTATAGATATGGACATAATGACCAAATATCGCATTCAATATCATATCGCAATTATAATTACTATCGTGTTGAATATCGATATATGATTTATCGTATCGTATGCATACATGTGCGTGCATCGTCCGCGAGCAGCGCTGTCACAACACAAGCAGCGAAAACGTTCGCTCACATGTTTACATGCTTTTGTCTCGCTTGCACACATGCATTGACATTGCGTGCAATTGTAAACTTTGTTACGTGTCTAGCTCTTTTGTTTATTGTCCGATTTGTATGCAACTTTCAGGATAGTTTGTGATACATTGTCTCCAAACGAATTTGAAATTACAATACCGTACAATAAGTGCAAATGCCTTAAAAATGGCATTGAAGTTTGAAAATTATTTCATTCGTGGGGGAAAACGGGGCGTGGCAGTCCAAAAATTTTAATGACAATGCATTTATGCTGTCCCTAGCAACCTGCTTACCAAAAATGGTATTCCTAAGTGCTATAGTTACTGAGATATTCGCTTAAAACATCAATTTTTTCCTAGGTGACCATAGTTTTTTACAATTTTCGGGGGCGGTAAGGGGCGTGGCAAAGATTTGAAATAAACTTGATCTGCTCGCGAAGCAGACGGACTTTCATTCTAAATTTGGTGGCTCTAGCTTTTGTAGTTTAAAAGATCCAGGTGTTCATACGGACGGACGGACAGACGGACATCGCTATATCGACTCGGCTGTTGATGCTGATCAAGAATATATATACTTTATGGGGTCGGCCACGCCTCCTTCTGCCTGTTACGCACATTTCGCTTCAGACAAACTTAATAGACCCCTCTACTCTTTTTTAGAGTACGGGGTCTAAAAAGGTTGAGTGAAACTTTTTTCAACGCTGCCAATGGGTGGCAACTCTGTTGGAAGATAAGCTTAATTCGTATGTCAATTTACAGTTTGATGATTGGCATAAAATGGGTTACTGGCAAAACAAATTTAAAGTTACTACTTTAACTATCTTAATCTTAAAAAAAATATATATCAAGAACTTAAAGCTAATTATTTTTAAGAATATTTTTTAAAAAATATTTTTAGCTTAAAGTTCTGAAAAAATATTAATTTTTAAACTCTTCAAAACTCTTTCAAACACTTTCAAGTAGTCCAATTCCTACCAATAAATACAAAATAAACTATAGTATACACAATTTATGAGTTCACCGTACAGTGAAATACAAGTAAGAACTATAGTTCTGGATCGATTGATCCCATTTAATGGATTTAACCACCCAAACTGCCCGAGACACGTAGAGTGGCCTCTACACCACCAAAATGGAGCTTGACAAAACCATTGATCGCATCCCGATAGGTGATCAAAACGGGTCCACTAAAACGTCGACCGTTCACACGGACCGTACCATGACGGCTCTCATTGACCAGAAATAAGCCTCTCTCACTGCGTGTCAATGTGGCATGCAACTGTGCCACAGTCTGAGTAGATAAGTGGAAAAGTCATTAACTTCTAGTAGTAAGGAAAAGTTGGAAATTTTTACCTTATCTTCGATACAAAAATCGAGTTGCTTGTCGTTGATATTATTACCAATGCGTATAACCTGATAGGTTCGCAGCACTACAGTTGGTAGATCCTTGAATGTTATGCTGGCCATGACCTTGAAAGTTCTTCCAAAAATCAGATAGTTATCAAACTAAAGAGAACTAAATATGATACTACAATCTTTCAGATTCGCTTTGATCGCGTTCGAATATTCCAAACTGAAATCGGCTTAAATATAAGTATATATATATATATTTTGTGTCAGTGGCAAGAACTATTTGCCAGACTTATTCCTTTGAATCAATAACAGTCAACTCTATTCAAAGGGCTTACTTGATTCGAATACTATGTTGCCATAAGGGGATTTTCAATCTTTGAAAAGAGGTCTTTTAAGACCCTTTAATTATTAAGAGAGAAAAACTGATTAACATGCTCAACAATTTTTTAATGTAACCCCTATTTAACTATGCTAGAGCCTAGCCACGTTTTAAGCCCAATCGGAACAATCAGAAAACACTTCTGACGTCAACTTTTAAGCCAAGTCTTAAAGCCAATAGCTCCGATTTCAATCGCTTTAAATGAGAGCAACAAAAAAATGGAATTGAAATATGCAATTTGCAAACGGGAGAGGGAGTCAAGAGTGGGGAGCAGAAGGAGAATAGGAAAACAGGGTAAAAAGGGGTAGAGTTAGTGAGAGGAGAGAAGTGGGAAGCCCTCGAATGTTGGCCAGAACTGCGGGCACATGCCGTTCACAGCTGAAGTGGCTGCCAGAGGTATTGCTTTCCTCTATCCCGCTACAGTGCTCCTAACAGCCAGAGGTATTTCCTTTTCAAACCCCCTATAGCCAAACCTCCTCCTAGCTGCGGGAGGAACAAGCCCTCCCCCTATATCCCTCTTGCCTGAAACAACTCTTCTCCTTCTCCTGCTTCTGCCTCCTAACCCCCTCCAAGCGATTCTTCTCCTCCTGTTTCTCCTTCATCTCCTCCTGCTGCTAACCCCTCACCTACTCCACCCAATCCTCTGCTCCTACCATCTCTACTCCGCATGCATGGCACGAGCCCGTGGACATTTTCGCACTCGCATAACTTTGACAGCATTTTTGCAGCATTACAATTAACTGCCTAGCCCTGAGTAAAGCAGCGTTTGGCCCCATGCAATGACAGGGTAGTCGCGTAGGGTTGTCAGGGTGGTCCAGTTGTCGCGGACAAGTCTCCATTTCTTGTTTTTTTTTTTTGTCCTTTTTGTTGGTCTCCTGCTGTTGCACTTGATGCTGATGCTGATGTTGGTTTAACGGGGACTGTGTCTTGTTGGGCTACTGGGTAACTGCTGCGCCTAAAACCGCATGCCAAGGGGCGTGGCAGGCCAACACTCACTCTCTGTGTGTGTGTGCGAGTGTTTTTTGCAAAATTTGTTCCATTTTACGCTTTCTACACAAAAACAATAAATCGCTCACAGCGTCACGTCAACTTTCCTAATGCAGCGGACAAGGGAACGGCGGGTGGGGCAGGGGGTTGGCGGGGTGAGTATGGGGTGGGGTGGCAGGGTTGCCGGATGCAGCAATTGAGGCTGAAGCCATTTTAACTGCCACTTGAATGCTAAAAACAATGAGCGCAGCAGCTAAATGCATATATACATACATATATATGCACACACACACACACACACACACACACACACTGGCACACACAAAACAGAAACTGTAAATTGTAATTTAAAAGTTTTAGTGGCTGCCCTTGCAATAAATGCGCCACGTAAATCAGCCCCTGATGTAGAAATGATAAAAGGTAAAAGCCTCAGGCTCCGCATCATCTTACTCCCCCTCCCACCCTACCCCTCTCTCTCTCTCTTCCCACAACCCCCGTGCAGTACTAGTGTTTTCCAACTGCATGACTTTTCCTACATTTTCCTGTGCTCAACAAGCACTTTCCCTAACAAATTGGCGTTGACTATCTGCGCCACAAATATTTAGTTCTCTAATTGCTAAAGCCATACAGGGAGAGCACTTCGTATGACTCCAACTCTAACCTGCCACCCACTACTCCCCTGCCACCCACTACTCCCCTACCACCCACTACTTCCCTGCCACCCACTTACAGAGCACTTCTGCCACCTCTTGAACTCTATCACGTCCCTTTCAATCGCTTGTAGCTTCATGTAAAGTTACAGTTAAATCCACAAACAACAAATATGAATCAGGCCACAGTTGCAAACAACACAAGACACCCCATTTGCCATACCACAGGGTATTTTCAGTAGGTCATCAGTGGTTTCATGCATTTGGGGGCAGTTATCTAGTCTAGACTTGAGAGGTATAAGGGAAAGGATATTCATCGAATTGAAGACTTTTATTTTATACTAATTTAAATTTAAATTAAAATACTTTTTTTTTTCTTCGGTATTTATACTCTGATTTGGACTCTAAATTATTCGAAACCTAAAATAAATACACGGCTAATAGTTCTCAATTCTCAATTGTTAAATAGTTCTACTTCACTTTTTATAATGTTGGTCTAATTGTTAACTATTTTAGCCTAAGTTGTTAGGGGGTATAAGTTAAGTTAACAAACTTTACTTAAGAACAAATCATGTGATTTTGTCAGATTATTCCAACGTCAGATATATTATATATTTATCCAGTTTAGCATATCACAATGTAGGTTCAGATATCTCAGAAAATAAAAATTGTTTTAGAATTAATATTGAAATCTTGAGCTGAATTGGATATACTTTTTATATACTATATATACTTTTTTTATGGAAAAGAACATTGAAATTGAACTCTGTTTGGGATCTAAAAATAGGTAAAATATGCAGGGTGATATGCTCATCATAGACCTAAAAACATATATATATATATATATATTCCTGATCATCAACTGCTTAAAGTACCTAAATTAAACATAACATTTTTTATTAAATTATTTTCTAAAATTCCAAACTTTATTGAAACTTATCTACGATCAACTGAACCAGCTGGTGAACTATGTTAGTTTTGGGCTATGTTATGTAACGGTAAATCAGAGCAGTTCACTTGAACGATTTCTGGTTCAAATTGAATTGAAGTCGAGAGCGAAACACACAAATCATTAGTTAGTGACTTTGCAATGACTTTCTGGTATACCAAGACTTTTTGCCTAGACTCAGGGCAGGAGTACGCTGTCTCCCTCACACTAACACACCAGCACCCATACACACCCACTCACACACATACACCATACAGCTGCATAAATAGGTATGTTAAGCGAAAGTGAAGAAACGTGATTGAAATTTTATCTTTGGCAAAAAATCGAAGAAAATATGTGGCTTCGACTTTGGCAGATGCCCTGGAAAATTCACACACACCACACACACACACACACACACACACATACCTACATACATATGTGAAATACTGTGTGTATTTGGCTTTTTAAATTCCTCAACGTTGGCGTTAACCGTCGCTGTGGCTCCATGTGTGTGTGTGAGTGTGTGTTATTTGCATTGAAATGTTGAGTAATTGGAAAACCAATCTGAAGCATCTGCACTTCATGTTTTGCATACCTGACTGACTGACTGACTGAGTGACAGAGGGACGGACGGACAGAGGGAGGGATTGACGGCAGAAGGCGAGGCAATACTCGAGATTCCTTTTTTATTTCGTTCCTTTCGCTCCGCTCCGTTCAAAAGCAAGAACAAATACTACACACACAACCAGAGAGGTAATGCCACACCCCCCTTTGACTCACATTCTCATACGCCCACAATATGGTACTGGTTCAGCGACAGGTTGATTTCGCTGCTGGCTTTTCGCGCAGTGGCTAAAAATAAATTGTTTTTAAATAGCTCCACACATCGCTCGAACAGTACAATCTCCCCTCGGGGCCTCAAAAATGTATACATGTGTGTGTGTGTGTGCGAGTGTGTGGGTACATGTGTGTGTGTGCGAGTGTGTGGGTACATGTGTGTGTGTGCGAGTGTGTGGGTACATGTGTGTGTTTGCGTTTTACCCTTCCCTATCATCATCTTCTTTTCTTACTGCCAGCAACAGTAAAAGCCAACAACAACAACGGTAACAACAACAACGGTAACAACAATAACAGTAACAACCAACAACCAACAAAATGCCTGCCAACAACGACAAAAGCTAACAATGAACGCGCTTCCGTTGTCGTTTCCTGGTTCCTGAACTTATTTGTTTTCAATTTTATTATGCTTCTTTTCTCCTCGCTTTTCCGCCCGCTTTTAATACCCTGTAAAGTCGACACAAGTGATTTCTGTCTGGCAACTTCTGCTGCGTCCTCAAATCCGTGTGTTTAAATTCAAATTTCTGCGAAATTCATTTCGTTCGTCTTCTGATTTTTAGTATTCTTAACAATTTCTTATAATAAATATTTTAAAATTATATTATTTATATAAATTTCTTAAATCTTATTTATTTTTTAATAAATTCCTTAATATTCAACTTAATTGGTTAATCTTAAACAATAAGTTAATTTATTTATTTATTTTATGATATTTAAAAATTAAATTTTAAAAAGTTATGGCTTAAATGAAACAACCTTTCACTAAGTTTATATTTAAGTCGTATACTTAATTTTATGAACTTTTCCCATACATTAAAAATTCTAAATTTAATTTATAAATCTTATATATAACATTACAATTCTATATAAATTTTAAAAAATCTATAAATAAATTTATATATTAGTTTTGCAATAATATAAATTTTAAAAGCTTTGTATTTAATTTACAAATCTACAAATAAATTAAATATATAGTAATTCTTATTTATATACCTTAAGCTTTACTTATAAATATTAAATTAAAATTTATAAATCTTATATTTAATATATAAATTCCATACTTAATTTTTATATACTTTGCTATACAGCAACTCGTTTCGGGAAGTCATCAAGAATTACAGGGCAACTATCTACCCGCATCATCTTTAAATCATTCTCATTTTTTCCTCCAATTTTGTTTCACTTTTTTTTTTGTTGCTGTTGTTGTTGTTATTGCTTTTGTCGCTATTGCTGTGAATAATTTTGCATTTGTTCAATTGTCTTATGACAGGGACTCCCGTTAACTCCCTGACCTCCCCCGCTTTCCCTTCCCTTTTCCAGCGCTTATAGCAAACTAGGTGTCACAGCTTGCCACGGAAATTGTCTCAATATTGCCCAGATTATTGACAATTTGAGAAAAGTTTCGACTGAGATAAGTGCCAAGGTGCGAGTTGCAACAAAAGCAAACGGAAGTCGAGTAACTTTGATTGAGGGACAAATGCTTAACGACAAAACTTTCTATCTAATTAGCAAACTGTAATACAGATAAAATGCAGATAGCATAAATAATTGCCGTGCTCTCTGATTATGTTTATAACTTTGTCAATTGTTATTTGATAACAAAGTGTTAACAAATACAGGGTCTCTTATAGTCTAGCTTAATTCTGTTTGAATTTTTATATTTATTATTGATTCGAATTTCGATAATTTCCTCAGGCTAAAAAACATGTAATAAATCATTAACTGTTCCCATCGAGTATAACGCATCGCATATGATTATAAAATAAATTTGCACAAATATGAATATTGAAGTATATATATATATATATATATATATATATATGGTATATATATGTTTGTCCTAGCAGGCACCACTGGCATCCTGACCCTTTTGAGCCTGTCGTCCCTTTCGGTATCGCTGACAGTTCTTATTGCTACAGCAACACTTTGCTCTCGTTTCCGTTGGAGCATTCGATCTCAAATTATTTCCCGTTATCGATTTCTGTCCATTATTTCCACGCACTGGTTCCGGAGTGCTCAGCGGAGTACAGACTCTTGTTCCCGCTGTTTGGGGTGTGGAATTGATGAGCTGATCGAAGGGTGCATAGTTATCCATGGGACTAAAGTCATGATAGGTCTCATTAGTTCTGGGATCACAGGATATATTGCTATAGTTACTCTCCAGAGTTGGTTCACTTATGTCGTTAATACACATAGTGTTCCGATTCGTTGAATTGGATGTACTCTCAAATGTTGGCATGGATATATCATTAAGATTCGAATAGTTGCCGACATTGTGATATATCTTTTGGCCTCGATCTCTGCTGCGTTCCGTGTTATCTTTGCCATCGCTTACATTTTTCTTGGTATAAATGCGTGTCATGGAACTCACGGAGGCTATAATTGTCACTTCCTTTACTTCAGTTACATCCGATATTGGTCCCTGTGTGGTATTATTAAGTGCCGATGGTTCACATTCATTGCTCAATTGTTCCAGGCGTTTGGACAAATTCTGCTTGGAATTTGATTGCTTGGCAGATCCTGTAGATTTGGTGGAATCTTCTGCTTGTACTCCACCAGAATCCTTTGTAGTTGAATTTGAGTTTTCCGTCGCCGCTAGACATTGACAGGGTGGATCCTCGTTGGGTGTCTTACCGACATTGACATCGACATCTCCAATGGCTGTCGAACGAGCAAAATTATTCCGAAGCCCTCGTCCGGTGCTCGCTGCCAGTGACGGCATGCTTACGTCATCCAACTGCTCTTGGGGTCGAGAGCGACTACGACTGTAAGCAGTTGGATTAGCTCTGGTTGTGCTATTGGCAAACATTGTGGGCTCCGAAATATTATCGAGATTCTCGCAGGGCATACTAGAAACGTTCGTTCTATCCGATCGGGATAAGCCGCCCGATCGATTGGGCAGAGTCGTGTTGTTCACATAGAACGGTACACTGACATTACCCTGCATCTCATTTGGATGGGATGTTTCCGCTGCGCGATGTACTACTCTCGAGTCTTGGATACTTATGTAGATCTCACTCATGGACGGTGCCGAAATGTCACAAATTTGTTGTTCACTTGGAATACAAGGAAAACTACGAACACGACGCGTGGAAGGCATTGATGCCTCGGTAAAATATGCCCGGGTTACATAGGGACTTCCCGGAGCAGTCACCTCGTCCAGACATTCGCTGGGATACGTAGGTTCCGAGTGCGGACGACGCGAATAACTGTTGTAGTTGTTAAAATCGGGGGGAGAAATGTTCCAGAGTTCTTGGGTGTTTTGAGTGCGCGCCAGGTAGGGTGCACTCATCTCATCCAAATACTCCTGTGGCATAGTTGCATCTCTCCAAGCACCTGATCTACCCCCAAACGGTGGCATTGTCCTATTCTCCATGGCACTCCTACCAGAGCTGTAGTATTGAGGTGCAGAGATATCGCATATGTTCTGTGTCCTTTGCTGTCGTCGCGGACTTGCTCCTTGCGACAGGCTGCGCTCTTGATAGGATGGCATTGTCACATCATCCAGGTACTGTGTGTTCATTGCACTACGTCCACTGTTGGCAAAAGAAGGAGCTGATATATCACAGATATTTTGCCTGGCCATAGATCGCTGTTGTCGACTTGCATTCCTAGCCCTGGAAGCACCAGAAACTCCTCCGAAGGTGGGCATGCTCATGTCCTCCAAGTAGGGTTGCGTAACTGTTCCCCTTGTGCCAAAGGAAGGAGCGGATATGTCACAGATATTCTGGCTGGGCATCGAGCGGTGCTGTCGCGTTGGATTCCTGGCACCAGATACTCCTCCGAAGGAGGGCATGCTTAGGTCCTCCAAGCACTGATTGGTCGTTTGTCCGCGAGCAGGAGTTCCAAAGGATGTTATATTACAGATATTAGTTCTCTGCGGTTGTCGAGCCGATCTGCTGCGAGCTATGCTTCGTGCGAAGTTGGCACTTACATCCTCTACTCCTCCCATGCTGGGCATGGTAACGTCCTCCAAGCATTCGTTGCCAGAACCGGCATAAAAAGGGGTCATAGATGGATCCTGCTGTCTCGAAATGCTTCTAGCAAACGACGGCTGAGTGATGTCATCCAGGCACTCTCTTGGCATCGTAGGCTGTCGCCTAGACGTGGTAGAAACACCCCCAAAGGAGGGCATAGTTATGTTATCCAGACACTCATTTGTTCTAGCTTGACGTCTAGATAGAGCTGACGTCTCGCAGATTTGCTGTCTGGGCATGGTACGTTGTTGTCGTGTTGGATTTCTGGCACCCGAAATTCCCCCGAAGGAAGGCATACTCATGTCCTCCAAGCACGGATGCGTCGATTGTTTCCTAGCTGTACTGCCGAAGCATGGAACTGTTTGCTGTCGTCTCATTGATCGGCTGCGTCCAAAGGATGGCGCTGTCACATCATCCAAACACTCACTGGGCATAGTTATGTTACCCAAACTTTCCTGGGTCATTGATCTACCGGCATAAGGATTAAACCCATCGTATATTATCGGGGCTGTCGGACACTTGCCGTAGTTGGGCTGCCTTCGAGCTATACCCGATACGCCTCCGAAAGAGGGCATAGTTACATTCTCCAGACATTCATTTGATGTGATTTCACGCCTAGTTGGAGCAGATACATCGCAATTATTCTGTCTGGCCATAGATCTTTGCTGACGTCTTGGGAATCCTGCTCTCGGAGCACCAGAGATCTCACCAAATGAGGGCATGGTAACATCCTCCAGGCAGGGATTGGTTCTAGTTACGCTACTCGGACTTCCAAACGAAGGAGCTGTGATGTCGCAGATGTTCTGTGCTGGCTGGGATCTTTGCTGACGTCTTGGTGCTCGACTAGGACTCATGCTCTGCTCGAAGGAAGGGGCACTCACGTCCTCCAAGCACTCACTGGGCATGGTTCCAGGTCCGGGTCTGCCATGGTAGGGAGTGCTTTGGTAAATATTTTGAGGAGACATGGACATGTCCGGCTGTCGTCGACTTGCTACTCGCAATGTGTTTGGTGGTGAGACATTCTCACCGCATTCCGAGGGCATACTCTGTTGTATTCTAGAGGATACCGAAATACCTCCAAAGGAAGGCATTGTTATATTCTCGAGGCATTCGTTCGACATTGGACCAGGCTCACGATTACCGAAGCTCGGTTGAGTGCTGTTCTCTAGACACAGTGCATGTTGTCTTGACGAGCCGGAAACTCCTTCAAACGAAGGCATGGTTATGTTCTCCAGACACTCATTTGTCCTAGCCTCAACTCTGGCTGGAGCTGAAGTCTCACAGATATTCTGTCGGGGCATTATTTGCTGCTGACGTTGCGGAGATCTTGCACCAGAAACTCCCCCGAAGGTAGGCATGCTCATGTCCTCCAAATAGGGTTGGGTAACAGTTCCACTCGTGCCAAAGGAGGGTGCGGATATGTCACAGATATTCTGGCTGGGCATCGAGCGTTGCTGTCGCGTTGGATTCCTGGCACCAGAAACTTCTCCGAAGGAGGGCATGCTTAGGTCCTCCAAGCACTGATTGGTCGCAGTTGTTTGATGCTTTCGATTCGATTGGCTGCGACCAAAGGATGGTGCACTTACATTCTCCAAGCACTCACTTGGCAACTGAGTTGTCTGTCGGTTTGGAGCGCCCGAAACGTCGCCAAACGTTGGCATTGTCATATTGTCCAGACACTCCATGGCCTTGGAATCGGCCAGAGACGGAGCTGTGGTCTCACAGACGTCCTGTATAGCTGGACAGCCAGGTCGAGTGATCGTGCTTTGTGCAAACGTCGGAGCACTCATATCCTCCAGACAGACATTGGTGCCGAGAGACTGTGCCTGCATGCGTGACGGTAACTGAAATCGTCTCTCCGTCGTCTCAGAAAACTGTGGTGCACTTATGTCCGCCAGACACTCACTGGTCATGCCCGGCGGTGCCAGGCGAGTACTCATTGCTGGCATGGAATCATTGTGAAACGTAGGCATCGACACATCCGCAATATTCTCCGATTGATCGAGGGTAAAGTTGAGCTGACGTCCGATATCGGGGCTGGGTAAGTTTCGGCCATTAGATACGGTGCTGGTCTCCTCGACGCGACTGGTCACATTGCCGCACTGATCTCGACGTGTTGTCACCTTACGTAGGGTCGTCTGTGTGCCATTCTTCTGTATTTGGATATGAAACGAGTTTAGTTTTTCACTAAAACTTTCGATTTTTCTTACATTTTGCGATGTGCAAACTTCGGACACTTCATTGGGCATTTGGGCGGATGGATTGAAGGAGGCGTGGCTTGAGTCGTGCTGTAACTTATTGTCGGCACGAGCAATCCGTTCGCGTAGCTCATCGAAACGACTCACAATCTCCTTATACAGACTGTCAACATACAAATTGGGATCATTTTCACCCGGTGACGTCATCGTTTCACCCTCGCACGTTGTGTCAAAGGTCGGGGGCGTCATATCAACCAGATGCTCCTCGGGTAAGTTTCCCAAATTGTGTGCCAAAGGTGGACAGAACTCACGTCGCATCGGTGACTGACGAGCGGGATCCATTGAATCCAAATTGTTTCCGTCTAAAAAAAAAAAAAGAATTCTTAGTTTGATCCACTAAAAATTTCCATATTTCAACAGACATGCGGGACTTTGAAACATATTCGAATTTTGCCATTCCTCTCGGGGATCGTATTGCCGTTGTGCTCCACTAAAACCAGGCCGGAGTTGTTCCGGCGTATTCAATAAATCATTTTGTGGTGTTTGACAGCGTTGCGTTTGACTCGACTCATTGTACATCCTATTCGATCGATTGGGGTTTGGGTGGGGATTGTGGTGGGTAGAGGAGGACTCACTTAATGTTCTATTGCTCTTTTAGCCTGAAAAGAAAAAAATACTGTACTTCCAATTGAAAAGCCGAGTTAAAATGTCAATGGGTTTCCACAATCTATGCTACGCCTACTGGAATTTAAAAACCTTAGCTTTTTAGACCCTGTACCCAAAAAGAGTACAGGGGTCTATTAGGTTTGTCAGAAGCGAATTGTGCGTAACAGGTAGAAGGAAGCATTACCGATCCCATAAAGTATATATATTCGTGATCAGCATCAACAGCCGAGACGATATAGCAATGGCCGTCTGTCCGTCCGTCCGCATGAACACATTGATTTTAGGGACTATAAGAGATAGAGCCACCAAATTTGGTATGAGCATTTCAGGTTGATTTCAAATGGATTCCACGCCCTCGACCCAGTACAACTTGAAAACTACTAGAGCTATCGGGACCATTTTCTCACATTATGGGTATTACCAAGTTTGGTCCGGATCAAACAACTATATTCTATAGTTCCCATAAGAAAAATCGGTCGAAAATTTGAAATTTCTACGGAAAAATGCTCACTAGAATGAGTACAGGGTCTTTTACAGTCGACTAGCCTTTCAACTTGTTTTTTAATCTGGCGATTAAATATCGGATGACAGATCCCCTAAATATTCCAATCCAAAGATGCATTACAGTCATGCTTTACTATTTGATCTGCATACTTGTACTCATTTTGCTTACAGGGTCTAAAAAAACAGTTAAGTACCCCCAAAGTAGGCCTCCAATCAAATTGTTTCAAAACGGCTAACAAGTAGGCTTTTCTTTCCCTGTCTAAGCCCATAAATTTAGTCTGACTTGTTAGTCTGTTAATCTATAACAAACTTTGAAAACGAATCGAAATGGCTAATCAAGTTAGTATAATGCGAGTATATCATTAGTTATACTATATAGTCAACTAATTCTTGCAGTACCTTTACAAACAACACGCACACGATGTCATGTGCTCGGACTGCGAAAACGCTTTTCTGCAGTGTAAATTTCGTGATCGGATTAAGGAGTTTCGTCTATGCGCCGATTGCAGAAGGAATAATCCCGAAACGACTGAATCTGTCAATGGAACGCAACCGACCAGAACAGTGGGTCCAATTGAGGAGCGACTGAACAAGTTGATGCGCCATCTAAAGTTTTTGAAGTCCGATCTGGATGCCTTTAAGAATATATGTGACGATGATGAGGCAGATTGAGCAATCTTAAAAACTTGGTCAAGAAGTGTTAAAAGACATCAATCAATATAAAACTGTATTCGAAGTCTATGTAAACAGCTACATCTTAGGGGCTATAAAACGTCTAATCCTCAATCGTGGGTATCAATTTTCTTAAAGAATTCTTTATAATTTTAAGTGTTCAAGACTCATCCGAACAATCTGATATCCCAAACACATTTCAAGACTTCAAACAGCTCAGAAAAACGATTGCATTCTAATTTCTTGTACTCTCAAGAAGAGTAGTGGGGTCTATCAAGTTTGTCAGAAGCCAAATGTGCGTAACAGGTAAAAGGAAGCGTGGCCAAACCATTAAAGTAGGTATATATATTCTTGATCAGCATCAAAATCCGACCGTCGGTCCGTCCATATGAATACCTACATCTCTGAGACTATAAGAGCTAGACCCACCAAACAGTATCATTATAGCTGTCCTTATCAAATCTGGATCGGACGACTATAGCCTATAGCTCCCATAGGACAAGTCGGTCGAAGATTGGTGATTTGTATAGAAAAACGCGTACTAGAATGAGTACAGGGTCTTTTACAGTCGGCTCACTCGCTGAAGTCCTTCTCAAACTAATGCTTTGATTCAAATTAAGTAATTGAAAAGCTTAAAGTTAATTAGGCAATGCCTAATTGCATTAAGTTAAGGTCTAAACTAATCAATTGATTAGTTTTGTGTAGATAGTCAGGCGACAGGATAATAAGTTTTAATACAAACTTATGCGTTGAGTGCAGCTTGTGCTATGACATGCACTTCCGGTATAAAGCGGAACGGAACGAAACGGATGGGAATGGAGTGGAGTGGAACGGAAGTGCGAATGTGAAATGAAGTGCAATTAAGTAAGTAGCACATAGTCATTTTTATTTCTTCTCTTCACTAACTTTGCTCTTTTCTTAATTTAGTTTTCTTCCACTTGATTTTGCTTGGTGTTTCTAGCCTCGGTCAGGTGTGTCTACGAGGGTGGTAGTGGGGGGGACTTCTACTTTGTGGTCGGCTTGAGCGCAAGTCGTCACACAAAACCGCTTTCATTTCCGCCAAACACAATTGCATCATTAGCGATGCAATCTCCGTTACTTAACGTAACCGCAACATGCCGGAAATGAAATCCGAGGCAAGCTGGCGCGCCCAATGCTAAGCTCACTAAACTTTCCGCACGGTGAACGACTCGACAAGTGTGCCGGAGTGAAGTCGTGGCAAAGAACAGAACGAGAATAAGAGAAAAAAAGCAAAACCAGAAGAAGAAACTGATGAACAGGCAGCTAAAAAGAAAAGTATAAACTGAGCAGCGCACCTACGAAAGGAAAGCAAAAGCAAAAGCAAAGCCAAGGAAATATGACGTCGCTGTGTGGCATAGTCAAAGAGCAGTCAAGTCCTGCCAGACAGGACACGGCACAAGGCAAACGGCACACGGCACAAGGCACACGGCACAGGGGACACAGGATAGAGGAAAACAACCGGAAAGCAAACGAAATGATGCTGCTGCGCACAAATAATCGAATAAAGCCGTTGCTAGGATCAGGAGCAGGAACAGAGACAGCAGTTGTAGCAGGTGGGTCGCCACGTCCGAAACTCACAATTCCAATATATACACAGAAAAAAAAAATTTCAATAAATTCAAGTTTTTTACTAGGAATTTTCCTACTTTTTTCAAGTACGTCCAAATCCGTTAAGAAATATTCGAAGCTTCTGATTTTAAATTGATGTCAAGATTGGTGCCTCAAATTGTTTGCTGTGTAACCAAGCAGCAGGAGGAACAGACTATACGCAGGGTTGCGCAGGACAAACGATTACGCGGTGTCGCTTCATTTAGTCGAGGCGTAGGACTCCGGCAAATATTTGACTTACGCTTTAGAAAACTTACACTACGTGCACACAAACGAGGGTTAACTGTACTGTTCTAGTTTACACAAGAGACTAAACTATGCAGAACAAGTAAGAAAGGCTACAGTAGAGCGAGTCGACTGTAAAAGACCCCGTACTCATTCTAGTGCGCGTTTTTTCATACAAATCACCAAATTTCAACCGATTTGTCCTATGGGAGCTATAGGATATAGTTGTCCGATCCAGACCCAATTTGTTGAGGACATGAAGAGGCATTATATACAGATCATGTGTGAACTTGGCTAAGATTTGTTAATTAAAACCAAAATTTTTCATTCAAATCCCAAATTTTCGACCGATTTGTCCTATGGGAACTATAGGATATAGTAGTCCGATCTGGACCAAATTAGGTGGGGATACATAGAATCATCGCATACACTTAATGTGCGAGTTTGGTTAATAAAAACAAAAATTTTTTCAAACAAATCACCAATTTTCAACCGATTTCTCCTATGGGAGCTATAGGATATAGCTGTCCGATCCGTACCATGCATGCAAATTGTGAATTTGGTCACGATAGCTCCAATGGTTACCAAATTGTGATGTTCAAATGCTTTACTTTTTGTATTTTTCCCCATCGGTTCTCACTACTTAGACAACTGGTGGAGCACACCTCGTTCCGGGGGTACATATGGCCGTAAATGTAATATTTGAGACATGTGCAGGTTGCTGGCAGGCAATCAACTGCTTTTTGCAACAACAGTGAGCCAGGTATATATTTGCATACACTTCTCATTCCTGCATTTTTATGCAAAAGTCTTGGTTTGAATCTCGTTCCCGTTCTCTCTCCTCTCCCCCATCTCCTTTCTCCATTCGGCGTTCCCAAGTTGACACTTTTCGCGTCGCTTTGTGCCGCATTAATGCGCATATTAAAATGGACGACACGATGGCTGCCGAGACGTAGAACTAATGTAAGACTGACAACATTATATTCATACACACACATGTACGAAGGGGTCGATGGGTCACAAAGCATGGGCGGGTGGAAGTGGAGAGGGGGTTGGGCATTACCCAAAGAGTTACAAAGTCAAAATGGAGGCAGTAGAGAGCGAGAGAGAGAGAGAGAGAAAGAGAGGGATAAGGAGAACAAGGTTATTTATGAGCTGAGAGTGCTCGACTGATGAATGCCCAGCTTGGACATATGTAATTACTCCATTTCGCGCTTTAAACAGTTTACGACTTTTACACTGACAAAAAAATGCGTTAATTTATAATTTTAACAACATAAAAGCTTTAAGAATTATTCAAGCATTTTACACTGTCACAAAATTCACTTTGAAAAACATTTACCTTCAAAAATATATCATAACGGGTACAAAAAATATCGGTGTTAAGAAATGTATTGTAAATTTAAAGTTTTTAAACAAAAGTTTTTTCAAATAGTTCAAGAAATTAGTAAATTAGCGATCGAAGTATCGAAAATAGTTTCTAAAAATCTAAACTTACCTTCATTTCGTCTGTTACATATCACACCACACCACGATACCACCCCAAGTGTACAGGGTATTCAAAAAGACGCTGACGAGTGGCTCAAGGCTACAGACATTCGGTTACAAAGGCGACAAAGTTCGGAGAACGTTTAGCTTGCTTACTTTTCAATCTCCAGGTAGCATGACAGTTCAAATGGGTTGAATATATATTTTTGGAGGGGGTTACAAAGTGGTGTGGGAGTGTGTGTAAGAGCGCCTAACGGTTTTGGGCATGACGCCATTATGCAATGCAGCAATACTACAAAAAGACCCATTGAGGCTTAGTTCCAGAGCTCAAAACATCTGCCACATGGCGATTAGCGAGACTGTTGCCCAAAATGTGCTGGAAAAGCGATGGAAAATATATGAAAATATCAAAAAACTTGAGAGAGAAAAATGAAAAAGAGTTGGAACAAAAGCCGCACAGTAAATGTGCTCAGGCTGATGGAATATCTCATCAAAGCTGATTCTTACAGCTAAATACTGAATTTGTTAGTACTTTCACTGGGATTTTGCGTGATTTATTTATTTATTTTCCCCTTTTTTTTTGTTGTTGTGCCTTTCGACAGCAACTTAATTAATTTTCCATGAATTTATTATCAGAATTAATGCCACACATTTGAAGTTGACGCCGTGCTGAAGTTACCTGGGCAAACACCTGCCTCTTAAGCCGTGTGGCATACATCTTTGGGGAATATGAGTTAATCTACGGATTGTCAGAAAACGAATTTTTAACAAAAAGTTTGAAGTTTATTAGCTAATTTGTTTACGTGAGGATTATTTTAGCATTAATTTATTACTTTTTATATATATTCACTTTCAGTGATTTTTAACTGATTTAAAAAAAATACTGGTGTTTTCTATCTAGTTCAAGTTTGCTTGGGAAATTCAGCAAATTAAAGCTCATAATTTCCTTAACAGCGCACATTGGGACAAGACGACATCTAGCGTTAAAAGTCGACAACAGTTTTCGAAGTGCGACTAACAACAGCCGCAGCTACAGTAAATGTTAGCGTTAAACAACAGTAGCTGCTAGCTGCAGACTGCAGCCTGTAGCGGCGGCTGTTAACAAAAGCTGCTGTTACTTAACAGCGAGCGTTTAACAGCAAAGCAATTTTGATTCAATTTGCGATTCAAATTTTCAATGAATTTAACTAAAAATAAATTATATAAAATAATAAAAATTAAATTATAGCAGCTCGATAACAGTGCCTACGTGGCTATAACCATGACAATTTGGTAGTGGCCACAACTGAAGGCCCCGTTTCGTTGCCAGGGACAACAATTGGCCAAATCAGCTGTTAGTCGCTGCATGTAAACAAACAAATCGAAAGTGATTAAAACAGTAAGAAGACAGAGAAGTCGTTAAATATATAGAACATATAGCTATAGTCGGACTTGGCCATGTGCTAATGGGTGCAATATGCACCAAACTGTGGCACTGCCTTGGCTGCTGTTGCCACAAGGAGACGCCACGGAGCGCGACAGAAGCGCAGTTTAAGCTGCTCCTTTTGGGTGCTACCGGCAGTGGCAAGACTCAGTTGGGACACCAACTGAGTGGCAAGCAACGTGATGCCGATGATCGTGAAGCGACAAACGGTGTGCGTTGTTATCGCCATGTGGCACAGAGCGAAATCACTGCCACTGCCACAACTTTGCTGCTAACCGAAGTGGGGGGCAGTGTGGACATGCAACGCATTTGGCCACATTACTATGCCACATGCAACGGGCTGATCTTTTGCTTTGATCTGAGTGCAAGCAACGAAGAGTTGCAGGTGAGCATTGATCTGCTGGAGAGCTGCTTGCAACACGAGGCAATGCGTGGCAAGCCGGTGCTACTTGTGGCCACACGGCATCGCGATGGCCTGCAGTTGTACGATGTGGAGCATGCATTCGGCCTGGAGCAGCTGGCACGTGCCACTGCTTGTCCCCTGCATATCTGCCACGCGACGCAGGAGGATCTGTGGCAAGGAGTCAGTTGGTTGCAGCGGCAGTTGCATCAACTGGCACCGACGCTGGCGCGACGCATTAAATACGATGTTAATTTACAGGTAAGTGTGTTCATTCCACCCCCAAACTTATTTACAGGGTATCTTACATGCCTCTTTCCCCAGTCCTGGCAGCAACGCAAACGCTCCTTGCTCTCCAGTGGCAAGCTGAAACAGGTGCACCGACAGCGCTTTCGACGGGGTCAGCGAAAGGTAAACGCATTGCACTGTTTTTATAGGGTAACTCAAGTTTAATACTCCTCTTTCAGCTCTGGCCAATGCCAACGGCTGCTGACGTCACAAGGTCGCGGCCGCAGACTGCACCAGCCGCCATTTTTTTTGTGCGTACACCGCAGCGTCCAGCGAAGCCCTAGCACTGCCTCATAAAAAAAACAATAACATTTCGCAAATGTGCCAAAAACCAACGTTTTTTTTGCCTAGAATTAAATAGCATTATTAAGTATCTGTTAAGCATAAACAATTTATAAACACAAACTTAAATCTCATGAATTTAACACGCAACGCATATATAAATGTACAAATAATTTTTATACTTATAATAAACAGTTAACATTACCAGTAGTTTATTGTTAATAATTAAATTTAATTAATTTTTAATTTGAATATGTGCAATCAGAAAAGTTGCGCAAAAACTGTGCAGTGCTGGTAAATACCATAAAAATACTAAATATACAAATTCTATTAACGTTTAGTGTTAGCATCGGTTATCGATAACAGGAGTGATCGCTGTCGATGTTCGCTTATCGGTCGCTGCTTTGTGCTTTCCAATTTAAATTAAATTTGGTTTCTTACTTGGTTGACAGCAGTTTTAGCAGCAAATTGTATGCAAATATAAACGTATTTTATCTCTGTTGTTTGTACACAGTTTTTTATAAATTCCGCATATATCCATAGTTCAATGACGTCACAAACTGACGTGCTAGCCAAGGAAGATTCTACCTGCATAATTGAAGTGCAAACACTGTAGCTTCTAAAAATGCTAATACCGAGTTATCATTTTATTTAAATTAATATATGCATGCGCTGGTGATAGTGTAAAATAATTGTAAATACAATTTTGCTGCCACTTCATAAATGTATTTTAAATAAGGAAAAATAATGTACCAAATTCGTTGAAAATGTACCATTTTTTTATTCCTTCACATTTGAACTTATAAAAATGCAATTGAAATTGTTGATATATTACAGTAATCATACTTAAATGTAATTTTCTAATGAAAACTCAACAAACTCATTAGCAACAAGTGTCAGCTTACCATTTAATGAGTAAATGAAAAAATGTACCCACTTACATAAAGTGTACCACTTTGGTTACACAGATACCAAAAGTGGTAGCCTTGGCTACATATCGGCAAAACTAATTTGCCATTCACTGTACGAATGAACAACGATAACAAGGGAAAATAATCGATGAGAAGCCCAAGCGCTGAATATTCAAATTGTTGCATAAACAATTGGCAAATAAATGCCATCGACATGAAACAAATTGGAAATCATAAAGTAAACTCTTCGATTTGACGTTAATAAATTTTCATCTGCAGTCGTCACATTGCACATCGCATTTTAAAGGTGTCAGAAGCGGTGCAACGTGAAGCTGCCGTTAACCATGTCTCTTATGTGATGTGTGGCATGTGGCCGCTAACTTTGTGCTCGCGACAGCAAATGCACACGAGATGGAGGTGGAAACAGCACCGGAATCGTAGTCGGTGTTGGACTAGCACACTAGTCGGTGTGAGAGAGTGTGCTGAAACTTCTAGACTGGTTTGACTGGCAGCCGATGATGTATTGCAGTGCAGCAATAAGTAAACCACAAGAACACCACGCACACACTCAAACACACGCACATGCATGTATGTATGTGCAGGGATATTCAAGCAATTACCAATACACTAACACAGATTACCACCCACTTGGGAGAATGGACGCAGACGCAGGGTCTGTTGCTAACATTGATGATTGCGGCTCGTTGACGGCGTTGCCATTGTTATTGTTGTCGCTGTCGCTGTTGTTGTTGCCGTCGGCGACGGCATCGGTTTCGGCGTCTGGAGACGCTCGAACGTGTGCTCATAATAATCCCGATATATAAGCTAGCCAAAAAAGCCGCCGATGCAAACACACCGACACACACATACACATCACCGCACACGCATACACACACACGGACACACACGTACATAAATAAACATGTGTCGCCGTGTGTTGTAACAAAAAGTGTAAAATAAGCATCAATCATCGCTTATTTGAGTTGTCATCAATCACACACACGTTGTACACACATACATACACACACAGGCATACACACCGCTGCGGTGACAACAGCCACAACAACAACAATGGGCAAGCAACAAGCAGCGTTATCCTTGGTGGTAAGTTTTTTTTATTTTGCCCCTAGGTTCTTCTGCCCGCCACCCTTACAAAATCCCTGGGACGACCTTTAAAAATGTTGCAACCCCTTTCCTTAGTGTCCTGGGCAAGCGCTAGACGGACGCGTCGTCCACCTCCTGGCACTTTACGCCGACTCACTACTCTTTCTCTTTCTCTTCACCATCATTGTAGCCCTTTTCCTGCCCCTTCACTGCGAGTCGCCCTTCACCTCGTCCTACGCCCTCTTCTCCTCTTACTCCTCCTCCTTCTCCTCCACCTCCTAATCAGCTTTGCCAGTTATTAAATCATCAGGTTGCACGATCAAACCCAACGCCCTTCCGCTGTCACATGTCTGTCAACAGTCAACGGCGGGTTCTCAAAAATGCGTAACCAAATATCCTGGACGCAGCACGTCCTGCGTAGAGCTCACCACCCCCCTACTCAAGGGATGGGTTAGCTAACCAGTTTGCGTGCGTCAAGGCAGAAAATAAAGATTTAATCGGCATTTATGTATGTCTTTTTCACAATTCTCTCTCCTTTTTTATGTTTAGGCCTTGTCAATCGCGTTGAGCCGCCCTCCTCAAAACTGTCTAAATGGATGAGCATGTCAAGTAATGTCCGACATAAATATATATTTATATATATATATTTCCAATAATATGATAAGTTTTATGTCCTTTGCCACTAAAAAAAGACATTAGCATGAAAACAGCTAAAGTTTAGCGGGTAAAGGAGACTTGGAAATGGTTGAGGCGTCTCATATAATAGTTTATACTGAGCAAAAGGTTTCTAGCTCAAAAATATCTGAAGTAATAATACAGAATTCTAAAATGAAACGTTTAAAATCCGAGGAAGTTTTTGTGGTTTAGAAAACTGGTTTTAAAACTTTACAAGTAATGGAATTTCAAGCAGGTTCAACAGTTGTGCCAGGTCCTCAGGGCCTCCTACACGGGAGGACCTCCACCACAAGTAAGAAAGAATTTTGTAAATCGTAAGTTAATACTTTTAAAAGCAACAAGGTAAGATCACTTCACTACCGTAGTATAACATAATAAATACTGAACCAATTCTCTATATATCCTTCAAGTAGCATTATTCGCTGTTAAACATCATCGGGTGTATATATTTACTCGAAAGGTTTCAAATTCGTATAATTTCCCGCTTGATTTCAAAATGAAGCTCATTCAAAACCGACTACGAAAGACCATGGCACAATAACGATTAGCTCATTTGACACGTCTCAGTTTGGAAAATGATAACTTGTATTTTGTATTTTATAATTATAACAAATAAACCATAACTTATACCTCATTTCTTTTTCAGATCCAATACAGTTCCAAAAACAAAATTACAGCCAGTAAAATGTATAGAAAATCCAAAACTCATAACCCTTTAATGTGTGGATAAAAACGTAAACGAAAAGCAAAATAATCTTGCTAAAGAAATTAACTTAAAAAGTATCAAAATATTGGCTAAAAGCAAACAGCAGAAACATAAGCCAATTCGGTTAAGGAAAAGATAGCAGCACAAGAAAGTGTTTCGACGTTAAAGCTGAAGTGAAATCATTTGAAAAACGAAACCACTTGGAAAAGACTAAGCTTTTGAGAAGGAGTATTGTAGGTATAATCGAATGATTCTTAAACTTAAGCTTACTTGAGCACAAGGGAGTTAAGTGAAGATGTTTTAACTTACCTTACTGCTATTGAGAACTGAGCACTCTCAACTAAAAATACTCACTTGTCTGAGCAGTACAAGTAACTAAGAGTAACTGAGAAGTGTGATAGTTGCAGCAAAGTGTGCACCACTTGATGGCGAGCTCCAGTTAAATTTGCGTACACTTTCAGGCACATAAGGAAGGCTAAGGACATTGTGATTAGCTGAAAATAGCACCCGGTAAAACATTGCTACCTTCGACATAATCGACGTAATAAAATTGAAACGCAAAACCATTTGCAAACTTGCCCCAGTCAAATCATAACAATTGGTTGGAGAGTAAAAAGGGTTTTAATTTCAATTTAGACAACAATCCTGTTATGCTAAAAAGGATCTACTGTTTTTGTACAATTTCAAGCGGATCTAAAAACAACTGAAACCGAAATGCCATCACACTCGGCAGACAATCAAATAAAGTCACGCCGCTTTAACATTTGCGGTTGTTGGTTGTCGGTTGTCGGAGCATCAGGACGCTGGGACCACGACGGCAGTGTGTAGGTGTGTGTGTGTGTGTGTGTGTGTGTTTGTACCTCCGACAAGGGGCCAAGTGATGGACAGGTTGTAGCTGGGTAACTCGATATGTAGACGAACTGGCGGCACAACACACACTGTTATACACACCCTGGTACTACACACCCACACACACTCGCACACACCTACACACTCTTGTGGATGCAGGCATATAAACTTGCAAAAGGCTGCAGGACATGTACACGAAATTAATTTGCAACGAAGGGCACGACGCGCTTTTAATCCAACATGATATCGCCCGCAAAATGCAAAACCGATCCGAGAGTCGAGTCACCAGGTCCTGAACCTGCCCCTCATCTCACTTTAACGCAAGCACACAATGTTTCCAGTGGCTGCAACAAAAATCAGAAAGCGGATTAAACGTATTCGTGAGAATTCGTCAACGATTTCACACCTGTTCGACAGTTCACCTACCCCGCTGCAGCTGGAATTGGAAGGACGATACAGAGAGAGAGAGAGAGACAGAGCGGGAAAAGTGACAGAGAGAGAGAGAGAGAGAGAGAGAGAGAGGAAGAGTGAAAAACAGGCGGTTGTAGGCGTGGCTCGGCATAAAATGCCAATTAGAATTTCAAGTTCGCAGTCCGTTGAGCCGTAGCCACTGACGCCTTCAGGGCAAACCAACGCTGCATGAACTGACTTCCATCCCTGACCGTCCGTTAGTCCGCTTTCCCGCCGCTCGCAGCTGGGACTTTCGGCAAACGCAAATTGTTTATCACCTCCCGGGCGTTTTATTAACTTTACGGCCGAACGAATCTGAAGTCTGGGCTCTCAATGGGCCCCTTTTCTCCTTTACCCCATACCGCCCATACCGCACTTCAAATAAACTGAACTGACCTGGGTCCGTTTTGGACTTTCGATTTTCATGTGTTTTTCCCCATTCGATTCCATTCGAATTGCTTTTGTTTTTCTCTTCATTCCATTTCGTTTGATTTTCTCTGTCTGTCGTGCTGTCTCCTTCCATCTGTTGTCGTTTCCTCGCACCTTTTTGTCATGTCCACGCGTAACGCGGAAATGCACTCAAAATATTAAATGCTTCAGTAGTTTGCAATTATTGAGCCGTTTCCCGATCCACCTCCTTGTGCTTAATTCATAATACGAATGAAACAAGGCCTGCTGCTCTGTTCCCAGACATCTGTCCGACTCCATTCACGTTATAGCCACTTGGATTGGTCAACAGCTCAGCTCGGAGGCCATCGGAAAGGTCTTTAAGGAATACGTCACTTGAGGAAAAAAAAACAATTGCACATCAATTTGCATAGTTAACTTAACTTGGTGACAATTACAATTCAATGCTGAGTGTATGCTATAATTAAGAGCGACAGTGAAAATCGAAACAATTCATTTCCCACCAAAGGAGATGCATTTTTGTAATTACCAACTTTTGGAACATTTAACTGGGAACACAAACTGATCGCAGATGAAAAAACTACCAAACAGAAGTTGTATAAATTATCAATAAACTTTAACGGATTACTACACATTAATGAACAATTTACTCCCTTAAGAGAAGCGAATCTCGGAGCATTTGAGGAACAATTCAACTTCAGACAAAGCTGGAATTTTGGGAGCTTTATCAGAGATGACAAACTGAATGCCAATAGAAAAACTGGCAATAATTAATTAAGAATTTATTACTCAGTATATTTAAGTGTTCTAAACTACAATTAAATAAAAATTATAACTCGTATCTTCAGCTTATTTACGAACTTGTGTTTTATTTGAAAGCAGCTCAAATTAGTTAAGAGTATGTAAGCATATGTGCTACTGAAAGTATCCGAAAATAATTTTGTTATTTCACAAGCTTGATTTTCTATTCAAAAATAAACAAATTCGATTCAGAAGCACTCGAGGAATATGTTTATGTTTGACTAAGCTCAGAGTCTGAGGACAAGATTCCCTTTCTCGAACTTGCCCCTTCTCTCTGTCTGTGTGTCCTTTCAATGCCCGCTGCGTTGACTTCATAAATATGCCAAGCGGACTCTATCAAAATAGTCGCCAGGAGTTTGCCTGGGAAGCGTTCGCCAGTTGAACATAAACTAAGCGAGTAAATTGAGACACGACGGACACGTGAGTTTGATAGATTGAAGGATATATGGGAGTACACAAGCACACACACATACCCATACAGACAGACAGACAGAAGCACACACACAAACACGCGCATACATTGAAGGACACATGCTGGGGTCTTTTGCTTTGGTGTTGCTGTCTTGTGTGCGTATTTCATTAACGTCGCCTTTGAAAATCCATTCATTTATCAAAAGCAAACTTCAAACACGCACTCTCTGTGTGTAGTTATGTGTATCTGTGTGTTGGATAGATACTGCAACAATTTGTTTGTGTGCGTGTGTGTGCGTGTGTGTTGACTGTGACTGTGAATGTGGCGGCATCTCGTCGTAAAAACGTTGTGGCCAAAGGGATCAATGAAGTATGCCTAAGAATCTGTCATTTATGACACATGACATACTTTACGAGCCACTACACATACACACACACACCTCCACCCCCCAAACACACACACACACACACATCGTGCTCCCCTTTTCACTTTCACCCCAGTTAATAACAGCAACGATAATAAAGATAAGCCAAAAGTAACTTGGCCAAAATGCAATTGAAAGTTTTGCTTTCGGATAACTTGACGAGGACTTCAACCCAAAATCTTTCACGTCCCCTTACTCCTTTCCGGCTTCCATCACTCCCTCTTCTCCCCCGCCCATGTGTCTTTGTGTGTTTTGTGTTTGTATCGTCTTAAAATCAGCTCGTAAATCTCAGAGACTCAGGACATCGGTTTATCAAAGTCATTTGCCATTTTGTGGTCTATCTGTAATCCTTTTTTCATTCGGGTGTGGAGGGCAACGCACAATTTCGATGTACGCCAAAATACATAATTTTTATAGGATAACGAGCTATGTGCAAGCATTTAAATAAATATGTACAAATATTTTAAACTTTTTGCTTAACTAAAGCTAAGAAATCTGATTACTTTACTTGGGAATATAATGCTATTACCGTTTTAAAATGTCTAGTTATTTTTCTAAATTTAATTTTACTGAATATTTCAAGTGTGCTTGACAATTTTAAAGCATTTTGATTGATTTACTATTACTTTTTGTATGAAAACTTTGGGAAACGTGTATGATTTTGATTGGTTTCTATATTATTTACTAAATTTTTAAAAACTTTGTTGTTTTTTCAGCTCATTAATTACATTTGCTTTGCAATGATATTTAATATCGATTCGTTTTGTCAACATTTTAGAGCAAATGCACTTGACACTGGGTTTTTAAAGCCACCGTGTCACCAGCTGATTATCTTACTATCTATAACACTCTATCTCTCTCTCCCACTCTGTCTCTGTCTCTGTCTAAGGCTATCCAAAAATACTTAGCATCTACGTGAAATGTCGCTAAATAATGTAAAGAACCAATTACGTGGTGAAGGCGAATCCAAGTGATCCACTTGCACTCAATGAGCTCACGTTGTTGTTGTTCTTTTGGTTTTTGTTGTTGTTGTTGTTGTGGTAGTGCTGATTGCTGTTGTTGTCTGGTTTAACGGCTGCTTGACGCTTTTGTTTTCGCATTGTGCCGCTGGGCGCTGAAAAGTATGCCACATAAAATCGAACGGCGACAAAAAGCACAAAAAAAATATATATGTGAAAAGCAGAAACTGAAGCTGAAACTGAAACAGAAGCAGAAGCTAAAGCAGAAGCTATGGCAAAAGCAAAAGCAAACGCATTAAAAGCAACTTAATAATTCAGATCGAAATCACCAATCAGCGCAGCTGACATGTTGACAAACGACGCCGCCAACGACATCGCCATCGCCATCGCCATCGAAGAAGGAATTGAGGATACAAGTTGGTTGGAGGAGGTAGAGGTGGAGGTGGAGGAGGAAGAGGCGGGTACGGGAATGGGAACGAGAACGGAGAGGTGGACTACAAGAGATTTACATTTTCAAAATCGAATGGCGACATAAGCCACCGCAAAGCAAAAGACACGCAACCACAGCCATAATGAAATCCATGATAAACAAGATAAACGAAGACAACAAAAAATATTTCCTATACATATATTTCACAACACAAAAACACACACACACACTCGCACACACAAGCACACATAGATACATTCATAACAGCTTCAAGTGGCATGTGACAACGAGTAAATACTCTGTAAAGAACTTTAAAGTATTAAGTAAAAAGTTCTTAAAACATATCAATTGAATCAGTCAAAAATTATTTTTTTTAAATTTATGTTCTTTTTAAAACTTAAAAAAAGTATTAAATTATATAAATTTTACAATTGATTGGAATGACATAAAAATAAGTCTCTAACTTAGCGATTAACAAATTGATTAAAAAAATCGGTTAAAAAGTTAAAAAATATTAAGTCGTTATTTTATTTATATTCAAAACAAAATAAATTTTCAAAAATTTAATTTATTATAATTACAAATTTAATTTATATTAAAGTTTATTTATTTTTCATTTAGTCTCGACTGTTCATAGTCTGCTAATAAATTAATTTTAGAATTTTAAAAATTTATGTAAAGATAGTTAATTTTTCATAAATTTATTTAATAAATAAAGTTTGTTTTAAAATTAATTTGAATAACATTATTCAAATCATTCGATTCGTATTCGATTTGTAGACATTTCCAGGCATTTTCCAGCTGCTTTTTTTTGGCTTAAATGAAACTGCTTGTATAAGTGGATATACCCCATTTGGTAGAGTATTTGGAAATGAGCAACAGCGTCACTGTCTTGGCTACAACGGCTGATACATTTATATCTATTTCAGTTTTTGTCCCGCTTTGTTCAGTCGCTGTGTTTTGGCAAATCGACAGGCGGCGTCAGCAACCACCGGGTAAAGGAGCCACCAGTGTGATACCCTGTAACACACGCTGTTCGCCAAACCCGCTGACTGGCCCACAACAACCACCAGACGAGACCGGAGTCGGAGTCGGAGTTGGAGTCGAAATCGGAGTCGGAGTTGGAGTTGGAGTAGAGCTATCGAGCCAGTTGCTACGGCTCATCTTGGGTCGTTGTCAACGTTGTCTTCGATGTCTTCGTTTGCAATCAATGAAAGATTTATGACAACACACACACACACACACACACACATGCTTATATGTATGTATGCACACACACACACACACACCCACTTATACCTACAGATATCGATATATGCTGAATTTGTAGCAGCGCTGCCCTCGTTTTTTTTCCTTCTTTCCTTCTTTTTTTATGTCACATCATTATTTTTATTATGACGCTGCCGGCGTCGGCTTCAGCTTTAGCTTCGGCTTCGAGTTCGGCATCGACGGCCCGTTATTCGAGAGTGATTAGTGACTAAAAATGACAACAATAATAATTGCATTGTGTGTGCGAGTGAGTGTGTGTGTGTGTGTGTGTGTGTGTGTGTGTATGTGTCGCATGAGCGATGGCTCAACTAAGATATTCGATATGATTCACAAATAAGTACGAGTATTTGTTATTGTTCAAAGCGGCTCTTTTGGCTTGCTAACAGTGATGCCAAGTGCTAGCCATAAAAATAGAACAAAGCTGAAAAATGGAAAAATGCTATAGTCGACTCGCGACATTCGGATACCCATTACTCAGTAATATCAGTGAAATTTTTCAGTTGATGGACACAAGAGTTGTTGCTATTTAGCAGAAAAAAAGCTGAAAAGTTTGTTATACTAGTTCAAGCCGGTTTTTCCTAGGGTAGCAATACTCTATAGTAGTCCAATTGTTATAAGACTTAATGTATATAATTCTAAGCGAGTTTGATTAATATAACTTGATTTTTTTAAACCAATTCAAAATTAGACTTTATTTATGACCAATTCTAGCTACAAAAGCTATAGACAGGTTTGTACGATTTAGATCAAGTTTAGTTAGTACACATATTACCTTAGCAAACACATATTATCCAAACAGTTTTCCAACGTACCACCAAATTTTTGCAACTAAATTATTTTTACACACAACTTGAACCAAAATCTATGAAACAGTTTTGAAAAGTTCTGAAATACCCTCTAAAAGGACATATTTTCGAGATAGCGACAGTTTCAAATTTATACCGAATGTAGTCTAAAACAAGAAAGAATGCTATAGTCGCCTCGCGACTTTAGGATACCCGTTACTCAGTTTAATTATATTATTAACAATATAATATATTATTAATAATATTACAATCGGTTAGGTAATCGACCCTATTGATTTTAATTCGGATGACTTGAGAAACGCAGAAAATTTTCATACAAAATCATATTTACAGCGTATTTTTGACCGATCGTCCCTATGGGAGCTATACGATATAGTCGTCCGATTTGGATGAAACTTGGTCAATATGTTTATATTATTGACAGATATATTCTGTGTAAGTTTCACTTCGATTGGTTGGCCAACGCAAAAGTTATTCATATAAATTCATATTTGGAGCGTATTTTTGACCGATTGGGAGCTATATGATATAGTTGTCCGATTTGGATCAAACTTGGTCAGCATACGTAATCCCTAGACGTGTACTTTCTGTGTCAATTTGGTTTAGATAGCATTACTAACAAAAAAGTTTTCTATACTAAAACATGCTATTTTTACCTGTTTTTACCTTTGTATGCACATAGAACGCCCTAAAGTGGGCGTGTCAAAAAACAAAAGCAAACTTGTACTGCTTGGGCATTTTATCTTTCGTTTGCGACCACTCGGGCCTTTCTAGCTCTTATAGTCTCTGAGATCCTTTTGTTCACACAGACGGACAGACGGACAGACGGACGGACGGACAGACGGACAGACGGACAGACGGACATGGCTATATCGACTCGGCTAGTCATGCTGATCAAGAATATATATACTTTATGGGGTCTGCCATGTCTCCTTCTCCTTGTTACATACATTGCAACGAATACAACGTTACTCTACGAGTAACGGGTATAATTAAAACCAGAAACATATCTAACCAGAAAATGGCTAAATTGTCAACACTGCTTAATACTGCTATGTACATAATTCCAGGAAAAACAGATTGCTTTATGCCAATGTCACCGCTAGATGTCGCCACTGGCACGCCCTTCAATGTTCGCCCGGTTTAATGGGAAAATCTCGACAAGTGACATTTTGTGCAAATTTGCAAATTTAACTACCTAAAATCACCACGCTAGTGACGTAAGTAGACCTCAAAAGCACATTTGAGAAATTTTGCAAGCTTTTGGGCTTAATAAAATATATTTGAGTGAATAAAAATATGTAAATAACAGTCTATTCGAAACAAATATACCCTGTAATGAGCATGAAGGGCATGAAAGGGTTGCTTGCGCACAGTTAAAAGCGGAGTAGCATAGTAAAAATTTGAGCTTTTTATTCAAGGGGTCTAAGGGGGGACCTATGAGGTTTTTAGTATATACAGTGGGAGCTCCCTTGGCCGGACAGCCACTGTTCCAGTATTTTTGTCCGCACATGTCCGTCATGGTCTTGGGACTATAAAATTCGACCGGCTAAGGGAGCTGTCCGCGAGTAGAGCCTTCACTGTAAAGCAAAAATTTAAAATTTTTATAAGTATTTCAATAAGAACCTATCTAAACGATCTTGACTTACAAATCTTTGCATCTCTCTCATATACGCTTCATACGCCTCTCTCTTTCTCTCTCTCACGAAGTCTCCCGCTCTCTTTCTTCCCTTGGTCTATTCTTTCTACGTTATTTATCAAATGTTGTTTGCCAAAGAAACTCTTAAGCCATTTTTGTTCAACTTGGGAATTTCCGGACTGCAACTGAAATGTGTGTGTGTGTGTGTGTGCGAGTGTGTGTGCGAGTGTGTGTGTGGGTGTGTGTGCGGGTGTGTGTGTGCTACTGCTGATACTAACTCACATTTGACACTAACTGCATTTTGTAGACTTTTACTCCATACCCCCTCCTACTCCCTCCCCCCCTCCTACCCCTTCCTTCCCCCCTATGTACCCCAATTTTGAGTTTCCCTCTCCCAAAATTTGCGTTGTGTCCTCTTTCAGTGCTGTAAGTGAAATCTTTCAGTGCGTGTAAAATGCCGTTGCCTCGCTTTTTGGATGCCACGCCCACACACTTGCCCAGCTAGGCAACAACAAATAAGTTAGAGTACTCTACAACAAAATGTTGAATGGCATAATACTCTGTAATATGCTGAAATTGCTAAGTTGAAACGAGAACACAAAAAAAAAATTTTAATTTTAGAAAATATTTTTAAAAAAATTAAAAAGAAAACAAGATATGATATGAATAAGAATATATATAATGTTCGCCTAAAAAAATAAATTTTTAAATTTTTTTATTACTTTGCTTACTTTGCGTCACTTTTTTCTGCTACCCAAAACACCGAGTTAACAGGGTATTCGGAGGAACGAGTTGGACAACAATGAAATGCTTTTAGCAGAAAGCGGCGAACGGCGAGCTGCGAGCTGCGAACTGCGAGCGCTCTGTGAACAGCGCTATCCGAAAATTAAGTTAACAACACAGAAAAAAGTTTTGTTCACTGTTTTTATTGAAAATTGAGTTAAAAAACTGAAAGTGTCGACGAGTCGACGAGTCGTTTTCTGCGTGTTGTGTTTTATTCAGCTTTTTCCTTGTTTGCCCAATCTATTGTTGTGTGTGTCTACACACACACCCATACACACACACACCCACACACTGCAGTGTAGTTACATGCAATACATTCTGTTCATTTTTCGAACAAATATTGTAGGCGTTACATGTTTCCAAAAATCTGTCAATACCATTTTTCTCATGTGTAAATCACAGTGAACTAATTTACAGGGTATTTTTTTTTTCTGGGGAGGCTGTTTAGTTAGACAGCATACACCAATGCGCTTCTAAATCGACTTTTTAATTATGGTAAATTTAATTATTTTGACATTAAATTAAATTGACTCACTTGAACATACCCTGTAAATGGTATGAGTTTGGATAAAAACTCTGAAAATTTTTAGTAGCATCGTCTTCTTTGATCACATTGAACTGCTTGCTAGGCTTACGAGCTCAAAAATGCTACTGCCCAGCGAGATGATACCCTGTAAATAGTACATATGAACCTTTTTTTTTGAGTTTATTTACATAAAACTTGAGTTTTATTGCCTATAAACAAACTCTATACAGACAACAGGTCTTGCAAATAATTAGTACACCATATTCAGGCACCACTGTACTTTCAAATTAGAGTGCACACTGCGTATGCTTAATATTATTAAATGAATATCAAACAGAGATTTGCGACTGGGCAAAAGTCATTGGCCAAAGTTTGTGCGCCCGTCTGCTAAAGCAGAGGGGAAGTGGGAAGGGGGCGTGTCGTGGGATAGGTGGGGTATGGGCGGCAGTGTAGTTTGTAGTTTGTAGGTGTGCTCAAGGAATCTGCAATAAAAGTTGTCGACAGGACAACACAGAGATAGAAATATAGACAGATATTCTGCAGCCAAATCAGCGCTGAGATCACACAGACTGTATAGAGTACGTGTGTGTATGTGTGTGTGTGTGTTTGGGTGTGTGTGTGTGCGTATAAGCATAAAATTTATAAATTATTGAATCTATGAAAATATGAACATCACGTACGCGACGTCGCGCGCTTTAGTTTCTTTTTTTTTGTGCTTTTTCTTTAGCATTTTCTTTGCATTTTCTTTGCTTTTCTTTTGGGCACGAAAAGGAGCAAGACGAACTATTCACCAATACATATGCAATATATACACAAACAAGACAATCGCACAAAACGAACTTACAGTTAGGCCAACTATCTGTCTGTCTGTCTGTCTATGTTTGGTATGTGTGTGTGTGTGTGTGTGTGTTGGTGTGCGTACGTCAGAATATGCACAGAATTTCATTACGCTGCCTGCGTTCGTCGTTTCGTTCCTATAAATAGGTTGGCAGCCCTAGTCAGGCAGGTTAGAGAGAGTGGGGTTGCCAGCTCGTTTTTATACCCTGTGCCAGGAGGTGTACTTCACTTATTAAACTTGTGCAGTCAACAGAAAAAAAGAAGGATTTCATCTCAAAATTAGGAGTTTTTTTTTGTATTTTTCGAAGAGGCGTGTCTTCTAACGCCCACTCCAACAATTTGTAACATGAGATAGGTGATATGAATCGATACTACAAACTTTATTAAGATCAATTTCAGGGTACTAATCAAATGCTTTGGTTTGTAGTTTCATGGTAGTCAGCTCTAACACTCCCTTTATACCTAAAAAAGAGATGAAAGTTTCCCCTAAAAATAAATTTACCTAATGTTTAGGGATACTTGAATCAAAATGATCAGTTTTAAGACCAAAAAGTTTACAACTTAACAACTTTAACAACTTAAGGCAGTTTCATAGCTGTCAGCTTTAACACGCTTTATATAACTAGCACAAAGGTTTCGATACTATTAGTTTGAAAAAGATCATTTCAAAGATCGTAGACAACAAGGTTAGTCCTGTGTCAGTTTCATAGCAGTCAGCTCTATATAACTTACACCAATATGAAATTAACATCTTAAACATTGAAAATATTTCATCACAAGGTATATTTAAGTCGTGTGTACACCATCATACACCGCCTTTCTTATAATATGTTTATTTGCTTATTTGTTTGTTTGTCGGTTTGTTTGTTTGTTGTTTGTTAAAGTTTGCTCATCTGTTTCCTCGCGTTCGACGTGTTCAACATTATTGGCGGCTTCATTGAGGGCCCTTTTTCCCCATCCCTTCCTTGCAGGGGAACAACCTGCAGTTTTCCCATACTTTAGGCCACGAAGTTAAGTTGGCTGCGCGCATCTTTAGCAATAACGGTGCCAACTAGAAAACTTTTCTAATAATTCGTTTGATGAATTTCATTCTATACTTTTTTTTTAAGCTCCACCACCAAATAGAAGGCAGCTGAAATCGAAGTTAGAGCAAGCTCGACTAGCAAATACCATGCTATGCTTTTTGAAAAAGATTGAAGTCATATATTTGATTACTTTTTGATTAGATGCTCAAATTTATCCATATGAACACTATTGGTGGAAATATGGATGGAATGATTAAATAATATGGAATAAAAAATGGAGTAATGAATTAGCTTATTGAAGAATTAATGAAAGATTTAAAAAAGAATTAAATTTGAAGAAATTATGAAAAATCTATGAAAGAATCAATGAAAGAATCAGTGATAGAATCAATGAAAGAATCAATGATAGAATCAATGATAGAATCAATGATAGAATCAGTGATAGAATCAGTGATAGAATCAATGATAGAATCAATGATAGAATCAATGATAGAATCAATGATAGAATCAATGATAGAATCAATGATAGAATCAATGAGAGAGTCAATAATAGAATCAATAATAGAAACAACGATAGAATTAATGATAGAATTAATGAAAATAAATGATAGAATTGATAAATCCAAATATCAATTATAAACGATTTATGGATTAAACTATAAATCTACTAATATATTAATTTCAATTAATTTATTTTAATCAATTTTATTTTATTTGTTTACAATCCACATCCCCATTGGGACGGTACCGTACAGTGAGAACATTTAATATTTATGAGATAATATATTTTAGAAATTTCTATGAGTGAAAAATCCTCTGAAAATTCTAGGAAATCTTAAGAAAATTAAAAGAAATGGACGCAATCCACAATTATTTTGTGGTACCGCCAAGGATATCTATATTAAATGAATATAAAATGAATGTAAAATTAATTTTAAATAGAAAATTTAAGTAAACTTACCTGTTATTGTACCTCAGTCGTGTTTGCTCGTGTTGGAACTAGTCGAACTGTATTGGTAGTTTTGTTGGTTGCTTTTTTGAACACGTTGGTTGCGCCGTACTAAAGTTAACTAAATTAAATAAAATTACTTAAAATTGAGGACTAAACTCACCGAATGGTATACAGTATTATATAATTGTGTACAGTGATTGAAGTATTATTGGACGCAATCCGAAGCTTCCCGACGGATCGAGAAATCGGTACCGTCAACTATGGTAAAAATCGCTTGAAGCAAATTATATACAAAAGAACAATCTGAGACTTGCAACGATAGTGTCATGCTATAAAAAAGAAACATAAAAAAATATATTCCACTGATTATATTTTAAGTAACTTACCCAACTAAATATAACAGGTATATATCGGCTATATTGCGCCGATCTGAACAAAGTTTAACTTCATGTTGTCAGCATCATATTCAGATTAGTATACGTATATTTTTGTTATTGATGACGAAAACTACAGAGTAACGTCTATCTGAAAGATAAATAAATTGAAGCTATAGTAAGAGTATAATTATTCTGGATGAATCATACAATAATAACTGATCTTAGACCCGGTCAGGGGTGAGACGGTTTTAAAAGGGAGATGAAAACGTGGATTGATGGATGTACAGGTTGAACGAGTAGAAAAAGTTTGAATCAATAAATAGAGGACAGAAATATGTATGGATGGAAGAATTAATGTCTGATATAATGGAGAAAATGATTGAAAGATAAAATTATAGATCCTAAATGAAAGAACGGAAGATTGTATTGCTAAATGAGTGATTGGAAAGATGGTTGGATAGATGGATTGATAGATGGATGAATGAATGAATGGATAGATGAAAAGATCGAGGATGGATAGAAGAATACATGGATGATAGAGCAAAAAAAGTCGAAATGAGGATGAAATTTTAATAAAATAATTTATTGTTTATTTAATTAATTGAATGGTTGAAAGGGAATGGTTGGACATTGGTTAACTCATTAACTTTGTTGCAATTAATGACACGAATAAACTTTACATAAAAGTATTAAATAAAAAAAAAAATATTAAATTATTTACTCCAAATGAGTAAAGGCAAAAGAAGGAGAAAATTTCGATAGAAAAACAACAAACGAAGGGCCTACTTGGACCTGGTAAATTTTCGATATGCAATGAAATGACAGACGAAGCTAAAGGGTCTCTTAATACATTAACTTACCAAGATTTTTTAGTTACACTAAGAATGGAAAACAACACAATTTAAATTCAACAAAACAAAAAAAACTAAAAAGGAAAACTAAGAATTTTGTAGAAGTTCTGAACGATGAGTAACGACAGAATGAGTTTGCACTTTTAAAATGTCACTAAAATGTCACTTTAATGTCAAAGCCTACATGGATCTACAAATTTTTGTGATGAAACCAATGGTAACACGATAAAACTGACGGAAAGCTATATAGCCTCTATACAAAAACACCATCGATAAATCCTAAAAGTCTCGTAATTTACTTACCAATATTTTTTGGGGCAATTTTATTTTTTTGATGTACATTTGGAAAGGCACGACGACACAATTAAATTTGGGTAAAAATAAATTTCTTGAAAATAATTTGTTGATATAAAAATGCCGAAAATAAAAACCGAAAAAAAGCCGAAAAATTACATGAAAAATAAAAACTTAAAAATTTGATAAAAGTTGAGCTGTGCTCCCAACGAGCACAGGCAACCGAATGAGGAATTATTCTGAACAGCTTTGGGTGCTAGACTGAGGCTACGAAAATCTCAAATTCAAGGCCTACTTGGACCTGGAATTTTAGGTGGAATTGGAGCAAAGGTAGGATGATTGAGAGACACGCGGAGAACTGAGTGTGTTTGTTTGGCCTTCACCTGATTACCAAGAAATGCAATAAATAAATATGAATTATGCGCATTACTTGGCTAGGATATATAAGTAATACATATATATAAATATAGTATATATATATATATATATTTACTTTGGTATATGTAGCTGTCTTGCAGGATGTTTGCATGATGCTGCTTTCCCTTGGCTCCTTGGTCCTTTTACTCGAACTCCAAGCTGTATCCTTAATCTATTTAATTCAACCAAGCAGCCAGCTGGTTGTGTCTGTGTGTGTGTGTGTGTGGTGTGCCGATATGTGTGTCATGCTTGTGTGTGTACTTCGCTTTGGCATTATCAACTCATAAATATTTATTGAATTTTAAGAAATTTTTGAAAAAATGGTTACAGAAGTAGCCACAACGATGACGCTGATGCAGGGAACCCGAACCGCAACACAAATCCTCTCTCCCTCTCTCTCTCTCTCTCTCTCTCTCTCTCTCTCTCTCTCTCTCTGCGTTACTCCCTGGCGACTTGTCTGGCTATCAACACATATCCGTCATCGATTCTTCTTAGTCCGCTTCCCGTTTGCATTCTCTCTTATTTGGATTATAATTTTTTCCATTTCACATATGAATGCGTTCCTCTTGGCTGGCTTTTCTCAACTCTACTCCCATTTCCCTTTTCTCCCCTCTCCCCTCTCCTCTCCTCTTTCCATCTGGTCTCGTCATATCGCGCTGTCCACTTGTCAATTTCCATTTTCATTTTCATTTCCCCCTTTGCAAGCGCCAAAAAGGAAATCTAAAGTGCTGGAATGCAATGCAATTCTTCCGCTTTTCCAGCATTCCTTTAAGCACTAACAAATTGCCTTAGAATCCCACCAAAATGGCCAACAACTACTTGTAGTTTTAGCCAAACAATGTGACTTTAAGCTGTTTTCTTAACCACAAAAGCAAAATCAATTCAAATAGCCTAAAACTATAAACAAAAATAAAGATAGATAATTAAAATAAAATTAAGAAAGTTATACAAAGCAGATCACATAGAAATCAAGTTTTTTAGCTTTAGAGAAACTTAGAAATATTTAGTAAAAATTTTAATTTTTAAGTTTTCTAATTTTCAAGAAATATAAACACTAAAAAAATAAATTGTTTAAATAAAAATTTTGGTTTCTTTAAGTAGAAAGCTTTTAAAAATAAAGAACATGATTTAATTACAACTACATTTAAATTCAGACTAAGATTTTTTTTAGAAATATAAAAAATTTGATTATTTTTAAGACCGTTAATCAAAATAAAAATACTAATATCTAAAAAAATCATGATTTAATTTAAAATTTAAAATAAAAATATACTAAGCAATTAATCCTTTACTAATATAACTTTTTTTTTTAACATTTTAAATAAAATTAAAAAACATTTTTTTATGATTTTTAGACCCCGTACTCTAAAAAAGAGTAGAGGGGTCTATTAAGTTTGTCTGAAGCGAAATGTGCGTAACAGGCAGAAGGAGGCTTTTCCGACCCCATAAAGTATATATATTCTTGATCAGCATCAACAGCCGAGACGATATAGCGATGTCCGTCTGTCCGTCTGTCCGTCTGTCCGTCCGTCCGTATGAACACCTGGATCTTTTAAACTACAAAAGCTAGAGCCACCAAATTTGGAATGAAAGTCCGTTTGCTTCGCGAGCAGATCAAGTTTATTTCAAATCTTTGCCACGCCCCTTACCGCCCCCGCAAATTGTAAAAAACTATGGTCACCTCGGAAAAAATTGATGTTTTAAGCAAATATCTCAGTAACTATAGCACTTAGGAATACCATTTTTGGTATACAGGTTGCTAGAGACAGCATAAATGCATTGTCATTAAAATTTTTGGACTGCCACGCCCCGTTTTCCCACACGAATGAACTAATTTTCAAACTTCAATGCCATTTTTAAGGCATTTGGACTTATCGTACGGTATTGTAATTTCAAATACGTTTGGAGACAAAGTATCACAAACTATCCTGAAAGTTGCATACAAATCGGACAATAAACAAAAGAGCTAGACACGTTACAAAGTTAACAATTGCACGCAATGTCAATGTATGTGTGCAAGCGAGACAGAAGCATATAAACATGTGAGCGAACGTTTTCGCTGCTTGTGTAGCGACAGCGCTGCTCGTGGACGATGCGCGCACATGTATGCATACGATTCGATAAATCATATATCGATATTCAATACGATAGTAACTATAATTGCGATATGATCTCGAATGCGATATTTGGTCATTATGTCCATATCGATATTTGATTTGATGTGATATTTTAATTAATATCGATATCGGCATTTTCTTGGCGATTTGCATCCCTATTACAAATTGATGGTTTTGTTTCAAAGTGTTTTATTGCAAATACTATGAGTACGGGGTCTTTTACAGTCGGCTAGCTCGACTGTAGCCTTTCTTACTTGTTTTTTTTGTTATTGTTCAATTTAAGTATCAATTTCACACTGCTAAATCCATTTGAGAATTTTGATTGTTTATTTAAATATTTATCATAAATTCAGTTTATTTATAGAATAGGCTTAGGCGTTAAAAAAATTTAAATAATTAAAATATTTAAATAATAATTGTTGAACAAAAAGAATTTAAGTTCTTTAAGAAACTAAAACTTCGATTAAAGTTTTTAAATTTAATACTTTATTGTTGAAAATGAAAATGATTGTGTTTTTAACTTTAAAATTAAAAAGTTTTAAATTAATAAAAAAAAATAATAATATATTTCTTTACACCAATTTCGATTTAAAGTCAAATTCTTGCGACTTACTTGGATTATAAAATAAATAATAAGAGAGAACAAAGAGAAGACCAATTAGTTTGAGACTTTAACAAATAACGGTAGAAGTTATACAATATATAGAAATTGAGTTCTTTTAATTATTTGTTGGATAGAGTCATTTGTTGGCACCTGAACACTTTATATTTTAATTATCAAATGAACTTTGGAGTCAAGTGGAGGGAAACCAAGTTGCTCTTTGGCATTGTAATCGCATTAAATGCTCACATTTCCATTGCCACAACTGACCTCTGAACTGTTTCACTCTCACACCCTATCTCGCTCTCTCTGGGTTGTCTCTGGGGACAGTGAGTAGATGGAGAACTCGACTATATCTGGCGACCACATGCAGTTTATGCTCCAGTCACGCCCGCAAAATGCAAAATTAACTTGTTGATGTGACATTGTGCAATACTCTCATAATATAGGGTGGCGACGGTGGTTTAGGGGGTGCTATTTAGGGTACGTAGTGAAGGTGATGGGAGAGAGCAGGGAGTAGGGAGAAGGGAGGAGGGACAGGGGAAGGCGCTCATTTGATGGCAGTTTGAAAATCGTTTCGTGTTCGAATCTTATTAGTGGTTTATAATTACAATTGTATACAGGCCAATTACGTTACGAGACAAAGCGAGTGCCAACCACATACACAGACACACACACACACACACACACACACACACATACACACACACACACACATAAGTACGTGAAACAGGTGTGCGTGTGTGTGCAGCTAATTAACCAACGTCAGAACTGGCCGTTAAGTGCTACTGTGTGTGTGTGACTGTGTGTGTATGTGTTTCAGTCTCCCGATAATGATGTTCATTTCGTAAGCAAATCTCATAACACACACACACACACCATATGTTTCGTGTGTGTGTGTGTGTGTGTGTGTGTGTGTGTGTGTATTTATGTAAATGCTAAAGACAGCAATTTATGCATATGTATTTGTTGCATAAGTTACCGCTCAGATAACCAAGCAACCAGGGCTTTTCAGTCACCAACCGACTAACCCAACCCTAAACTACACTATACTACCCTACACTACAAACAGTCCTAGCCATGTGTGTCTATGTGTGTGTGTGTGTGTGTGTGCACTTGGCTGCCGCTATCCAAAGTGTGTTTTGTAATTGAATCCACGTCTGAAATCCGTCTGTGGTCGATAATTTCATTTTAGGCTTCATTTTGAATACAAATTACAACAGTTGATAGACCCATACATATATTCTCCTACTCCTCATCCATCTCTTGACTACCTCTAGACCACCTCTAGTCATCCTAGATAGTCGCTAGTAGACAATCTCTGAGCACGTTCTATACCAAAACCACCAAAATCATTAGAATGTCTCCTCTCCTCTCCTCTCCTCTCCTCTCCTCTCCTCTCCTCTCCTCTCCGTTCCTTTTCTTTCCTTTCCAAACGCTCTATTAACGTTGATGAAATGTTTTTGGGCTTTTAGGTTTTTGACTTGAAAATTAGGTCGATTTTCCGCAGCATTACAGATTGATCATACATTTTGCCTTGTGCCAAATGTAGTGTCAGTTGAATAGCCTTATAACTACATCACTCAAATGTCGATTAATCCTGCTTGACAATATAAACAATTTGTATATTTTTCTTGCATTTTTAGCTAGACTTTTCAGTATTTAGCTTGAATTTGTAGTACATTTATGTCAAACTCTTCTTTTATGTTTTCTATGATGTTTTTTAGTTCCTCCTGTGTTTCTTTAAGCATTAAATTAACTTGACTTGACCTTTGACCTTTCTGCTTTTAACCTAGACTCAACAGCTTAACTTGGTCAATAACAGCTAGTACTTCTTTGAACCTAAGTATTACTTTAATGAAAATTTCCAGCTTAATTGGGAACTTCATTGAAATAATTGATAAAAATTTGCCCCTAATTATTATTTAGCTTGACTATTTTAGATAACTTTTAGTTAGACTTTGAATTCTATTATTTTTTTTGGCATAAAAAATCGAACACCTTTGGGTAGGTCATAACTCTTCATGGCTAAAAACTGAGTTCTTTTCAGCTCTTCTAATTTGGTCAGTAAAGAAATGTTGACAATATAACAGCAGTCCTTCGGAGTTACTTAACAGGACTTTTACAGCGAAAAAGTGTTATAAGTGTTATAATAAAACACCCTCTCAACGCTGTTAAGGGTATGAACATGCGCAAACTTTAAAGAGACCTTTGCATTTGGTTAAAGAGACAAAGAGAAAAACTCTGTTAAGTTAAAGAAATGAAAATTGATTGCTCTGTTAAGGTAAAGTGACGCTAATCAAATGACGCTGTGATTTATGAAATTGCCAAAAGAGAGTTAAGAGAATTTAAGAGAGTGTACAAGTAAATTGTGACTCTTATACAAGAGGGTGGTTTATGGCAACTAAGCTACCCTACAAACGCATGTGATGCGAAAACTGAACTGAATTTTCAACTTATCGCTTGGAAAATTAAAATTAAGCAAAAATGTACACTAAAAATTTAAACATGAAATTTTATAGCAACTTTGTAAGTGTTATATATATGACAGTTTCATTGTTTTCCATATAACTTACAGTGGGTGCAAGTAAGAGCATAACACGCTCTTTAGGCCCGCTCTTAAAGTGCTACGCTCTGTTAACTTGCGCTGTTATGTACACATAAACCGTTAGGCTGGCTGTTAGCTGCATTACATAACTGTTATACGCACTGGCGAGCGCTTATAAGATAATTGTAAGCGCATCAAATCAAATAAATAAAAATTTGATGATAAAATTGGAAATAGTTAAAGTTACGCTTTGGGAAAATGTCTAAAAATACCAATGGGAATTTATTTAAACCAAATGTTTAAAATCCATTTGCGAGACAGACACAACAGACTTATGGGGACTGAGCGATACTTAGCCTCGACCTGATTAGCGCCAAAATGTATGCAACACAATATTTAACTCTATGGGAAGTCATAATCAAAGGGGTGTGTGCGGCAGGCGGAAGGCAGTGGGTTGTGGGAAGGTTTGAGGGAGAAAAGAAAACTAAAGTCAAAAACTTGTTGAATACGTCGAGTGCTGAACTCAAGTATGAGGCGGGGATTTCAGAGAGTTCTTCATCTTCTTCCTTTTCCTACTTTCACCGACCACACCAAAAATTTCGTTTCGAAATTCAATATCTATACGTGAGTGTGTGTGTGTGTGTGTGTGTGTGTGCGACTAGTGAGTGTTTGTGTGTGTGTGTGGCAGTTTCCTTGGCTGCCTGAGCGCCTAAAAAGCAGACATAATTAGTTTACGCCGTGATTTTTGCGTCTCTTAATGGCGGCAACACTTGCCAGCTGCTTGCTACACAAAAGTCCTTGCAAAACACTCACAACCAAAATGTTTCTATTTGAAATTAATTTATTAAAGTCAACCACAAAACTAAAGCACCTTTTAATCCAACAGTCATTGAAATAATTATGGATTTCATTTAACTTCGATTTCACTCAAGTTTCATTAGATAAACTCTACATTTGTCATCTCTCAAAGGCTTCAAGTCTTGTGGAGCACGTTTCAAGTGCACAATAACTTATTTAGTTATTATTGGAATGTTTTATGATTTCTGTTAATTAATTTTCAAGAGTAGAAATTATGGAATTTTAAGGAAGTTGATTGCATTTGTTTCTTTTGCTACCTCTGGATAATTGAATTTATTAACTAAATTAAATTTTTAATTAAATTATATAGCATATGAAATTATTTCTTAAGTGTAAGTTAGAAAAATTAAGAAATAAATACTCAGTTATTAATGTATACATTTTAAGCTAAATTAAACTCTAAATGAAATTTCTTAATATTATTTTAAAATATGAAAAACAAAAATTAATTAATAAAAACTCTGTAATTATTCTGTACATTTTCTAGCTTTAGTAAATTCTAAATGAAATAAGTTAATAAAATAATAAACTTTTTTTTTTCTATTTAAAACATAGACATTTATTTTTTCTTAGCAATATTAAAGTTAAACCTTAAAAAATTTCTATTGTTTATAGTTTTTAAGAGGTGTATAGTTTTAAAATTATGTTTTCAATTTTTTTTTTTATTTTTTATCTATTAATTTTTGATTGCTTAGTTCTAAGTTTAAGCATAAAAAATGTTTTTTTCAAAGTTATTATTTTAAAAGTGTTTTTTTTTATTTTTTCATTAATTTTGTACGCTTAGTTCGAACTTTAAAAATAAACTATTTTATATTTAAAAGTTATTTAAATTTTATTATTTTTTATTTTACTTCTATTTTATTGATTTATATATTTTATTTTATTTTAAAAATTATTTTTATTGTTTTGAGTTTAATTTCTATAATTTATTGATTTGTTTTCCTTGGCTCTGTTTAGTTATGAGAAATGTTCTATTATTAAGAGTCAATTTTTTAAGTCCCTTAAGTCACAGAAAATATTTTTTCTAAAAGTAAATTCTTAAAATAAGTCAAAATATGTATACAAAATAAATCAGTTTTATTTATTTTAAATGAATTAAAATAAACTCATAAATTCCCGCAACTTTCGTAATAGACAAAATGGTTTAATAGTTCGATTTTCAAGTGTTCAGCTGCAGATAAATACTCAATAGTAATCGGACTTTTAAAATATATTATATGAATATATATATTTGTCTCTTTCTCCTGCTCCATTTTGGCATTTCTTTTACTCTTTGTGAATGTAAGATTTATTAGGCTCAATAATTGTAAAGAATGTGCTCAAAAACTGCTCACATTTGGCTTCTATTTAACAGTTGCCATATAAATCATTCATTTGCATGTGCTTCTTCCTTCCACTAAAGTACTTCCTCTATCTGCCTACTTCTTTCTCCCCCTCTCTCTCTGTCTCTCTCTCTCTCTCTCTCTCTCTTTCTGGCTGACTGTCTCTATCTTTTGCTTTATCCTGTGCGTTATTGATGTACATTAAGAAAAGTGCTAAAATATTAAAGCTAATTGTATGCAAGAAATGATTTTTATTCACAACGTGTGTGTGAGAGTGTGTGTGTGTGTTGCGTGTGTGTGTTGGGTGTGTGTGTGTGTTGGAAAAATCAAAATTTCACGCTTGGCTACACATTCCTAAAGGCTGCACAAAGTTACGCCAATCGCGCGCGGGGGCAGCGTAAAAAGGCTGAGCAGCTTAAAGGGGAAGGGGGCGTGGAAGATGGCATGTGGGCGGAAGTGGCAGCAGGGGGGGGGTGTGCTTATATGTATACACACGTATATATATAAATATATTTATATGTATATGTATATCTATGTGTATGCGCTTAAGTGCGTGTTTATGGCGCAATAAAACAGACCCTAACAGGCTTGCAACACACACACACACACACACACACACCACACACACACCCTCACACACACACACCACACTCTCTCACACACACTTGGTGGCAATGCATGCCGGCAGCCAAATGAAGCAACCAAACGAGCCCCAAAATTCCGCCACAGACACAGCCACCGATTCGAGCTGAGTTACCCAAATGGAGCTAAAGGAGCTGAAGGAGCCCAAAAGACCAAGGACCAAGGACCAAGACGAAGACCAGCAACAGAAACAGAAACTGAAACTGAACCAGGCCCAAACCAGGCAGACTCTAGACCCAGACTCTTGGCCCAGACGACGACAACGCCGAAGATAGAGCCCAACAAGTAGAAAAGCTGCTGGCGAGTATGCTCGACTACGAGTTACCCATTTTGTATAAACTTTTGTGTGCTATACTATACTATATGTACTGTACTATACTATACTATACTGTATATACTGTACTATATGCTCGACTACACAATACCCTATATTTAAGTTTAGTAATAATTTTTTTCATCATAATATTTGTTTAGGATTAATGGAAGACCTTAATTGTTTTCAGTGTAGCTTATGAAAAGCAATTCTTGTTTTGCACAAACCTGTAATACCCTCAGTACAGGGTTCTAAAAAGAGCAGCTACTCTGCCTGTATGGCAGTCTAAGAGTCTGGCAGCCAGCATCTTTGACTATGTCTTTCCGCATGTCTGCGGCGCATTTATGACTTCCATATGCAGACAGACAGACGGACGGACTGAGAGGAAGACAGACCGACAGAGGGAAAGGGAGAAGAGAAGAGTTAGATAAAGACAGACAGAGTGTCATAGACTGTGCATTGCCTGCATATAGGCGCATAGACATATGTCTTATCGTACACACACACACCCACACATACTCACACCCACCACACACTCACACCCACACACACACTCACACACACACACACACTCACAAAGCAAATTTCTCTGTTCTGCTGTCAAATGCCGTACTAAACCGATAATCCAATCATAAGTTATAGTCAAATGAGTTTGCTCTTCAATAAATTTTCGCCTACATCTTATTTTTATGCTCTCAAATTGAAGGTTATATCAATTTGTCAAGCCTTATGCCATAGCAGATTTATATATATAAACATTATTTATAACTTTATCTTATCCATACTAAGTTCAAAATCTGCCAGACCTTCTAATCGAACTCAGTTTCCAGTTCTTCTTTACTCACGCGATCTTTTATTTAGAAAATTTATATAACTTACAGAATACTACGATATATACTTTCGTAAAAATTATAAGTTAAGTTACAGTTAAGCGAACCGACTGTAAAAAACCCCGTACTCAGGCTAGTGCGCGTTTTTCCATTCCAATCATCAATTTTTGAACGATTTGTACCAGCGGAGCTATAGGCTATAGTAGTCCGATCCAGATCAAACTTAGTAAGGATAGTTATTATGATACCATACACTTATTGTGTGAATTTGCCGATAGCTTTAGTCGTTTCCAAGTTATGTCAACGTAAAAATGGATTTGGGCGGTACGGGGTCTAAAAAAGATATTTTGATACATTATTATCAATCAATATATAAGATTAAGATGAAAAAACACTTTTTTAAGCTGCATAATTTGTATTTCTGGGAATCATTAGTGTAAATCCCTAAGACCAACTCATTATCAAATCGTTTTTGGCATCAAAAGACAATCAGTCTCTAACTATCAGAAACTATATTCAAGAAATCATATTTTCGATAGACTTAGTTTATGTTACTATACACCAAAAGGGTTATAAAAGCAAGAGTATTTCAACTTCATGCAGCTCAAAACTAACAAAGTTTTCAATCTTTTTTTATGTTTTGTCAGTTTTTTTTTTTTTTTTTTTGTATATTTCAGTTTCAGTTTCTGTGATTTTGAAGCTGTGGAATAAGTTTATATGTTTTGTCAGTTGAGTTGAGTTGAGTTGAAGATGAGTTTGAGTTTGGTATGAGTTTTTGGGGATTTCCCCCATTTGCACTTTTCATATGACACGTTTCATATAACACGAAACCAATTAGCCAGGCAGCTGGCAGATGGCATTGGACCCACCCGGGCACAAAGTGGCATTAGGCGAGTGTCGAGAAGTTGTCAGCTACTCAAATTTAACGCACTGTGCAATGTGCAGCCATAGAAAGACCAACTACCAACTACCAACTTGCAACTTGCAACGTGCAACATGCAACAACTTACAGCCAAGGCAACAAAGCAGAGACATTCCCATACACAAATGTCAGAAATTCTCTTTTTCACTCGCATAACCATTCCAGTACTAAAAAAAGATATGATACCACCTGGCTGATAGTAGCCACTATGTACTGTACTTGCATCACCTGCACTACCTCTGCCGACCACCCAATAACCACCCGTCGTTGGTCTTGCATGCGTATACGTAATATGCACATACGTGTTGTGTGTGTGTGTGTGTGTGTGTGTGTGTGTGTGTGTGTGTGCGTTTGCGACACTTAACCATTTGCTTTATGGACCCGCCGACGGCAATTGAAGCAAACGACGCCATCAAATAGCTCGACTGTGAAATGAACTGATCTGTTGCAAGGAATTGTTGCACGAACTCGCTTCTCTCCTGCTTCAACTATTTCCGTCTTGCCTTTTAAATTGTTCACATATGCTAAGTTTAAAGGTGTTTCAAAATTGCATTTAAGCATTACAAAAAGCATTTAAGTTGTGCTTAAATCGTGTGAAAAGCTAAAAGGTTTTAAAAATTATTTCGCCTCAAGCCTTTCAAATCAGATTTATACACAGGAAAAAAAGGATAAAAGTGAAGCAGTAATGAAAAGAGTAATTAGAAATGTATTATTGTTTATTGTATTATTTATTCATTGTTGGAAAAATTTCAAAGGTTAATAAATTAACTTTTTAAAAAATGTAATTTTAGATGGATTTTAGAAGATACTTTTTAGACCCCGTATTCAAGAAGAGTACAGGGGTCTATTAGGCTTGTCAGAAGCGAAATGTGCGTAACAGGCAGATGAAAACTCTTCCGATCCCATAAAGTATATATATTCTTGATCAGCAACAACAGGCGAGACGATATAGCAATGTCCGTCTGTCTGTCTGTCCATCCGTCCGTATGAGTAACAGTATTTTAGAGACTTTATGAGCTGGAGACACCTTCGGGCAGTTTAAATTTATTAAAATTTGGGCCATGCCCAAACATACCGCCCACCGAGAATTGTAAAATCCATTTTCCCATCACCATAACTTGAAAACGACTTGAGCTATCAAAACCAAATGTACATATTATGTATATAGAACCATTATAAATATCCTCACCAAGTTTGGTTCGGATCGGATAACTATAGTCTATATTTATGTTAAGCTTAAATTTGATTTAAATTTAAGTTAAAAGTTTTAGTTTTTTATATAAATTTAAAAAAAATAGAGAAAGTGTTACTATTTATGTGAGCACTATTGTAATATAACAGTCTATTGAACAATAAATAAATAAATAAATAAATAAATGAAATGGAAAATGGCGAATGATTAATAAAAATGTATTTGTTTAATTGTAGGCAAAGTGATTAGAAAAATAAACCAAATTTTAGTTAGTGGAATTTATATAGAAACTAAATATTGGAGAGCAGGCTATTGTCTGGTGTGCAGAGTGTGTAGAGTGTGTGAGTGTGTGTGTGTGTGCGTGTGTGAGCCAATTTAACAAACTGGCCAACATTTTGCCAGAGCGAATTTCATAAACGTAGCAAAAATATAGAAATGTGCAAGTGGACGAGGGTGTGTATAAGTGTAAGGGTGTGCGAGTGTGTGTGTGTGTAATGTATCTATAAAAAGTATATGTGTGTGAGGGTGTGTGTGTGTGGATGGCTTTTATTGAAAAACGTAATAAGCCCAGGCCGTAGTCAACGTACATATGTCGCGGGTTTCCTTTTGTATTGTCATTGGCGTCGATGTCCTCGTTGTTGTTGTTGTCCCCATTGTTGTTGTTGTTGTCCTTGCTGCTAAGCTCAGTGTCGTTGTATGTGTATGTGTGTGCGTGTGTGTGTGTAAGGACTATTAGAAAAGAGCAGCGGGAGCAACAGCCGCAACAGGAGCAACAGGAGAAACTGAATTCCGTACTTCCACTTCCACTTCCACCTCCATTTCCACTTCCACTTCCATTGCTATTGCCACAGTTGCTGCTACGGCCCCGTTGTCCTTTGCTTGACTTTTGAAGTTTTGCCACCACAGCCCCACCCCCTTTTCCACCTCTGTCCACCTTCTGGTCCCCCCCCCTCTCAGTTTGTGCCATGTTTGTTTTGTTGTTGTTTTTCTTTTTGTTTTTTGGACTTTTACGCTGTGGCAGCCAGCAAACGTTTATGATGTCCTGCAATTGTCCCTTTTAACAACGCACATGTGTGTGCGACAGTGTGTGCGTGTGCGTATATATGTGTGTGGGTGTGTGTGTGTGTGTGTACACTTCTTTTGTTACAACGATTTTTGCGCAATTTCTTTTGTGCTTTGTGCGGTGCTGCGGCTCTGCTGTCATAACTGTCGCTCTTTTCACTTGTTCTGCACGATGTGGACAAGGCCAAAAACGAGAACCAGAATGAGAATGAGCAACAGCAACAGCAGTAGCCGCAGTAGCAGTAGGAGTAGTAGGAGTAGGTATAGTGGGAGTGGCAACTGCACCCTTCGAATGCGAATGTGAATGTAGCACCCGCTTCTACTGCTGAGCACATGCAATTAGTGCCAAATGTTTCCATATTTTTGCACACATATTCGTTCGCTCACTTCCCTGTCTCCCTCTAGCTGTGCCTTTCATGCCATGTGTGTGTGTGTGTGTGTGTGTTTGTGTGTCCAGTCCACAGTTGACCACAGCATTTCGAGCAGCGTGCAGCATTTCACTGACAAAACATCGCAATCTCCAGCAGACCCACAGAGCTAGCCCTTCTCCCCTCCCCTCTTCCTCTCCCCGCTCCTCTCTTCTTCATCCCTCTGCCCTGTCCCCGTGACACTAGCACCCACTCGCAGGCCCTACCGCCAGCTAGTTCAGCACCCGCAACCGCAGCAATCGTCCATGGCTCGACAGAGGCCAGGACAAAAAAAAAATGAGCAACATTTTCCGTTTCATTGTTGCCTAGCAGACAGCCAGGAGTGGCAGCAAAACTAATACGCACAGCAGATACCCTAGATTTTAGTAAACATCGATACCATTTTCAGGAAAACTGCTCGGAAATCGGAGAAAATGGCACTGAGAGAAATCGTAAGTTGTTCTGAGAAGTTAAAAATAATTTGGTGCTTACTTTGGTATTTCTTTAAAGAATTTTTAGTTTATCGATCATTTTTCGATATTTTTCTAAGTTAGAAATAATTGTATTACTTTAAACTTATCGATAGCATCTTAAGAATCTGTGCATATGCCTACATTCCTCAAACTATCGATAGTGTTTAAGTAAGTATACTTTTTTAGATTATCAGTTTATCGCTTGACCCTTTATCGACTTCCATTTAAACGATTTGACATTTTAATGATTTACGATTTATCAAGTGACATTTTATAGACTGCCATCTTAAATCACTTAATCTAATATCATTTATATGGTGTGTTTAATCGATTTGAACTTTATCGATAAATATCGATTAACATTTATCGATTACCGACTTATCTATTAACCCTTTATCGACTTCCTTTTGATCGATTACAATTTTATTGTGTGTTATCTTATCGGTTGTCTTTTCATAGCATTTTTTATCGATAACACAGCACACATTCCGCTTAGCCACTCGCTTTTACAGGGTATGCGTTTGGTCCAAATTTTGTGAGTGCTTTTGTGGGTTCTCCGCTCCGGATGGCGAGTGGCCGTACTGCCGAACGGCTGGCTAGCTGTGTAAACGGCCGTAACATGCTGCACATAGCTGTCTCATTCACACACACACACACACTCACCCCCTCTCTCTTTGTGTCCCTTTGTATGTGTATATGGTTAATTATACATTTTGCATACACACACACACACACATAACATATATGAATGCATATGTATATGCACATATCCGATTTCGTATACTCAACCAAAAACCCTACCCGTGCCTCCCCCTATCCATTCGTCCCTCTGTCCGTCCGTCCGTCCGTCCGTCGATAACAATATGCGTTCGAATATTTTTTGTGTGTTCTCCTTTTGTTACATGCATCGTTCACTTCATAATTTCGTAGCTATTTTTAGGCTTTTGCCGCAGGAAGTGCGCGTGACGCTCCTCCGTCCTGACAATGCCTGGGGCGAAGTCGGTTAGTGTCCCAGTTTATCTATTGTTCACCATAAGTATAGCACAAACACACACACACACACTTACGAGTGTGCACGTGTGTGTGCAATTACGGCTTGGTTCAAACCTAACATGACCATTCCAAGCTCAAAATTCCTCTGCTTTGTGTATTCTCCAATGTCAGATTATTTTGTGGGTTGGTTGTGCAACAACTGTCCTCCATGGTCACATTATTTGACATTTTCTATAGTGTCCCAGGCTTTCTTATAGCATTATATTTAGTGCATCTATAGTTTGTTCAAAAACATTGAAAAATTTGATATGTTACAAGTAGTAGCACCTCCATGGTCAGATAATGACCTTGTCTTTGCTTAAGATAAGTGATTTTTATTGTTTTAATTTGACATTAGCTTTTTATTGTCTCTTGTAGCAAAGAAGACTGTGTTCCACACAGTCGTCCATGGTCCTCCATGGTCACATTATTTTTAATAGATTGTAATCCTACTAACAAACATCTGGTAATCGGAAAGAAAATTGTAAATATTTTCTACACTCACATAACATATGATTACTAGTATGTGTATATATATTCATGATCAGCATCCGATAATATAACAATCTAAAGAATTATTCGTACTTCAAGCGTATTTTCGACCAATATTTCCTATGACAGCTGTACGATTTAGTAGTCCGATTTGGATGAGACCTGGTAGGTGGCTATATATACAGTTAGCAAATGTATACAGTGTTAGTTTTACTAAGACAACTTGATAAACACATAAGTTGTCCCCAGTAATGCATGTTTAGACCTAATTATTGACCGATTCTGGCTACAATAGCTATATGTAAAGTACTCTGATTAGCATCAAACTCGATGAGTTAACATATGTGTCAATTTGGTTCACATACCATATCAAAGATAAAAGTATTCTATACCAAACGATTATAGTACTCTCTCTTATTCTACTACTAAAGGGTATACAATTATATGGAGCTATATCTTCTCTGTGGAGAGCTGTTTTCGTACTTCTGAGAAGCATCTGCTATCCAAAGTATTATATTCCTAGCGAATCCTTTTCTGTTATCCTTGCTCATTTACTCATTTTCATCCTGAATTCAAAGAGTTGAGCTCAATCTCAGATCTTCTATTCATTCAATCTCATTATTTATGTGCTTTCTTATCGACTTGCTTTTGTTGCGACGCATTGACTTTGGCTTATTAGCAAACCACTTGCAAAGCATCAGTTATATATGTATATATCTACAAACGGAGTTAAACTTCTCACTTCGTACCGCTGTCAGAGGCGTCTTTGTTGCACCATTTCACCCCAAAACCGTTTCAGTTTAGACTTTGGAGTTTTCAACGTTTAGTCTGCTGCATCATTTATCATGTGAAATGCGCCAGACACAACAGCCAATCAGACTTGCCCCAGGAGCAGTCCTAGGGAGTGTTACCTCCCAAACACCTCACAGTCCATGTTATGGCATTGTATATAAAGACCGACAGCTGCACTGGATGTTTACTTCTGGCCATGGCCCTGATCCTGGCCCTAACCCTGATACTGGTTATAGCCCTGGACATGGCAATGGCCCTGCCACTGGCACTGGCACCGGCATCGGCACCGGCTTTGGCTTTAGCGTTCGCCCCATAAAAACAAGTGCAAATGCAATTTGAAAACAACATTGTGTCAGGGAAGGGAACCAACTCAGAGACAGAGAAACAGATAGAGAGCGGGAGAGAGAGAGAGGAGTGCAAGTGAGAGGGATGAAACGACTTGCTGCTGTTGCTGCTGCTGGCCCATGGGCTTAACGGTATTTGGTAATTAATAGGCCATATAATGTACGATATGGCTCTGTGCCATACTCCAAAACTTTTTCCCCCTTTTTCCTCCTTTTCCGACGGCGTTTTTATGATTTAAATTGTGCGCTTGCAATACAATAATAACTCCGGGCACTTGGCAAACAAATAAATTAATTGAGCTACTTTCCCACTCTCTCTCCCTCTCTCTCTCTCTCCCTTTCTGTCTCTTTCTAATTCGCACTCCTTTGCTTTACCTTCTGTTTCACTCTTTTATTATCTGTCGCTGTTCTTTCCATCTCCCTTTCTCCTCTTGTCATAGAAAAGTAAACTGAGAAAGAAATATGAAGTGATAGAAATTCAAACTACGAAATAACGTTCTTTCCATGCATTCATTCATCCACTCATTCGTTCATTCATTCATTCATTCGCCCACTCACTCATTCATTCATTCACTCACTCATTCCAATTCGACCCGCATGCATTGAGCAAATTTAATTGAACGACCGCAGCAGGAACTCGTTACGGGCCCCAGGATCAGACAACTATTAGCAGTGTGTGTGTGGGTGTGTGAGCAGCGTGTATGTGTGTAGTGTGTGTGCGTGTGTGTGTTGCATAGGCCGAATGACCAAGCGCTACTCACTTGGTATGAGTAAGTGTGTGCGGCTGCATTTCAATGGCATAAAAGGCGCATTTTTATTGCAAAACTACTAAGAATGCAGCCAATGCTGAGTAGTAGACTGCAAAATACCCTGTAATGCGCAATAAAAATTATTAAAAATTTTAAAAATTATTTTAAAAACATTAAAAATAATAATAGTAAGATTTTTTAAAATTAATAAAAATTTAATAAAAAATTTATTAAAAAATTTAATAAAAAATTTATTTAAATTTTTTGTTTAAAAATAATCATTTTTTTTTTTTTGTATAATTTAAAATATTAAATCTTAAAATAACCCATAAAAATTAAAATTTTTTAAAAAAAAATTTTAAAAAATGTTATTCTATTGTTTATATTTTATTGTTTTTTTGTTATTGTTATTGTTTATAGCACATGAAAAAAATAATATAATTTTTAAAGTTCTATATGGAAAACAATATAAAATCCGTAAAAAATAAAAAAAAAAATGTTTATCAATTAAAAGAATTAATTTTTGTATTGTATAAAAAAAAATGTTAAAAATATTAAAAATTAAAACCTAAAATAAAAAAATCTTTTTTAATCATTAAAAATATTTTTATATATATATTTTTTTTTCATGTTATATGAATGTTGAAAAATAGATTAAAAATAAAATTTTTTTCAATGAAATTTTCTTCTAACAGTTCCTTGAATTTTCATATATTTTATTTTCCTTTTACACCAGCATACCCCACTGCGCGGCCTTTATGATCATAGGGTATGTAAATTTTCAAATGCAGCTGTTGCAAAAATTATTTATTTGTATTTCGTTCGCATGTTGTTCCAGCACTACGTGCCATGTCCATAAGTCGGCTAAATAAATCATTAGAATATATGTATATATGCATAGTCCTACAGAGCTTAACTGGTACTACAAATAGCAGTAGGTACTACTTACTACCTAAGAGGTACTGCCATTCCCAATAAGTCAATCGTATCAGTCAAGAGATTAGCTAATGCAAATTAGCCACTTTCAGTCTATAAATGAGGGAAAGTAGAGCTCATTGGTCTTCCAACAAGTGTTATATTAAAGCCCCAATTAATCATAGCCTTAAATAAGAAGAAGATCTATTTAATTTACAGTTTATTTATATTTATTTAACTCATATTTGAAAAGCCCTCTTAGAGCTGGTTTAAAATAAGTAATAGAAATTTTAACTACTTCAAAGCCTTCAGAAATTGTTTACTAATTAAAAAACGAATTAAAAATATATTTTTAAATATTTTTAATATTTTTAAACTATTTTTTTGAATTAAAACGTTTTGTTAGGAATTAATAAAAATATTATTCAGAACATTCCACTCGTAATTATTTAACACCACCTTCATTTCTATCCCAACACAAAATAAATTATATCAATTTGAAAAGTATTTTCGAATTTGCTGCGATTTAATTTTGTTTAACCGCAAATAAGAGAATTACATTTTGTATGCATTTGGTTGTTAGACGCACCTGCGTTTGCATAATTAAACATTAAATAATTTCATTGTTAAATGTGCGAACTTAAATGGTAAATAAAATTCAAACATATGTGTTTTGGGCACTTTATCAACTAAGGAAAATGAGGAGTTGAAATACTCTGAGACTGACTGACTGTTTACTGGAAAGAATTACTGATATTCGGTAGTAAACAAGTAAGAAAGGCTACAGTCGAGCGAGCCGACTGTAAAAGACCCCGTTCTCATTCTAGTGCGCGTTTTACCATACAAATAAGTAATTTTTGAACGATTTGTCCAATGGGTGCTATAAGCTTTAGTTGTCCGATTCGAACCAAACTTGGTGAGGATAGTAACAATGGTACTATACACAAAATGTGTAAGTTTGGTCTCCCTAGCTCTTGTCGTTTTCAAGTTATGGTGATGTGAAAATAGTTTTTTACAATTTGGGGGAGCGGTAGAGGGCGTGGCGAAGATTTGAAATAAACTTGATCTGCTCGCGAAGCAGACAGACTTTCATTCCAAATTTGGCGGTTCTAGCTCGGACGGACGGACAAACGGACAGACAGACAGACGGACATCGCTATATCGTCTTGACTGTTGATGCTGATCAAGAATATATATACTTTATGGGGTCAGAAAAGCCTCCGTCTGCCTGTTACGCACATTTCGCTTTAGACAAACTTAATAGACCCATATACTCTTTTTCAGAGTACGGGGTCTAAAAACAGATAAGATTTTTTGTAGCCGTTTTAAGAAGTGGTTCAAGGTTATCACTTGGGAAATTTTTCGAGATAAAGTAGCTAAATTTTATATGTATATCGGCATGCTAGAGTTTACTTACAAAAGTGTATCTAAGTATTTCTTTTTAACAATAAATAATAATAAAAAATATATATTTGATAAAATAAATATATCAACTTTTGTAATTAAAATAAAATTCCATTTCAAAATCATTTTTTATACAATTTTAAATGCTTAAAAAGTAGTTCGAAAATCTACAAATATTTGTGAAAAATTAGTTTAATAAATCATCTGAAAAAGGGTCATTATTAAGTATATATTCATCTAATAATCATTAGCTTATATAATTTAAAAACTTTTTTTCTAAATCATCGCTTAAAATATTATGAATTCCTTATTAAAATAAATAATAAATATATATAATGAAAATCAATTTCAATTTAAACTAGTTCAAAATAGTTTTGGAAAACATAACAAAAAATTTAAAAATGTCCGAATATTAGAAACTTGAGTTACTCTTGTAGTAAAATACGCTTATTAAGCTCTATTTAATTTTACTATAATCGATAAATTACTTTAGCTTTATAGCTAAGAAGTCATTCCCATTAAAGCCAACAACTTACCATAAATATAATAGCTTTTGGTAATAAGTTTTGAATTATTTCAAGTACCAAAAATACAATTTTGCCCCATAACAATATATATATATATGAATATATTTTATGTAGTTATATATTTGATAGCGCTTGAAGCCATGTTTCGAGTTATTAAAATGAGAGTTGAACAATGTAAACCCCAAAAGGGATAATAAGATTTTTGCTAAACATTTTAATACTTCAAGAATTATGATGAAGTATTAAAGTAAAATAATGCAAAACTTTCAAGTAATTTAATAGTTTTTGGCAAACACAAACACACAACGAACCAAAGTCAAGTTTGATGAGACTCTCAAGGGGATTGAGGGAGTCTAAATATACATATATACATATATGTACTGGGGTTTTCTTGGGGGATTTAATGGGATTTATCGGGGTTTATGCTCTAGCCGCACATAAAATGCCATTGAAATTGCCGCAGTTGAAGAGTGTGCCTTAATGTATGATTTTAATTAATAAGTGTGAGCATTTATTGTTGCATTTTGACACCCCTCTACACCCCTTGACTTATTTTTCTACCCCCACCCCCCCCCTGTTATCCCCGTCTCTGTTTTGCCATCGGTTTCAATTGCCATACACAGCGTATTTAGCGATTTTCATTTATTGGGCAAACATTTGCAGCCATGTGGTGTGCACACACACACACACAGCTGTATGTGTATGTGTGTGTGCCAATAAACCCATCAAATGTTTGTAAATTAATTTTGTGCTCATCACTGCTGTTGTTATTGGCTTTTAATGCGCATTTATGCCTTTTCCTTTGCCTTTGCCGTTGCCTTTGCCTTTGCCATTGGCAGTTTTCCCGTTTATCCCCCATTTTCCTTTTGGCACATTTTCCTTTTGCTTTGATGACTTTAATCATTTGCGCCATATGCGTGGCAATAATGACGTCATGAAGTGCCTTTGTGCCTTCTCTAACCAAAAAACTGCGATGGATCAATCACTTTCGTACATGTTTGGCTTCAACAAACTGTTTTCCAACAACTTCCAGATTCCAATCTATAATCAGTTCAGTTTTTTTCTACAAAAAATTCTTTGTTTTCTTTGGGTACAACAGTCAGCTGAGTTTGGGTCCCAAAAGAAAAGCAGTCAAAACTTTATGCTCTTTTCTTATCTTTAGTTATTTGTCCAAAAACGTTTATTAAGAACTTAAACAAAGTTATTACAATTATAATAATTTAACACGCTATTTAGCTGTCTTTAATTTCACAACAATTCTCGAATATTACCCTCAATTATAGCTGTCATATTCCAAATATATATATATATTCATTTTTTATAACACTTTCTTATCACTTTTGGCATAGAAACTACAGAGAGATTATGATATTTGACGGGATTAAAATTTCGCACTTTGGAAATTAACTTTTGTGAACTGTGAAAATTGTTTTATTTTCAACCTTTCACTCTTTCCTTTTGATCTTTTATTTGTAGTATATAACTCATATATCTTATCATATCAAATTTATTGGGATTATTAAGCTTTTTTACACCCGGTTGTTCTATAAAGATGTGTGTAAAAGGGTTTATTGCATTTCTACCGAATGCTGTAAAGCTATTAAGTCCGCTAGAAAGCACCGATCTTGGCAACTACTTGAGATCTTTAGTGCAATTACAAGTAGATCAAGGGAATATAAAACTTTAGAGGCTTATAAAAAGTCAGAGTGGAAAATTTTTGATTTACAGCAACATTTTAGAAACAATAACAGCTAGAAATTCCACATCTAACTAGGGAAATAAAAAAAAATATAAATTTTGATGGCGATCGTTTCTCTTAGCTATCTGGAGTCTAGAATGTTATAGCTTTTTAGGGGATCACATCATTTAACTAAGTTATGAAAACTTAAAATTTACAAAATTCTTTAATTGGTGATTATATGTAAGTTTTATAGCCTCTTATATGTATCTGTTTACAAGGACTTTCATATTGGAAGTGTTTGTTGTCGTTACAAATTTCTTGATCAAATCTTAAAGGTTTTTCACAACCTTTAATTAATCTGCCTCATCCTCGTCACATATATTCTTGAAGGCGTTCAGATCGGACTTCAATAACTTCAGTTGGCGCATCAATATGTTCAGTCGCTCCTCAATTGGACCCACTGTTCTGGTCGGTTGCGTTCCATTGACAGATTCAGTCGTTTCGGGATTATTCCTTCTGCAATCGGCGCATAGACGAAACTCCTTAATCCGATCACGAAATTTACACTGCAGGAAAGCGTTTTCGCAGTCCGAGCACATGACATCGTGTGCGTGTTGTTTGTAAAGGTACTGCAAGAATTAGTTGACTATATAGTATAACTAATGATATACTCGCATTATACTCACTTGGTTAGCCATTTCGATTCGTTTTCAAAGTTTGTTATAGATGGACAGACTAGCAAGTCAGACTAAATTTATGGGCTTAGACAGGGAAAGAAAAGCCTACTTGTTAGCCATTTCAAAACAATTTGATTGCAGGCCTACTTTGGGGTTATTTTACTCTGTTTTCAGACCCTGTAAGCAAATGAGTACAAGTATTCTGATTAAGTACCAAAGCATCACTATATTTCAACTTTGGATTGGAATATTTAGCGACTCTATGCTGAGGTTTTTGATTGATATACCTTTTTATAGAGGACCGATTAGCACCAAAATGTCAAGTTATAGAATTTAGTCAATTTTCAATCTGTCAAAATTGCAGCGAAAATCTTGGAGTTTAATTTTGATTTGATTTTTTGAGTTGTACAAATTTCAAAAATGTATAGATTTTTGAGACATCATTTCATTTGGCTGAGTTATGATTAAGTTTTAAAAAGTGTTTCTTAAAGTGTTCCTGAAAGTGTTTTAAAGTGTTAGCTATTTAAAGCAATATTTGTTAGCTATAATCTAGCTATTTTTGGCTAGTAAATTTTGGCAGCACTGCTAGCTAGTGAGTGTTTGTGTTAATGAGAATGATGATGCATCATTAGGTTGGCTAATTTTAATTACGCCAGCGCCTAAATTGCTGCTATCATTTTTAATAATATGCCGTGTCACCCTTTCTCTCTCTCACATGCTCATTTGCTATCCCTCTCACACTCACACACTCTCTCTCTCTCTCTCTCTCTGTCTCTGTGTGTCTGTTTGTGTTAACTTTTGCAGCTGTTGCGACGCTTCGTTCCCATTTTTGGACTGTCTGCTGTTGCTGCCTTTGCTACTTCCCACCTACAGTGAAAGGCACCAGCCCGGCACAAAGCCAACAAATTATGCACTTACACACACATACACACTCACACACACAAACACACACACTGGAGTGTGGCACTGTTTGAGTTATGTATGTGCAATGCTTGGGGCACTTGACTTTTTTTAATACCCTTTGAGGAGTGCATTATAATTTTGTCAGGAAAATGTTCGGGATCGAGGGCTTGTCATGTTTTCTGGCTTCTCTTCACTTAGGACTCGGTACAGATCTTTCTGCAAGGCAATTGTAAGTTGAAATCGTTCAGATCGGTTTACTATAACCTTTAATAAGCAGGTATAGAAACTTGGAGATGAGATGAGATTTTCAAAAATAACTTTTAAGTATTAACATTTGAGCTAACCTCTCACACCCTCATTCTACTCTTATTCGAATAGGAGTACTATATGCTATAGCTTCTATAGGAACAATTGGTCTACAAGAAACCGGAGGAGAGTATTTAGTCTTTGTCATGCCCAAAAAAACTCTTTCTTCATTGTTTTTTTTTTCGTGCTTTTCGATTCTTTCAGCCAGAGAGGAAGACAGAGAGAGATAGTTGCCCTGCCCTCCGCTCCGCTCCCAGCTCCTTCCTCTCACGGCGTACTCCCCTTTGGAGTGTCTGGCTGCCTTGGCTGACATCTTCTTACTCCATTTGGGCGCGCTGTCGTGTTAATTTAGCGCGAAATATTTGACAAGATGACGCGCTGCCTCGTTGGTCCTTCGCGGCGCAGTCGGCAGTCTCAGCACACTGTGAGACATGGAACGTCTGTTCCTGTAATGATCGAATATTGTCGAGTGTGGAGCATTGGGAGATGGCAGAGGGATACATGACGCCTGTCTCAGTCTGATACACGGTCTCAGTATCAGACTTGGTCTCAGACTCACACTCAGAATGTCTGTCAGTCCCTCAGTCATTGAGTCCCTCCGCATCTCTCAGCCTCTCTCAGTCTCTCAGTCTGTCCGTCTGTCTGTCTGTCTGTCTGTCTGTGTGCAACAGACACTCATATCGATTTATAAGTTGCCACACAAGCATCTTCTTCGCTGACATTCGATAGGGTCTCGTGTCAGTTGCTATGGCATCCTTTAAGCTCCTTTTGCTCGAAGGTCCTTTTGCCAGCCTGTGATTGAGCTATGCGCTCTTCAAGTGATTTGATCTCCAGCTAATTCACAAAACAATCCACAACTAAAAGCCACAAGCGCTTTATGACAGCCCATCTATTGTCCCTGTAGTCCAGATATTGCATCTCCATGCAATTCAATTCAGCGTCTTAAATTCTAACAATCAGCCCATCAAAGGACAATATTGTGTGCAGCTGTAAATTAACAGTTAATAGAGATGGTACATTCATCGGTATTTAAGCTTATATATAGAAATGGCTTTAAGTAGCTGTTGAGGGCTAAAAACAGCTGTTTTTATTATTAAATATTGATACTATATACGATTTTATTAATAAAGGTTAGTTTAAATTAATTTTTTGTATATTACTCTAAAAACTATCGAAATCATCGATTTATTTCGATAATATCGATTGTGAAAAACTATATATGGAATATAAATATTCTTTTTTATTAACAATTAATATGTATGCCTTTATCTAAGTTAATATTTTTTTTGTTTTTTAGTTCTTTATGATCCCCTTTTTTCATTATTATCGAAAAAATCGATTTTTTAAAAATATATATATTGTTGTTCATAACTACATATTATTAATGTCATTATAAAAAGCGATTCATTTATTTTTATGTAGATTATTACAATACTCATTTTTCATCAAGTCATCATTATAAAATGTATCGATAGAAACGATTTTTCAATCGTATTTCAAATATATTCTGTTCTTTTTGAAAACATCGTAAATATCGGTCTCCGTAAATATCATAGTTTGCACACCTCCATCCTCTAGGGATTAGCAAATTTGTTCGACATACAATAAAGGCCACACAAATGCTTATTAATCTTGAGCTTAGTTATAGGGTTGCCTTTGTAACGGTATTGTAATGCTTTCGCTTCGGTTATTGATACGTGTTTAAATAGAATTTGATCCCTGTGATAATTTGTAACTTAATTACTTGTGAACTAAAGTTATGCAATCAATTTAAAATCGTTTAATGAATCGATTAAAGTTATGTTATTGTTTAAATTGAATCATTTCAGCAGCAGATCTATGAAAGTGACAACTTTTTACCATGAAGTAGCTACTAATGAATATGTTTGGAAACAAAACACAAAAGAAAAAGAATTTATAAATTTAATTGAATCTAATTTATGTTAACAACATTTAAAAAGTTTCAAAATAAACTTATATATATTTAATCCATGCCTGAATTGGTTCAACTACAAAATACCAAAGAACTCTACGAAGTCAATGATAAAGTTTTTGAATAATTAACAATTGAAGAAGTGTTCAATAATATGATTCAAATGCATTCAATTATTCGTTTGTTGCTACACAGAAACGACCGCAAAATCAGTGTTTCCCAACCCAAGAATTCTTACAGGGAAAAAGGAAGAAAGAAAGATAGATATAGAGAGAGAAGAGAGGGAGAGAGGTAGGGAAAGTGAGAAAACCTCAGAACGACAGACAGAGTCATTTATAAAATTTGCAGTAGAACGTGTTAAATGGCGTCAATATTAAAAGTTCAAATATGACGCTGACAAGGACAAGAGCTGGAGTAGTGGTGGGAAGTATATGTCCTCCCACAAAAGGGAGGCAGAGGGAGAGGAAATCAAGGGGGCGAGGGCGTTGAGGAGATGAAAATGGTGATGGCAATGGCGATGACGATGAGAACGTAGACATAGACAGCGAGCGAATCAACAAACGTTGGCAGCTATTATCGTTGTCGCAACATGACACACACACAAACACAAACACACATACACATACACTGAAACAAAATAGTAGAGAATCATACTAGGACATTCATGTATCTTCAAATTAATTAAAAAGTTAAAAAGTCGCAAATAAATTACGTACGAATTAAATATTATAACGGAAATGTTTCCTCTGATATCTCCAAAAGTAGCTAAAAAGGTCTGAAGAGTGCATTCATGCATACAAAAAAGATCGTACTCATTTATAGCTTAAATTCTCGATTTTTACTAAACATTTTTTAGATAAAATAATTTGCGAATTTCTCAAGCTGAAATATTTGATTAGAGTACAAAAGAGTATACCAAAATCTGTCTTAAAAATTGATTAATTATGGATAATGGCAACAAAAAGTGTAGAAATCTGCACAGAATCAATACCTATAGCAGCTAGAAACTCCAAATATGGCAAACCGGTTTCTTAGATAATTTTTGGCACGACTTTTAAGCTAAACATATTTTTAGACCCCGTACTCTTAAAAAGAGTAGAGGGGTCTATTAGTTTGTCTGTCCGACCCCATAAAGTATATATATTCTTGATCAGCATCAACAGCAGAGACGATATAGCAATGTCCGTCTGTCCGTCTGTCTGTCCGTCCGTCCATATGAACACCTGGATCTTTTAAACTATCCCGCAAATTGTAAAAAAATATTTTCACATTGCCATAACTTGAAAACGACTAAAGCTAGAGAGCACAAATTCACACTTTATGTGTATGGTACAATTATAACTATCCCCACCAAATTTGGTCCGGATCGGACAACTATAGCCTATAGCTCCCATAGGATAAATCGCTCGAATATTGGTGACTTGTACGGAACAACGCGCACTAGAAGGAGTACGGGGTCCTTTACAGTCGACTCGCTCAACTGAAGCCTTTCTTACTTGTTTTAAACCAAATTAACACATAAGTCTTATATGAAATCAGTTGAATACTACTTTTGACAAGCTTTAGTATAACAATTTTTTTTTCAGTGTACGTATGAGTGCTCCACAGTGTTGTTGCTCATCATCTTTTGGCGTTAGCAAGTGCTTGGCGGCAACTTCCAACTTCTAATGGCAGCATTATGCAGCCAACTTCTCCAGCTCTGAAGCCAACACTTTGCCACATCGTGTGGCACACACACACACACACATGGAGAGGGCCAAAAATGAAAATGAAACTGTTGCAAAATCCCATAAAACGGCCAAAAAGCTTTTGTAAATGACGCCAACAGCTGTCGATGGCAAAACGCAGACAACGTTGCCGACGTCGCCCAATTTGCCAGCCCAACAAAACAAACCACCCAAAAAAGGACATTCCCCAGTTACACATACATAGACACAGCGACTATTATCCATGTGTGTGTGTGTGTGTGTGTGTGTGTTTGTGTGCGTCTTGTCCTGCGTTTTGGCGCGTTTTAATAAAGCGACAATGACATTTTATGAATTTTCCACTTTGTTCTTGCCTTTTGTGGCATGCGCCACGCCTACGCGCACGCCCTAGCCCCAGTACCCCGTTTCCCCCTCCCCGCCCCTTTGACGCTGCAGGACAACAACAAACGACGTCCATTGTTTGTTTGTTTGCTTAGAACCGCAGCGCAGTCGACTGTCTCCAGCTTCGTCTTGCTCTCTTTCTTCCACTCTCACTCACTCACCCACCCTCTCACTCTCCCCCTCTCACTCTCTCACCCCTTGGTATTGCACAAAGGCGTGTTTCAGTTGTCTTTGATATCCGATTTCATTTATAATTAGCTGTAAAGTTTACGGTTGCCATACCTTTGCTTGTGGTTGGTGTGGCCAGGTCAAGTAATTTAGTGTCATCCGCGCCGGGATTGTGGGGCAATGGAGGAGAGAAATGGAAGCAATAGTTAGAGATGGGAATCCCCATACTCCAACTCTTCACTTTTCTCTATTCAAACACACACAACACTCATATAGCACAAAGACGCAATTAAAGTTAACTCAATTATTAATGGAACTAAACAGATAATGAGTTAAAAACAAGCAAAAGAGTTGAGGGCAAAAGAGCGAGAAAGAAGAAAGACAGAGACAGAGAAAGCAGAGAGATTATAGTGAAAGAGACAGAGATAACAAAGCAAATTAGAGAGAGAGAGAGAGAGCTTTAAAACTATCTTAATGCATACTAAATGCAGCTATAATCAGGTGCTAAGAATTGGTTTAAGTCTATAATAATATTATACTTTGTTTATTAAATTTAATAAAACTTACGTATTTGTATTTATAAAGGAAGAGGGGAAAGGAGCTTTGTTATTGTCATTATTAACTTTAAATCATAAACTAAATTTAGAGGAAAGTTTTTACATTATTTTCATCTTCTTTCACTTGACTTTAGGATACCCGTTACTCAGTTGTAATATGTTATTAACAATTGGGTAATATAATAATAAGAGTGAAATCGTTTAGGCGATGGTCCCTAGTGAGTTTGACTAAGATAGCTTGGTAAACAAAGAAAATTTTCATACAAATTCATATTGAGAGCATTAGTCAGACCGATCGTTCATATGAGAGCTATACGATATAGTCGTTCGAATTGGATGAAACTTGGTCAGTATATTTATATTATTGTATAATGTATTCTCTGTCAGTTTGATTAATATAACTTTGTAAACGCATAACTGTTCATATTAATTCTGATTTATAGAGTATTTTTGATCGATCGGTCATTACATGTACTCCCTCAACATGTACATCCTGTGTAAATTTAGTTTAGTCGTGCGAGCCAACTGTTGATGACTCCGTAATCATTCAAGTGCGAGTTTTTTCATACAAATCACCAATTTTCGACCGATTTGCCATATGGTAGCTATAGACTATAGTTGTGCGATCCAAACCAAACTTGGTGAGGATAGTTATAATGGTATCATACACCTAAGGTGTGAATTTAGTCTTGATAGCTTTAGTCATTTCCAAGTTATGGTAATGTAAAACAGTGTAAGTTTAAATATTCAAGATATTCAAAATAAAATTTTGTTTATTAAAGTCTTGAACAAAAATTAAAGTTGTTTTCAACTTCAGGAGTAGCGATTAATATATGTAAATACTTAAGTTTAATATATAATTCCTAACTGTTTTCTTTTGCTTTTCCTTACTCTCTCATTCAACTAACTTTCCCTGCTGACTTTTTTTATTTGGTGATTTCTGCTTCCAGTGTCCTTTTGCTGTCATTGGCCGCGTTTTCCCAATTTGCGACAAAGCTGAATTCAAGTGGAAAGTAAAATTTGCGGCTCAGTTGCCAACCGGTGGCCAAATTAACAGCTAATTACGTGCGAATGCCAAATACCAGAGAATTTTAAATGCTACGTGCCTCAGGCAGCACAAAAAGAGACAGAAAGAGACAGAAAGAAATGCAGAGATAGGGGGAGAGAGAGAGAGAGGGGAACTCAGTTGACAACTCTGCACAAAAACTGGCTCAACTGAACGCACAAAATAATAATAATAATAATAATAAAAAAACAAAAATAAAGCAAGTACTCAGAGTGGTAATGAAGGGAGATAGAAAGAGTGAATCAAGGGGTGTGTTAAGTGGCAGTGAAAGAGA